>CM065592.1:341328798-341665468 GCA_033119425.1 Bufotes viridis | reverse complement strand
GCCATTTACCAGTGTACTTATTGCAGGGAGAGACGTCAGCAGGCGCTAGGGACAGTAAGCTGGGGAAACTTCATTGTGCTAAAGAAAACGATTTACATGTGCAGTGAAAGATTATTCAAGGTATAGGGAAGGATAGGACAAATCATTCCACAGCATTTATGTTGAACAGGCTTCAGTAGTGGAGGTTATGCCTGGGTACAGGGAACAATCCTATTACACCTTGTTGCACTGACTGTAAACCAAATTGTGATTATATAGCTTTGTAATTCCAGAAAAACCATTTTTATTAGGGTGCAAGTGCTGTTTGCTACAACCATTAACAGGGTTCATTAATAAATATTTCTATGTATTATATGCCCTTAAGTAGTGCAGTTATATTCTAAAGCATTTATTGGCTTAGTGTAATAGTGGGAAAAATATGCTTATTATTAGCCGTTGTGTGGTGAAGTGCTAAATTAAGGCCCTTTTTGTCATGCATTAGTGGGAAAAATATATATGTATTTGCTCAGCTGGTGCACTTATATGTTCTAAAGTCTTTTTGTGGCGTGTAATAGTGGCAAATAAAATATATTGCCGCTCAGTGGTAGGGCGAGCTACTAGAAGACAGTCAGCAGCTGCTGGCAAGCTAAGATGCGGAGGAGGCATCCGCCGCTCCATCCACTAGGTGGGCAAGTAGTGATGAGGAGAGTGGCGTGGAGCTGGTGTTGTGAGCGGTCAGGCTCCCGGCCCAGTATGACCATTGAGGAGGTTATCAGTGACATGCGTAACGAGAACATCGATCAGGGATGTAGCCAGCTATGGTGAGACCAGGTAGACGCGGAGGGTTCATCATCATCGGAAAGAGGGTGGCAGCTTGCGCGTGAAACATCGCAGGATCCAGCAAGTCGGTAGCATAGCCGGGAGTCAGCAAGGTGCCAACATTGGCAGGTTAGAGCCAGCGTGCGTAGTAGACCTCCGCGCCGCGAGGGCCGATCTCGTCCAGGAAAGTAGCAGTGCAGCGGTTCACGGAGAGCGTGCGGTGCAGTCAGTTGCGCTAAGATGTTGGGGTAAAATCACCTAGCTGGGCCATGCGGCAGTTTTCGTTAAGCCACGAGGAGCAGTAATACAACACTGTTGCCGAATCTGTGGGCAGAAAGGTGAAGCGTGACCAGGGTGCTAAATGTTTGAGAAAACAAGGGAAAACAAAAGACAGAGACACAGCGCCTCGTGCAGGACATCAGTACTTCGATAGTAGAGGCAAATGTAGCTGACCAGAGGTGGTTGTGATTCGTCACAACTACTTGCTGAGCTTCACCGGTGTCATCCCTCACCAGATAAAGGGGTGCCGATTACTGCTGCCAGGTCCTATCCCATCGCTTGACTACGGAAGTTTCCGGGTTAATAGAGCAAAGCTCTGCTGAGCGGAAAAACTGGACCCTTCCACGGCGCTATCTGTGTGATCATTAATCCACAAGGAGAAATGACGGTTTCACTATTGGTTAGAAATGAACTTCAGTCTCACAGCGTATCAGGGACGGACTGTCCCTTCATCAGGACAACATGCAGTTGACAGTGGAATCACAGAACACACGCATTTAAAGCAGTAGCTTTAGGCGCCTAAATGCCAAAAAGGCGTGGCTATGTAAATAATTATTATGCACATTGCCACATTTTTCCTTTTTTATTAGCCATCATCGCCTTGTGGTGTTGAGTATTTTGGTGCATCCCTGCTTCCCTCCAGGATAGACCAGACCACTATTTCTTCATCAGAGTCGTTCATTTAGCCTCTGGTCACGAGCGGGGCATGGGGGTCCGATCATGACTGAAGGCTCGATCACGCCACTCGGCCGCCTCATGATGGCGTCAGTAGCTCTCCAGACTTTGCACTGTATTCCTTCCGATTACGAGCGGGAGCACGGAGGATCTAATCACGGGACGAGTCCTGATCATGAGACTCGACGCGCCTCTTCCTGATTGACATCAAGCAGCCCTCCCGCGCTATTCTGCATTCTATCACCCCAGTGCTAGTGTGGGCCGAAGCTTGCTTGTCGCCAGAGGTGGGAGAGACATAGGAGAGTGAGGGGAAAGGATCTATTTTCTAGAGAATGTTCTGTCTCTTGTTTCTTTGCCCAGAACACATAGGAGTATTTATCATATGTCTGAGGAGTGCTTGTGATTTGGAGGCTTCTTTTGGTGGCGAGCTAAAATAGTAACTGTAAATCTATATGCATATATGGAAGATACATAAGTCGTTAGCGTTACATGATAAAGTCGTTAGTAAGATGCAGCAACATTTTAAAAACAAATAGCATAGAGGTTTGAACCCTAAAAACTTAAAATAAAAATAAGAAGAAAGTGGAAGTTGAGGATTTTGGGGCCACAAATGGAGCTGTAAATTGGGTGAATAATCTGGATGAATAAATAATCAATTTCAACAAATAAATACATACATAGGTAAAAATACATAAATGTGCTGGATGGAACTACTAATACCCACATCTACATATATATATATATATATAGCATGCATATATCTGGTGGGGAATCGCCTCAGTGAACAGCGGTCGGGTTGCAGTTGAGGCAACACTAAAGTGAAAGCCCAGATTGTGCATCAAACAAGTGCTTATTCACTACCAGCATCATCAGAAATGAAAACAGTCTCGGCGACAGTTCACACCACAGCCAGAAATCATGTGGCAAGAGCCGAGAAACCGGCCAACACAGGGTCCAGTCACCTTGCGTCTAAGGGTTCACACCTAGCAGTCGGTTCAGCCGTCGGGCGAGCCCTCAACTTCAGGCCGCAGGGAAACACCACCTGCGCCGGGCTCCGCCCTCCAGCCACAGCAGAACTCGCTCGGCCCTGGGGCAGGCCCAGGATGCATCACCTCAGACACAGCCGATGGCCGCAGCTTTATACCCAGCCCGAGACTCGGACTGGACCGCGGGGAGCAGCCACCCACCTACTCTTTAGCCGCTCCCAGTAAGAGCCGTGTCTGATCGGCCTCGTAGCCATGCATTAAAGAGTCAAAGCAGCACTAGCTGCTGCGAGTAAAACCGTGCTCTCACCTCACGAGGCCAGCGGCCTCGGTGACATCGTCCACTGCCACCGCATATGACACCTCAGCACTCTGGCCACAATACATACATACATACATACATACATATATATATACACGCACGTTACAGCACACGCGCATGCATGTATACCTTGCATACGCACGACCATGCGCGTACACACACACCCCCGCATACGTACGCGCGGTATTTTACATTACTCACGGGTGCATCGTTTTCTGATGTGCGAGGCAGAGACTCGCGGGGTTGATCGCATGTCAACTGGCAGAGTCCAGTACGCTTCGCCGCTTTTGCAATTTTCCAGACCTATTGTGGTGGGATGACAAGCTGAAGTCAGTGGGAGTAATTTCACCATTTGCGTGTTCACTTTCTGCGGCGTATTGGCACAGTATCTGGATAGTCCATGTTTGAGATATTGTTTTTTGATCGCTATATCTATGTTTGGTCACACGGCAGTGGAGCTCTTGTGTAGTGCGCTGCCCACGTGCTGCAAACCGCACATGTGCATGCTATGGTAGATAGCGTGGGTGGAGTGACAGATCTAAATGATGATTTGTCAGTGACGTCGTTTTATTGAAGTGAGTGAAGGTTGTTGCCGTGGCCGATTGATGACATCACGCACAGACAGCTTGCGACCCGCATCTAGAACTCCCGTGTCAGTCTTAGTGCTCCTGTGTTTCATGCATGTTACTGTCCCCTGTGCGGTTTGAGATGCTCGCTTGGAGCTAGTAAGTTTTTGATGAGTCGAGATGCCTCCTTGCCGGGTTCCAGAAGCCTTGGAATCGTGTTTCCAGCAAGGTCGTAGGTCCTGTGGAGTAGCATGCCAGTGTTTTCGAGAAGCCGTCAGGATCCCAGTGATTTGGAGGTGTTGAGTTGCGTGATGAACCGGATTTTCATTTGGCGTGTCTTTTTCAACAGAAGCAACAGTTGTGGCAGACTCTCTAGTGACTGTGACATGCTTTTTCGCATGGCTATAGGACAAAGGGATTTGGGCATCCTTTTCTTTAAATCTGCTTTCTGAGGTCTGCACTTGAGTCTTCGAAGCCTTAGATACTGTGCAGTCTCGCCCGATTCTTCACATTGACTGTAAGGCGATATTTTAGCCACCTTTTATGCAGAGTTGGTGGCGACAGTCTGTCGTGTGTAACTATTGGAGTTCCACGGATGTTGAAGTATGTTTCAGTAGTGATCTGCTTATTAGAAATGAGGATTTCTATGTCTGAGAATTCTATGGTGGTGTTGCCGGAATTGACCCTGGGGAGACTCGTGATCTGCAGTATTAAGTGTGTCACAGAAGCTTAGCATGACGCCTCGTCTCCATCCCAAGTCATGAACAAATCGTCAATATATCTTGTAGTACAATGATGTTATTGGCAAATGTTGAGTTACTGGTGATGTACATGTTTTCAAAACACCCTACGAAGATATTAGCGAAATTGGCGCTACCCGTGTCCCATGCGGTTCCTTATGCTGATGATAAATTGTGTATTATATGTAAAGTAATTGTTTTCTAGAACGAACTTTAGGCCTCTACCAGGAAGCCTGTCTGTGTTGGTTTAGAGGTTTGTATCTTTTCTTATGCAATCTATTCCAAGATCGCGACGGATATTAGAGTATAATGCCGCGTCCATTGATAGCCCGTATGTTTCTCTTCCACTGATTAATTTTAGTTCTCGGATCAGTTGACTAGAATGGGTGCTAATGTTGGCAACAAGGCCCTGCGTAACCATATGCACGCCACCATAAAGTGGCCTGGGAGAACCCTGACTCCAATGTGGTGGTCCAGCCTGCCGCAGCAACCACTGGATTACCCAGTCGCACGCATCCACTTCTCAAGGTTCCACCACCTCAGTTGAAGGGAGCAGTCTGTCCTTTCTATCATCTATCAATCTTGATGCTCCTGCTGCCTCGCGCTCCTACTTCTCATCAGTCATTCTGTCACTCATCCAACGACGCAAAAGCTGAATGTGCTCCTGGCCAAGTTGCTGGTGCTGCAGTCCCCTCCCTTTCCAAGTGGTGGACTCTGCACCTTTCAGAGAACTGATGGCTTGTGCCGAGCTGAGGTAAAGAGTCCCAAGCCGTCATTTCCTTTGCAAAAAGACAATACCAGCCCTGCACAAATATGTAGAACAGAAGGTTTGCAACTCCTTGAGCCTGATAGTGTCTGCCAAAGTGTGGAGCTGTAACTACGATCAAAGACAATATATTTCCTTTATAGCCCACTGAGTAAATGTGGTTCCTGCCCAGCCAAATCAGCAACTCGGCCAGGTGACGCTACTTTTGGCCTCCACGCTCTCACGCCTATTGGTCCTGTGCGACCATGTCTGCCTCTTCCTCCTCATCTTCCACCGTGTCTTCAGCCTCCACTGCAGAGACAATTTACAGTGCTCCTCCAGCATACCACATGCACAGGTCACGGTGGTGTCGCGGTGTTCTGCACCGCGCTTGCCTCGGGCAAAAGGAGTCACACAGGGGACAAACTGCTCGGTGTCCTTCATCAAGAAATCGAATCCTGGCTTTCTTCGCAATAACTCAAAATTGGAAACATGGTGAACGATAACTGGAAGAACATTGTGTTGGCGCTACGGCCAAGAGGGCTGCGCCATGCGCCCTGCAAGCACACATGTTCAATCTGGTTGTCAAGCAGTTCCTGAAGTCTTCCATCCAACTGAAAAGACATCCTAAAAATGGGCATTATCATTATCATTGCTACAAGACGGGGTGGGAACCCGACTTCCAGTAGCAAACAGACGGCAGTGTGCCACAAAGTTTTATCTACACGTTATTTGTCAGTCGCCAGGACTACGGGATGAAAACGCCATTCCACTGCTTCATCATCAGATGCTGGTACATCTAGCTGGTCAGGGACTGGAGAGGTGGCGCCTACATCTCACGGTCGCATGAGCCCTGTGGGGCTGAACTGAAGGAGGAGGAGGAGGACATTGGAGAACAAGCAATGTGTAGTGAAATGGGTGTTTTTCTACACAGGAGCAAGAGAAGCCGGAGGAGCAAGAGGGAGATGAGGAAGATGAGGCAGATGACCCAGGCACACCTTGGCAGTATGCAATGGAGGCAGGGAGTCCCTCCGAGTCACTTGCACAAATGGCCCACTGCATGCTCACTTGTTGGGTAGTGACAGCCGAACCATTTTCACCATTCGGCCAGAGGATGACTTCTGCTCTCCGCCTGTGTTGGATCCTCGATACCGGTCCAAAATGGGAGCCTTTTTACACCTCTGAGAGGGAATACAAACTGAACTACTATAGAGTCCTATGTAATCAGTTTGCCGCTGCCTATCTGTGCCATTGTGCATCCTTTGGCAGGTCTGACCAAGAGGCCCTCGCACTCTCATTCCACTGTTATGACAGGATGGAGGGGTAGGAGCAGTACCATCTTCATCAATAGTGTTGAGCGAATATTCGAATAGCGAATTTTTTAGCGAATATCGGCACTTGCTAATTGCGAATATTTCGAATATAGCGCTATAAATTCGCTATTTCGAATATTCGTTTTTTTGTTTTTTTTTAGTTATATTTTTTCTTTCCCACTTCCCAACAGTAGTTCTACCTGTCCTGAGGATTCCTGGCTTCCTGGCTGCTCTAGTCAGTGCCCATTGCCGCTTCTGCCGACTTCGTGCTCATGGAGCCGTCCCCAACCATGGGAACGTCTCCATATACTAAAATGTACTGTCGGATTTGAGGAATTATGTTGAAATCGCAATGCGATTAATTTAAGTTATATTAATCGCATTGCGATTACAACTTAGCACTGCTATCTTACATAGGTTAGAATTAACGAATATGGAATATAGCACTAGCATTCAACATATTCGTTAACTTCGCTTATTCTAGCAAGCTGACCCATTATAAACCCAGCTCTAAGTTGAAATCACAATGCGATTAATATAACTTGAATTAATCGCATTGCGATTTCAACGTAATTCCTCAAATCCGACAGTACATTTTAGTATATGGAGACGTTCCCATGGTGATGGGGACGCTCCATGAGCAAGGAACTTTATGGTTGGCTTGGTAGAATTAGCGAATCAGCGAATATGACGAATGTATTCGTCATATTCTCAAAACGAAGATAACGAAGTAGTTCTACATCTTCGTTTTAGCAACCTATTCGTCAACCTCACTAATTCTAGCAATCAAATAGGAAGGTTGACTATAGAGACAGCTGTGTTAAATTCGCTATGCGATTATTTTTTTTTAATAGAATAATTATATTACTTGATATAATTATTATAATTATTCTATTTATTAAAAAAATATATATAAATAATCGCATAGCGAATTAAACACAGTTGTCTCTATAGTCAACCTTCCTATTTGATTGCTAGAATTAGCTAAGTTGACGAATAGGTTGCTAAAACGAAGATGTAGAATACTGCTATCTTCGCTTTTGAGGAATATGACGAATACATTCGTCATATCCGTCATCTTCGCTATAATTCTAGATATGAAACCAATAGAAAGTAGCCTTAAGTTAAAATCGCAATACGCGATTATTTAAATCGCATATTAATCGCGGTAACTAGAATAATGACGACTCGCGGATTTCGTCGAAATCGAATATGGCACCTGCCGCTCATCACTATTCATCAACAGCAGAGTGAGTCTAGAGTCAATGATGAGCAGCTTTCTTAACCCACCTAGTGAAGAAACTACTCACCAGCAGCAGCAGCAGAACTTGAACCAGCAGGTGGGGGCATACTTGGACAGCACCTACCACCTCACATTGAAGATCCGCTGGACTACTGGGCAGCGAAACTGGATTTGTGGCCACAACTGGCCGAGTTTGCCCTGGAAAAGCTGTCCTGCCCGGCCAGTAGTCTGGCATCACAGTGGGTGTTTAGTGTGGCGGGGGCCATAGAGAACTCGCCTGTCCACCCAAAATGTGGAGAGACTGACCTTTGTCAAGATGAATCAGGCGTTGATCAGTCAAGATTGCCACCCACCAATGCCTGATGCATCAGGATTAGATCATTCATGCTGCCTCACCAAAACCTTGACAAAGAGACCTGTTTCTTTTGGCTACCTGCCTCAGCTACTATTCTGATGCTGCACATCTGATGCCAAGTGCTCCTTTTACACCCACCATCATCAGCGGGTACTGTTATTGCCACCCACTTCCCCACTCAGTCATCTGGTCACTCTGTGGTCTCCTGATGCTGCTACCACCTCACCTCTCAGGTCTCCTTAATGCTGCTGACACCTCCACACTCTGTCATTGTGCCACTCTGTGATCTCCTTATGCTGCTGCCACCTCCACACTATGTCACCTTGCCAGTCTGTGACCTCCACATGCTGCTGCGGCAACTTCCACACTCTGTCATTGTGCCACTCTGATGTCTCCTTATGCTGCTGCTGCAGCCACCACCTCCAAACTATGTTACCTTGCCAGTCTGTGGCCTCCTCATACTGCTGCCACTTCCACACTATGTCATTGCGCCATTCTTATGCTGTTCCCACCCTCTCCACTTCATGACTGGGCCACTATTTTGCCTTTTTGGCTTGGTTGACATAATTTATTTGACCCTTCTTCTGATCTTTTAGAAGGAAGGGAAAATGAGACACGCAACGTATCCTGTCTGTTTAGCAGCTGTAAGTCCTGTATGGTCCCATCAGAATTGGCTTATGATTTGGTAGCCAAAAATATTCCATTCACGTGTCATCTCTGTTTTGGATCCACTCCTGTTTTGTTTTTTTGGCTTTAGCAATACTGATGGATTACTGACCAAATATTGACCAGGTGAAAGCGGATGCTCAACAGACAGAATCCATTTTTTTTTTTTTTTGGGGGGTTATTGTTCTGACAGATCAGAGGAAGGGCAAAATAATCAATGGTGTCAACACAAAGTTACTGCTGACACAGGGGGCTCTGCTTGTAAAAGCGTTTAATAGAACAGGTTCTACAGACATCTATGTGGAATCAGTTGACGTCGGTGTAAAATGAGTGCGCTCTTTCACGATACAGTAGGATCTTGGGCCTCTGCACTGTTCTTTATACCTGGCACTAACATCGACCTGTAAGGAGTTCACACTTGAGTTATTTGGTCAGTTTTGGCCCCGTAACGGCCCAAATAATGAAGTGTCCAGCGATTCTAAGAGTGACGTCTGTCATATGCATGTCATACTAAATCACAGTATTGTTTTACTACCACAGCAGACTCCCTATGCATGTTACTGCAAGGCACAGTGTTCTACGCCACTATATATGCTCTCTGCAGCCAGGATATAGCTGTTTTTAACACAATTCACCACAAATAAATTTGGATCTAATAGAATCTTTTTGGAAAATTCGGCGAACCGACCGAATCTAATTTTTGAGAATTCGCTCATCTCTATTCAAAACGCAAGAAAAACTGTACATATTTTGTGTCAACGGATTCATACTGACATGAGAATGAAGATTAAAAGTCAGTTTTACAACATAGTGAACAACGTAAAAACACCAGTAAAACTGTGGCATAATTGCGTTCTTTTCTTATTCCACCCCAATATTAAATGGTGGCATTAGAAAGTACAACTTTTCCCACATAAAACAAGCCATGTGAACAGAAAAATAAAAACATTTTGGCTGTAGGAATGCAGGGAGTGCAAGACAAAACAAATAGGCCCTACCTCTGGAGTAGAAAGGGTTAATTAACAAGAGTCCGATATAATTGAAATGTCCAACATAAAGTGTACAAGCCTCTTGTTTCAACTGTATATAAGTAGATTGCAAACGGAGTTACCCTGAAACAGCTGTCTGCAGATGCTGGCTTATTTAATTTCAAGTCATGTTTCAAAGCCTACTTAAGGGTCGAATATTCGGTCAGGGCGTGATGACGTGAACACTCGCGTCGCGTTCTCCCCCGCTCTCCCTCCCTCCTCGCCTCCAATGCAGCGGGAATTTTGAGTGAAGAACGCCGACGAAGCATGCTGCCTGCTTAGTGAAGCTTCGGTGGAGCCTCCTCTGCGCTCTCAGCGTACATCCTACCTCCTGCTTGCTGCCTGCCGCTGGTTGCCTCCGTCCCTCTTCCTCTTCTGTTGGAGTGAGCTGGTGTGGCTTGGTGGACTCTCTCTCCTGCCGCGACTGCCCGGCTCTCCTCGGTCCTCTCCTCCCGCTCTGCGCGCTCCTCCGTTCCGCTTCCTGCGTTGGGCGTGCTGCTTCCTCCTGCTTGGACCGTGTTTGCCTGGGTCTCCTCGGTCCTCCTCTTGTTCCTCTCCGTTCTGCTGCTCCTCCGTTCCTCTGCTGGACGCGCTGTCTTCCCTTGGTGTGCCTGTGTGTGTCGAGCTCCTGCTCGTCCGCTGTGCTGGGCTGTGCTGTCTGCTCCTGCCTGTCCCTTCCTGGGATTGGGCTTGTTGAGTGAGGATGCCTGGGATTCGACATCAGACATCTGACACGTGAGAAATTTAATAAGGAGCGTGTACTGTATTTGCTTCTCTTTGTATATATCTAGGTGCCCTGTTTGGGGCCCCAGGAATATTCACTTGGACACAGGAAGCACAGGACAAAAAAAAGGGAGAGAAAAGGAGGTAAAGGTGTGAAAAAAAGGAAAGGAGCTTTCTTAAACTCCTTAAAAAAAAAATAAATAAAAAGAAACCCTTGTAGAAAAAAAAGGGGAGTAAGCCTTAAGAACTTTCAAAAAAAAAAAAAAACGAAGGAAAAAGAGAAAGTGAGGGAATAAAAGGAGGAAAAGAAAACAAAAGGAAAGAAGGAGGAATAAAGAGGGAAAGGAGAGGAAAGGAGGAAGAGAAAGAAAAGATAAAAGAGAAAAAAACGAATATAAATGAACATAAGCTAATAAAACATACTAAGATAGAAAAAAGACTTTAAATAAGAAATGGCTCCAAAGGCGCTCAATTGACTCTTTCTGATTAAGCCAGGGTCTAAGACCTTAGACAGTAAAATTGATAATTTTTTGAAATCTCCTTCTCTAAATGAAAAGGATTTACCCAAAGGAAACCAGTGTTAATCCTAAAAAAGTGGTTAGAGCCTCCCAAGCCGAAGAAGTCTCCGAGGACGGATCTTCAGAGGTGGGTCAGGAAGTAGGAGGAAGTCTGCTAATGCCAACAGAAATGAGCACACCCTCTAGCTTTGAAGAAATCCTGTGTGCGGTTAACAATAACGGCACCCTTACGCAGGAATGTCCATCCAGTTGGGGTCTATGCAGAGTGATATATCCCTGATAAGAGATGAACTGACAAAATCCGTGATCAAGTTTCCAATGTGGAAAAATGGTCGACTCCTTGCAAACAGATACTGTCATGTTAAAATAAGACTGTTTCCCTGGCTCTTGAACAACGCTCTTTACAAACAGTTGGGAGGATCTGAAAGGCAGCTAGCACACGCGTTGATAGGTCCGCATAGTTGGATTTCCAGAAGGAATTGCACAGGTCGACAGTTGCGGAGCAACTGCAGGACGCAGTCAAGAAGCACCTCCGCGTCTATGTCTTCGCACAGCAAAGAGCCCACCGACTTTCCAGGAGGGAAACTCATCCTAGGAGACCGGCCGCAGTTGGTCTTGCAGCTGCTATTGTCGACGGACAGAGATAGACACTGAGAAGAAGCCAGAGAATGCCGCTCGCTGTCCATCAGGGCACACTGCTGCTTTTCCCGACTCTGCTAGGCAGACTCAGAAAAGAAGAGTTTTATTGAGATAAGAGACGCCACATCCATGCGATTAAATACTCTGGTATCCAGCGACTGAGAGTGATGAGTAACGGACTAATTTTTTAATCAACAAAGAGGATCGGATGGAACAATTGGGCATATGAAATATTTTCTTTGAAACGAATGATTTGAAAGAAGCAACGACGAGGATTTGGAATGAGATGAGCGACTATCGCGATCGAGGGGAGAAGTTCTCGTAGGGAAGGGCGTTGCTCTTTCTTCTCTTCACTGATGTCCATAATCGCCTCCAGCGGGTTGAGGCGAAGAGCGATGAGCCGTTACATTACCTTCCGCAATCATTTGTATATGAAACTCACCACCGATGCCCGTTGACCACTCGGTTGGGCAGGCGCTTCAGAGCATCGTCCTGACCAGCAGATTTTGCTTTAATAGATTCCATAGATTCACCAGGGTAGATTTGTCTTCTGCGGCTTTGGTAGCTAGCGACTCCGCCTTTTCATACTCTGTCATTTTCTATGTATCATCTCCCTGCTTTTTGAAAGAAACAGAATGTCGGGTTACCGTGGTTTAACTTCAAATATGATCTCAAAGGACAGGTTTGAGGCTGTAGATGTGGTGAGCGACTTCCATTGTTCAAAGCCTATATGCTGGATTGCGATATATGGGCGTCCGTGAGGAAAGAGGTTTGCAGCATAGGCGCACGTTCAGATTTACATTACTGGTCAGCAGGAGTTTGTGAGCGATACGCTATGGAAGTGTTAACAGCTGATCACTCACCCGTATGCCTACTGAGGGTGCCAGGTCGGGAGAACGACAGTGGCTTGGCTTCAGGCCGAATCATTACCACATGGACAACCATAAGCTCGTTAAGTACGCGTATCTCTCTTTCGGGAGCGAAGCTGCAGTTCAATATATTTGAGCGCTATTTGAGGGGGCCTCATGAACCTGCTGTGAAAAGAAATATTTAGAAAAAGAGGTGAATTGCGCGAAATGACAGAAAGCCGCTTATTGATTGCCCATCAAGACAATAAAAGAAGAGATGCAGAAAGGCCAGTAGCTCCCTCGACGGCAGCAAACATAGGCCGCGCCGCTGAGCAAAGTATTTTCAGAGTTCGGACATTTCAGCCAGAACGGCTTGTTAACAGGATGTTGCGCGCCATTGGCTTTCGATTCGGGTATTTGATGGTGCGCCATAACAGATTCAGAATCAGAGCGCACTTTTCTCTGCAACATTTTCTCAGACATGGCTTCCGATTTCTGATGAGGCAGTTTCGGATAGCTCGATGTGAAGCCCGTAACAGCCAAGAGAACTGTCTCTGCTGGAGATCCAGCACATCTCTGGGAACTCATCACGCAGGGCTGAGCGAGTCGCCAGATTTTTATCGAGCAGGGATCATTCTTTCCCATTTTCATAAGTTTTCAGGGGGCTTCACACAGTTCACGATGGAAAGTTTCGATAGCCTCAATCTCCAAAGATCCATCATTTGAAACACAGTAGACGAGTTTCTGCTAGCCTCGACAAGATATTATCAAAAATTCTGGCCAGGAGGCTTTCGTTATCGCCTCATCCAGACAAAATACTTTATGCCAGTGTTCACCATACGCATTACAGGCTTTCACTAATATTGTCGTTGAACGCGTTCTCTGCTTAAACAGCTGGATGTCAGCGCGCTTGACAGCTGAGTGGGGTTCATGGGAGGCGCGAGCAGGTTAACGTGCCGAGCAGGCGCAGCCGTGCAGTACCGCAGATTAAGATAACGCCTGAGTACTGTTGTCTCTTCGTCACGCCTTATATTTAATATCTATCGCACCTTCGTGTTAGTACGCAGACTCCTGAGTGGTACGGTCGGGGATGCAGGATCGGCATCTTTGCGCGCAGACGCGTTTTTATCATCGCACCATTCAATCGCCTGAAGCACTGGGTTTTCCCGTGAGAACGCCGAATGATGGAGAATTAGTACAAATCGTTATTAATAATCGACTCAGATCGGAACAGTAACTGCTAAACTCAAGATTACTAAAATTTCATCCAGCTTCTGCCAGATCTTACGGCAACGCTGTAGTCAGATCCTCTCTTATCAAAATGGTGGCTGCCCCAGGCCTTCAACGCTTCAGCTGATTGAAATAAATATTTAGATTGATACGATTACAGAAGGCAGAAGGGCTTTGTTTTTCATGCCTCATGCATCGGGAGCCATTTTGTGTTATTATACCCTCTTTTAATGATTGAAATGTTTCGTAGAAACAGGTAGATCGCTTTTCGATTTTTACACAGTATTATTCGATTATTTGTCAATGGATGGTCGATTTAAACTTGTTGCAAAGTTGGCTAGTCACAGAAGTGATTTATGTACCATGGCATGGTCAAAGCTTCTGAACTACTGTTGGCAATAGTTGAGATGAAAATATTCAATACTGCGATCAGTGCGGTTAGCAGAGCGTAGGTGAGGCGGCATGCCTAATAATTGAGGCCCGCACTTTACCGCCGTCGCCATTCCTCACGGTCATAGACACTTTATCACTTGACAGTAAGCATACCACACAGACACTTCGATAACATTTTTTGACCGTTTTCCAGGACAGAGATCTCGGTTCGACTCTGCCGCTTGAGATGGCTCCTCGATTGGGAATATAGGCGATGGTTTACACATAGCGTACAGTTTAACACAAGGACACTTCTATGAGCAAGATGCTTGATTGTCTCGGAGCAAGTGGGATACCAGGGCAGATGAAGATGATCTGCCCTGGTATCCCCGCATCGAGGACAGTCAGAGGAGGCTCTAAATCCCCTCTTATGGAGCCATAGAGGTGTCACATAAATTTTATATATAATGTTAAACTGTACAACAATGTGGTTAAAATTATGAGAAACCCCTCTTAAACCATCACCTATATTCTCCCAATCCGGGGAGCCCATCTCAAACAGTAAGTCAGACCAGGATCTCTGTCCTGGAGAAAGACAATCCAAAAAAAAATGTTTCATCAAGTGTCTATAACATTGTGAGAGTTTTACTTTCATGCTACCTTTATTACTAATCAAGTTGTGCAAAAATTCAGGAGTGTCTATATTAAGTGAATAACTGACAGCAGTGCTAAAAAGTGCAGACCTCAATTGAAAATAGGCATACCATGCCACCTCACCTACATTTAACTTTTGTTTTAGCTCCATAAGCGACAGGATTTGTCCATCCCTGACCACCTGATGCAAGTATTGAATATTTTTCATCCTCCAATATTGCCAACAATTTGAGTCATCTAAGTTCAGAAGCTTTTGATTATGCCATAATGGGGTACAAATAAGTGATGCCTCCACTTTAAACCAACTCTTTATGACTAGCCAAGCTTTTATAGCCATTCTGCAGAAAGGTTTAAATCCGGTCTGTGTATTAATTAAATAATCAGATTCTAATACTGTATAAAAATCGGAAAAACCTGAATCCTTTACCAATTTTCTACAGAAATGGCTATTTTCCCAATCATTAAAAAAATTGAGAGGCCATATAATAACCCCTAAAATAGGGGAGGTTAAGACCTCCCCGATTGTAGGGCATAGAAAAATAAAGCGCCTTTAATCTCACACGCTTCCTCCCCCATAGCAAATCGTTAATCATCCGCTCTATCAATCTAAAATATTTGTCTTCAATCCATACAGGCGAGTTACGTAGAACATAGAGAACCTGGGGCAGCACCACCATTTTTATTAAAGAGATTCTGTCTGCTCTTGCGGGCAGAATTTTTTGCCATACCTTAACTTTAGATCTAACTTTTAAGAGTAGGGGAAACAAGTTAAATTTTAAGTAATCTTGAGTTTTAGCAGTTACTGTTATCCCCAAGTATTTCATTGAGTCAGTTATTAATAACCGATTTGTACTAGTGTTCTCCATCATTCCTCGCGTTTCATCTACCGGGAGAAGAACAGTTTTCTCCCAATTAACTTCAAGGCCGGAAGGAACAGAAAATAGATTGACCAACTCCATTATTCGAGGGAGAGTGGTTTCTGTTTGATGAATAAAAAACAAAATATCATCTGCATAAAGAGATATTCGATCCTGCATCCCCATTACACCAAAGCTAGCCACTTTCAAGTCCTGCCTGATACTAGCTGCAAGAGGTTCGATAAAGATATTAAATAAAAATGGTGACAGAGGACAACCTTGACGGGTGCCTCTTCCTAATACAAAACTCTCTGTAAGCGTATCGTTAATCTTAATCCTAGCTACCGGGCACTTATATAACAACTGCACCATCGCCATAAACTTAGGCCCAAAACCCATCTTTTTCATCACCTCCCATAGGAACCCCCACTCAACTCTGTCAAACGCCTTGGTGGCATCCAGTGACAGAATAGAGCGGGCACCGTTCCCAGGCGATTGAATATTAGTGAAAAGCCTGTGTAAATTATGGTGGGTGCCCCTTTTTGGCATAAAGCCATTTTGATCTGGATGAATAACGGACGACATAACCCCAGAAAGCCTCCTAGCCAGAATTTTTGATAATATCTTAACATCCGAATTTAATAAGGAAATAGGTCTATATGAACTCAAATCGATCGGATCTTTATCTTTTTTAGGGATTAGAACTATCAGAGCTTCCATCATGGACTGTGGTAAGCCCCCTCCCTGTAAGGCTTGACAGAACATCTCCAGTAGATGAGGAAGAATGATATCCCTGTACTTCCGATAAAATTCATACGGAAGACCATCTAGCCCTGGTGATGAGTTCCCAGAGATGGAGCTCAAGGCCTCCTGGATCTCCAACAGAGACAGTTCTCTTTCCAAACAATTTTTTTGGGCTTCTGTTAACATCGGAAGCAAAATTTTATCCAGGAACTGCCTCGCCAGGTCAGGTGATAATCCAGGAGAAGCTCTATATGTCTGAGAAAAATATTGCAGAAAGATATCTCTGATTCCCTCTGAATCTGTTATAACTACACCATCCAAATTACGAATCAAAGTAATGGCTTTATTTTTCTTATCCTGTTGTAAAATTATTCTGGCTAGGAGCTTACCAGGATGTCCAGACTCTGAAAAGTACTTTTGCTCTTTAAAAAACAACCTATGGTTTGCTTTCTCCATTACTAAGTCTTCCAGGGAGCTACTAGCCTTCTGCATCTCTTCTTTATTATCTTCGGTAGGTTAATCAATAAAACGCTCTGTTATGGATGCCACGGTTTTAGACAATTCCTCCTCTTTTTTCCTAAATGATTTCCTCACAGCAGTGATTTCACTTATGAGGACCCCCCTCAAATATGCTTTCAAACTATATTAATTCTAGCAGAGGGAAGATTCACTTCCCAGAAAGAGAATACATATACTTTAATAGACTTATAGTTATCCATAATGGTAAGCCAATATGGATTCAACCTGAAACCAAGCTCCCTTTTATCGTTGTTCTCCCCGGTACAGACCTCAATAGATACAGGTGAGTGATCTGAAACTGTTCTTACTCCATAACGTATCCTTCTAATGTTGTTCAGATTCCTCTCATTAGTAAGTGCTAAATCAATCCTGGACATTGCTCTGCCCCCCTGCTAACACAAGAGTATACCCTCTTTCCTCCGCCAAGATGTTCCCATATATCCACCAATCCAACCTCCAAACAAAACTGAGGCAATGGAGAATTAAAGATGCTCCTTCCCACATCTGCATCTAATGTCAGCCTGTCCTTTTTAGGATCCATAACAGAGTTAAAGTCTCCCATCAGTACAAGCCGACATTCTGGTTTCTTTTCCAAAAAACGCAATAGTTGGGTAAGTGGATACATAGAAAATGGCAGAGGTATGTAGAAAAAGGCGAGAATGTAGCTGTGACCATAAAGCCTACCATACAAGAAGATAAATCTACCCTGGTCGTCTATATAAGAGTCTATTAAAGTAAAATCTATAGAATTATGAATCAGGACTGATACTCCCCTAGAGGCACTATTAAAGGTTGAGTGATAGGATTGAGAGTGCCAACCCGTCGTCAAACGGGTCACTGTCTCATCAGTGAGATGAGTTTCCACTATACAAATGATTGCAGGAAGGTATCTCTTTAATGCATCGATAATAGCTTGCCTCTTAACCCTTTCTCCAAGGCCTCTGACATTCCAGGAGACGATTCTAACGGACATCAATTAAAGAAGAAGAGAAGAAAAAAAAAAAACAACACCCCTTCCCTGCAGGGCAATACCCATCCTCTCTCCCCCCCTCTGTTGGTCCACCCGATCTAGTCAGCGAACCTCTATCCTCCGGCCATTCCCCCCCCCCTCTCGTCCCCTCCCCCCTCCGTCCCTTCCGTTGCTTCTTTTCAAATCATTTCGTTTCAAAGAAATATTTCATATGCCCAATTGTTCCATCCAGTCCATCACTTGTTGCGGTTGTTCAAAAAATTGGGAGGTCCCGTTATAAATCACTCTCAATTTCGCTGGATACTGTAGGGAATATTTAATATCCTTGGATGCCAAGCGTTTCTTTATCTCAATAAAACTTCTTCTTTTTTCTTGAGTCTGCCTAGCAAAGTCGGGGAAAAATAGCAATTTTGTGCCCTGATGGACAATAGGCGAGCATTCTCTGGCTCTTCTCAGTATCATATCTCTGTCCATCGACAATAGCAGCTTTATTAAGATAACTCGCGGCGGTCTCCCTGGGATGGGTTTCCCTCCTGGAATCCGGTGGGCTCTTTCTATTTGAAACATAGACGAGAAGTGTTCGCTGCCCAGATTTTTCTTGATTAGATCCTTCAGTTGCTCCACCAACTGTCGACCTTCAATTCCTTCTGGAAATCCAACTATGCGGATATTATAACGCCTTGATCTGTTTTCAAGATCCTCCAACTTATTTTGTAAAAGGGCGTTTTCAAGAGCCAGGGAAACAGTCTTAATTTTTAACATGACAGTATCTGTTTGCAAGGAGTCGACCATTTTTTCCACATTGGAAACTTGATCACGGATTTTTGTCAGTTCATCTCTTATCAGGGATATATCACTCTGCATAGACCCCAACTGGATAGACATTCCCTGCATAAGGGTACCGTTATTTTTAACCGCACACAGGATTTCTTCCAAAACTAGAGGGTCGTGCTCAATTTCTGTTGGCATTAGCAGACTTTCCTCCCCTACTTCCTGACCCACCTCTGAAGATCCGTCCTCGGAGACTTCTTCGGCTTGGGAGGCTCTAACCACTTTTTTAGGATTAACACTCGGTTTCCCTTTGGGTAAATCCTTTTCATTTAGAGAAGGAGATTTCAAAAAATTATCAATTTTACTGTCTAAGGTCTTAGACCCTGGCTTAATTCCAGAAGAGTCAATTGAGCGCCGCTTTGGAGCCATTTCTTATTTAAAGTCTTTTTTCTATCTTAGTATGTTTTATTCGTTTATGTTCATTTATATTCGTTTTTTTTTTCTCTTTTTATTTTTTTCTTTCTCTTTCCTCCTTTCCTCTCCTTTCCCTCTTTATTCCTCCCTTCTTTCCTTTTTGTTTTCTTTCCTCCTTTTATTCCCTCACTTTCTCTTTTTCCTTCGTTTTTTTTTTTTTTTTTTTTTTTGAAAGTTCCTTAAGGCTTACTCCCCCTTTTTTTTTTTTTCTACAAGGGTTTCTTTTTATTTATTTTTTATTTTTTAAGGAGTTTAAGAAAGCTCCCCTTTTCCTTTTTTTTTCACACCCTTTTACCCCCCCCCCCCTTTTCTCTCCCTTTTTTTTTGTCCTGTGCTTCCTGTGTCCAAGTGAATAATTCCTGGGGCCCCAAACAGGGCACCTAGATATATACAAAGAGAAGCAAATACAGTACACACGCTCCTTATTAAATTTCTCACGTGTCAGATGTCTGATGTCGAATCCCAGGCATCCTCACTCAACAAGCCCAATCCCAGGAAGGGACAGGCAGGAGCAGACAGCACAGCCCAGCACAGCGGACGAGCAGGAGCCGACACACACAGGCACACCAAGGGAAGACAGCGCGTCCAGCAGAGGAACGGAGGAGCAGCAGAACGGAGAGGAACAAGAGGAGGACCGAGGGAGACCCAGGCAAACACGGTCCAAGCAGGAGGAAGCAGCACGTCCAACGCAGGAACGGAACGGAGGAGCCGCAGAGCGGAGAGGAGAGGACCGAGGGAGAGCCGGGCAGTCGCGGCAGGAGAGGGAGTCCACCAAGCCACACCAGCTCACTCCAACAGAAGAGGAAGAGGGACGGAGGCAACCAGCGGCAGGCAGCAAGCAGGAGGTAGGATGTACGCTGAGAGCGCAGAGGGAGGCTCCACCGAAGCTTCACTAAGCAGGCAGCATGCTTCGTCGGCGTTCTTCACTCAAAATTCCCGCTGCATTGGAGACGAGGAGGGAGGGAGAGCGGGGGGGGGGGGAGAACGCGACGCGAGTGTTCACGTCATCACGCCCCTGACCGAATATTCGACCCTTTAAATAGGCTTTGAAACATGACTTGGAAATTAAATAAGCCAGCATCTGCAGACAGCTGTTTCAGGGTAACTCCGTTTGCAATCTACTTATATACAGTTGAAACAAGAGGCTTGTACACTTTATGTTGGACATTTCAATTATATCGGACTCTTGTTAATTAACCCTTTCTACTCCAGAGGTAGGGCCTATTTGTTTTTGTCTTGCACTCCCTGCATTCCTACAGCCAAAATGTTTTTATTTTTCTGTTCACATGGCTTGTTTTATGTGGGAAAAGTTGTACTTTCTAATGCCACCATTTAATATTGGGGTGGAATAAGAAAAGAAACGCAATTATGCCACAGTTTTACTGGTGTTTTTTTACGTTGTTCACTATGTTGTAAAACTGACTTTTAATCTTCATTCTCCATGTCAGTATGAATCCGTTGACACAAAATATGTACAGTTTTTCTTGCGTTTTGAATAGAGATGAGCGAATTTCTCAAAAATTAGATTCGGTCGGTTCGCCGAATTTTCCAAAAAGATTCTATTAGATCCAAATTTATTTGTGGTGAATTGTGTTAAAAACAGCTATATCCTGGCTGCAGAGAGCATATATAGTGGCGTAGAACACTGTGCCTTGCAGTAACATGCATAGGGAGTCTGCTGTGGTAGTAAAACAATACTGTGATTTAGTATGACATGCATATGACAGACGTCACTCTTAGAATCGCTGGACACTTCATTATTTGGGCCGTTACGGGGCCAAAACTGACCAAATAACTCAAGTGTGAACTCCTTACAGGTCGATGTTAGTGCCAGGTATAAAGAACAGTGCAGAGGCCCAAGATCCTACTGTATCGTGAAAGAGCGCACTCATTTTACAACCGACGTCAACTGATTCCACATAGATGTCTGTAGAACCTGTTCTATTAAACGCTTACAAGCAGAGCCCCTGTGTCAGCAGTAACTTTGTGTTGACACCATTGATTATTTTGCCCTTCCTCTGATCTGTCAGAACAATAACCCCCCAAAAAAAAAAAAAAAAATGGATTCTGTCTGTTGAGCATCCGCTTTCACCTGGTCAATATTTGGTCAGTAATCCATCAGTATTGCTAAAGCCAAAAACAAAACAGGAGTGGATCCAAAACAGAGATGACACGTGAATGGAATATTTTTGGCTACCAAATCATAAGCCAATTCTGATGGGACCATACAGGACTTACAGCTGCTAAACAGACAGGATACGTTACGTGTCTCATTTTCCCTTCCTTCTAAAAGATCAGAAGAAGGGTCAAATAAATTATGTCAACCAAGCCAAAAAGGCAAAATAGTGGCCCAGTCATGAAGTGGAGAGGGTGGGAACAGCATAAGAATGGCGCAATGACATAGTGTGGAAGTGGCAGCAGTATGAGGAGGCCACAGACTGGCAAGGTAACATAGTTTGGAGGTGGTGGCTGCAGCAGCAGCATAAGGAGACATCAGAGTGGCACAATGACAGAGTGTGGAAGTTGCCGCAGCAGCATGTGGAGGTCACAGACTGGCAAGGTGACATAGTGTGGAGGTGGCAGCAGCATAAGGAGATCACAGAGTGGCACAATGACAGAGTGTGGAGGTGTCAGCAGCATTAAGGAGACCTGAGAGGTGAGGTGGTAGCAGCATCAGGAGACCACAGAGTGACCAGATGACTGAGTGGGGAAGTGGGTGGCAATAACAGTACCCGCTGATGATGGTGGGTGTAAAAAGGAGCACTTGGCATCAGATGTGCAGCATCAGAATAGTAGCTGAGGCAGGTAGCCAAAAGAAACAGGTCTCTTTTGTCAAGGTTTTGGTGAGGCAGCATGAATGATCTAATCTGATGCATCAGGCATTGGTGGGTGGCAATCTTGACTGATCAACGCCTGATTCATCTTGACAAAGGTCAGTCTCTCCACATTTTGGGTGGACAGGCGAGTTCTCTATGGCCCCCGCCACACTAAACACCCACTGTGATGCCAGACTACTGGCCGGGCAGGACAGCTTTTCCAGGGCAAACTCGGCCAGTTGTGGCCACAAATCCAGTTTCGCTGCCCAGTAGTCCAGCGGATCTTCAATGTGAGGTGGTAGGGTGCTGTCCAAGTATGCCCCCACCTGCTGGTTCAAGTTCTGCTGCTGCTGCTGGTGAGTAGTTTCTTCACTAGGTGGGTTAAGAAAGCTGCTCATCATTGACTCTAGACTCACTCTGCTGTTGATGAATAGTGATGAGCGGCAGGTGCCATATTCGATTTCGACGAAATTCGCGAATTCGTCATTATTCTAGTTACCGCGATTAATATGCGATTTAAATAATCGCGTATTGCGATTTTAACTTAAGGCTACTTTCCTATTGGTTTCATATCTAGAATTATAGCGAAGATGACGGATATGATGAATGTATTCGTCATATTCCTCAAAACGAAGATAACGAAGTATTCTACATCTTCGTTTTAGCAACCTATTCGTCAACTTCGCTAATTCTAGCAATCAAATAGGAAGGTTGACTATAGAGACAACTGTGTTTAATTCGCTATGCGATTATTTATATATATTTTTTTAATAAATAGAATAATTATAATAATTATATCAAGTAATATAATTATTCTATTAAAAAAAAAAAATAATCGCCTAGCGA
Organism: Bufotes viridis; assembly: GCA_033119425.1. Taxonomy (NCBI): domain Eukaryota; kingdom Metazoa; phylum Chordata; class Amphibia; order Anura; family Bufonidae; genus Bufotes; species Bufotes viridis. The sequence goes on along the minus strand of CM065592.1, from coordinate 341,642,774 downwards.
ATTTAACACAGCTGTCTATAGTCAACCCTCCTATTTGATTGCTAGAATTAGTGAGGTTGACGAATAGGTTGCTAAAACGAAGATGTAGAATACTTCGTTATCTTCGTTTTGAGGAATATGACGAATACATTCGTCATATTCGCTATTCGCTAATTCTACCAAGCCAACCATAAAGTTCCTTGCTCATGGAACGTCCCCATCACCATGGGAACGTCTCCATATACTAAAATGTACTGTCGGATTTGAGGAATTACGTTGAAATCGCAATGCGATTAATTCAAGTTATATTAATCGCATTGTGATTTCAACTTAGAGCTGGTTTTATAATGGGTCAGCTTGCTAGAATAAACGAAGTTAACGAATATGTTGAATGCTAGTGCTATATTCCATATTCGTTAATTCTAGCCTATGTAAGATAGCAGTGCTAAGTTGTAATCGCAATGCGATTAATATAACTTAAATTAATCGCATTGCGATTTCAACATAATTCCTCAAATCCGACAGTACATTTTAGTATATGGAGACGTTCCCATGGTTGGGGACGCTCCATGAGCACGGAAGTTGGCAGAAGCAGCAATGGGCACTGACTAGAGCAGCCAGGAAGCCAGGAATCCTCAGGACAGGTAAGAACTACTGTTGGGAAGTGGGAAACAAAAAAAATAAAACAAAAAAAAAAACAAAAAAAAATGAATATTCGAAATAGCGAATTTATAGCGCTATATTCGAAATATTCGCGAATTAGCGAAGTGCCGATATTCGCTAAATAAATTCGCTATTCGAATATTCGCGCTCAACACTATTGATGAAGATGGTACTGCTCCTACCCCTCCATCCTGTCATAACAGTGGAATGAGAGTGCAGAGGGCCTCTTGGTCAGACCTGCCAAAGGATGCACAATGGCACAGATAGGCAGCGGCAAACTGATTACATAGGACTCTATAGTAGTTCAGTTTGTATTCCCTCTCAGAGGGTGTAAAAAAGGCTCCCATTTTGGACCGGTATCGAGGATCCAACAAGGCGGAGAGCCAGAAGTCATCCCTCTGCCGAATGGTGAAAATGGTTCGGCTGTCACTACCCAAGCAAGTGAGCATGCAGTGGGCCATTTGTGCAAGTGACTCGGAGGGACTCCCTGCCTCCATTGCATACTGCCAAGGTGTGCCTGGGTCATCTGCCTCATCTTCCTCATCTCCCTCTTGCTCCTCCGGCTTCTCTTGCTCCTGTGTAGAAAAAACACCCATTTCACTACACATTGCTTGTTCTCCAATGTCCTCCTCCTCCTCCTTCAGTTCAGCCCCCACAGGGCTCATGCGGCCGTGAGATGTAGGCGCCACCTCTCCAGTCCCCTGACCAGCTAGATGTACCAGCATCTGATATGAAGCAGTGGAATGACGTTTTTCATCCCGTAGTCCTGGCGACTGACAAATAACGTGTAGATAAAACTTTGTGGCACACTGCCGTCTGTTTGCTACTGGAAGTCGGGTTCCCACCCCGTCTTGTAGCAATGATAATGATAATGCCCATTTTTAGGATGTCTTTCAGTTGGGTGGAAGACTTCAGGAACTGCTTGACAACCAGATTGAACATGTGTGCCTTGCAGGGCGCATGGCGCAGCCCTTCTTGACGCAGCGCCAACACAATGTTCTTCCAGTTATCGTTCACCATGTTTCCAATTTTGAGTTATTGCGAAGAAAGCCAGGATTCGATTTCTTGATGAAGGACACCGAGCAGTTTGTCCCCTGTGTGACTCCTTTTGCCCAGGCAAACGCGGTGCAGAACACCGCGACACCACCGTGACCTGCACATGTGGTATGCTGGAGGAGCACTGTAAATTGTCTCTGCAGTGGAGGCTGAAGACACGGTGGAAGATGAGGAGGAAGAGGCAGACATGGTCGCAGGACCAATGGCGTGAGAACGTGGAGGCCAAAGTGGCGTCACCTGGCCGAGTTGCTGATTTGGCTGGGCAGGAACCACATTTACTCAGTGGGCTATAAAGGAAATATATTGTCTTTGATCGTAGTTACAGCTCCACACTTTGGCAGACACTATCAGGCTCAAGGAGTTGCAAACCTTCTGTTCTACATATTTGTGCAGGGCTGGTATTGTCTTTTTGCAAAGGAAATGACGGCTTGGGACTCTTTACCTCAGCTCGGCACAAGCCATCAGTTCTCTGAAAGGTGCAGAGTCCACCACTTGGAAAGGGAGGGACTGCAGCACCAGCAACTTGGCCAGGAGCACATTCAGCTTTTGCGTCGTTGGATGAGTGACAGAATGACTGATGAGAAGTAGGAGCGCGAGGAGCAGGAGCATCAAGATTGATAGATGATAGAAAGGACAGACTGCTCCCTTCAACTGAGGTGGTGGAACCTTGAAATTGGATGCGTGCGACTGGGTAATCCAGTGGTTGCTGCGGCAGGCTGGACCACCACATTGGAGTCAGGGTTCTCCCAGGCCACTTTATGGTGACGTTGCATATGGTTACGCAGGGCCTTGTTGCCAACATTAGCACCCATTCTAGTCAACTGATCCGAGAACTAAAATTAATCAATTGGAAAGAAACATACGGGCTATTAACAATGGACGTGACGGCATTATACTCTAATATCCGTCACGATCTTGGAATAGATTGCATAAGAAAAGATACAAACCTTAAACCAACACAGACAGGCTTCCTGGTAGAGGGCCTAAAGTTCGTTCTAGAAAACAATTACTTTACATATAATAACACAATTTATCATCAGCATAAAGGAACCGCTATGGGGACACGGGTAGCGCCAACTTTCGCTAATATCTTCATGGGGTGTTTTGAAAACATGTACATCACCAATAACTCAACATTTGCCAATAACATCATTTACTACAAAAGATATATTGACGATTTGTTCATGATTTGGGATGGAGACGAGGCCTCTGCTAGAAACTTCTGTGACACACTTAATACCTCAGACTGGGGCATCTCCTTCACTCCCAAATTCAGCAACACCACCATAGAATTTTTAGACATAGAAATCCTCATTTCTAATAAACAAATCACTACTAAAACATACTTCAAATCCGTAGATTCCAATAGTTACATACATTACACCAGCTACCACCATAAAAGGTGGCTAAAAAATATCCCCTACAGTCAATGTAGAAGAATCAGGCGAAACTGCACAAAAGACGAAGACTTCAAGACTCAAGTGCAGACCCTAGAAAGTAGATTTAAAGAAAAGGGATACCCAAAATCCCTTGTCCATAATGCAGTGAAAAAAAGCATGTCACAATCACTAGAGAGCTGCCTAACTGTTACTTCTATTGAAAAAGAAACGCCAAATGAAATCCGGTTCATCACACAATTCAACACCTCCAAATCACTGATCCTGACAACTCTCAGAAAACACTGGCATATACTCCGCCAGGACCCGCACCTTACTGAACACATTCCAAAAACTTCTAAAATTACGTACAGGAGGCCACCGACTATCAAAAACTTACTAGCTCCAAGCAGACCAAACCAACACACAGGGGCAGTAACATGCATAAAAACAAGAGCTGGGGCCACTGAAAAAGGGAGTTTTAGATGCGGGTCACAAAACTGTCTGTGTTGTGATGTCATCAAACACCATGCAACAACCTTTACTTCTCACTTCAATAAAACGACGTTCACAATAAATCATCATTTAGACTGTCACTCCACCTACGTTATCTACCTCATAGAATGCACATGCGGGTTACAGTACGTGGGCCGCACTACACAAGAACTCCACTGCCGTGTTAACCAACATAGATATAACGTCAAAAAACAATATCTCAAACATGGACTATCCAGATACTGTGCAAATACGCCCGAAAAAAGTGAACACAAATGGTAAATTACTCCAATTGACTTCATCCCTAATAACCCCCACAATAGGTTTGAAAAATTGCAAAAACGAGAAGTGTACTGGATCTACCAATTGGATACGATCAACCCCCACGAACTTCGTCCGCACACGTGTGGAAAATCGCATACACCCGTGTGAGTATGTGTGGGTACATACCCGCGCATACATATATGGGGGTGTGTGTGTACGCGCATGGTCGTGTGTATGCAAAGGTATACATGCATGCGCATGTCTGTACGTGCGTGTATATATATATATATATATATATATATATATATATATTGTGGTAAGGTGCAAGGTGTCATATGCGATGGCAGGTACGTGTCACCGAGGTTGCTGGCCTCGGTGAGGTGAGAGCCGGGTTTTTGTCTGCAGCAGCTAGTGCTGTTTGACTCTTTTAAATAGCATGGCTGCAAAGCCGATCCGGGCCGGCTCTTACTGGGAGCAGCTAAAGAGTAGGGTGGGTGGCTGCTCCCCACGGTCCAGTCCGAGTTTTGGGCTGGGTATAAAACACAGCCATCAGCTGTGTCTGAGGTGATTATCCTGGAGCCTGCTAACAGGGCTGAGGAGTTCTCTGTGCTGGAGGACGGAGCTCAGCAAGGTGGTGTTTCCCTGCAACCTGAAGGAGGAATCGCCTGCGGCTGAACCGACTGCTAGGTGTGAACCCGCACTTAGACCACCCAAGGTGACTGGACCCTGTGTTGGCCTGTTTTCGGTTTTGCCACATGATTTCTGTTGTGTGTGAACTGTCACCAAGAGACTGTTTTCATTTCTGGTGTGCAAGTGTGAATAAAACACTGTTTGATGCACAATCTGGACTCCTTGTGTTGCCTCTAAACTGCACCCGCACCGCTGTCTACCAGAGCGACTCCCCACAATATATATATATATATATATATATATATATATGTAGATGTGGGTATTAGAAGTTCCATCCACACATTTATGTATTTTTACCTATGTATGTATTTATTTATTGAATTATTTATTTATCTATCCAGTTATTCACCCAATTTTTATCCATTTATTATTTAAAATCCTCAATCCCTTTCACTCTTTATTTTATTTTATTTTTAAGTTTTTACTATACAAACCTTTCCTATTTGTTTTAAAAAAATGTTGCCATCTTATAATAATTTTATCATGTAACGGCATATTATTTATGTATCTTCCATATATGCATATAGATTTACAGTTACTATTTTAGCTCACCACCAAAAGAAGTCTCCAAAATCACAAGCACCTCAGACATATGATAAATACTCCTTTTTTATTATTCTGGGCTCAAAAAGAAACAAGAGATAGAACATTCTCTAGAAAATAGATCCTTTCCCCCTCACTCTCCTATGTCTCTCTCCCACCTCTGGCGACAAAGCAAGCTCGTCCACACTAGCACTGGGGTGATAGAATGCAGAATAGTGCGGAGGGCTGCTGATGTCATCAGAAGAGGCGCGGCCGAGTCACATGATCAGGACTCGGTCCCGTGATTAGATCCTCCGTGCCCCGCTCGTAATCAGAGGAATACAGTACAGTGCGGAGAGCTACTGACGTCATCAAAGGAGGCGCGGCCGAGTAACGTGATCGGGACTCGGTCACATGATCGGACCCCCCATGCCCCGCTCGTGACCAGAGGCAAATGAACGACTCTGATGAAAAATAGTGCGGTCTATCCTGGAGGGAAACAGGATACACCAAAAATACCAACACCACAAGGCGATCATGGTTAATAAAAAAGGAAAAAATGTAGCAATGTGCATAATAAATTATTTACATAAGCCACGCCCCCTTTTTGGCATTTTAGGCGCCAAAAGCACCTTTAAATGTGTGTGTTCTGTGATTCCACTGTAACTGCATGTTGTCCTGATGAAGGGGACAGTCCGTCCCTGAAACGCGTAGACCAGTTCATTTTTAACCAATAAAAAGTGAAAACCAGTCATTTCTCCTTGTGGATTAATGATCACACAGATAGCGCCGTAGAAGGGTCCAGTTTTTTCCACTCAACAGAACTTGCTCTATTGAACCCGGAAACTTGCGAATCAAGAAATGGGATAGGACCTGGCAGCAGTACGGCACCCCTTTATCTGGTGAGGGATAACACCAGTGAAGCTCAACAAGTAGTTGTGACGAATCACAACCACCTCTGGTAAGCACATTTGCTCTTTTTTACTATCAAAGTACTGGATGTCCTGCACATGAGGCGCTGTGTTTTTTTCTTTTTTTTTTTCTTGTTTTCTTCTATAAACATTAGCACCCTGGTCACGCTTCACCTTCTGCCCACAGATTCGGCAAATGGCCATGTTTACCTCCTCCGGTGGCTTAACAAAAAAACTGCCACATGGCCAAGTAGGTGATTTTACCCCCAACACTTAGCACTGACTGACTGCTACCGCCGCTGCCTCCGTGAACCGCTGCACTGCTACTTTCCGGACAGATAGGCTCCTGCGAAGCGGGAGGTCTACTACGGCACGTTTGGCTCCCAACCTTCCACTGCTTACACCTTGCTGACTCCCGGCTATGCTACCGACTTGCTGGATCCGCAGCTGCCTCACGCATAAGCTGCCACCCTCTTTTCCCGATGATGATGAAACCCCTTCGTCACCTGGCTCTCAATTGCGTTGGCTACATCATGATCGAGTACTGTCTGCATGTCACTGATAGCCTCCTCAATGGTCTCTGAGCCAGGAGCCTGACCGTTCACAACACCAGCTCCCATGCCACTCTCCTCATCACTACTTGCCCACCAAGTGGATGAAGCGGCGGATGTCTCCTCCACATCTTGGCTTGCCAGTAGCTGCTGACTGTCTTCTAGTAGCTCGTCCTCACTGTATAGTGGAGCTGAGCCCAAAACATCCAATACTTCTCTGCCTGAGGGAACAGAAAAGGACAGAGGCAGGTTGAGGACAGGTGAGGGCACAAAACCTGCTCCCGGGCCATGCCAATTAAGGGTTGGGTCTGACGAACCCACTCACTCTTGTCTGGGGGTGTCTGATGTCACTTACTACAAAGTTGAAGATCGAGTCAAACATTCTAGAACCGCTGGGTTGCTGGTCACGACACGACCGCAAGCTGATACTGGGAGCTCAGGCCTCTCGAAGTGAACCCTGCTGTCACGGCTCTTACCTTGCTGTGACCTCTGCCTATGCCAGAAACATTTAGGCCTCTGCCACTTCCCTGTGCAGGGTCTGTCACTTCTCACTCTGACATACTGTTAGATTAAATAAATAAATAGGAAATTAATACACCCCAAAAAAGTCTGTAATTTTCTCACTTTACCACACAATGACTAATAAGCCCTTTTTTCCCCACTAATACATGACAAAAAAGGGCTTTAGAACATATAACTGCACCACTGAACGGCAAATATATTTTTATTTTGCCACTAATACACGCCACAAAAGGCTTTAGAACATATAAGTGCACCGCTGAACGGCAAATATATATATATTTTTTTCCACTAATGCATGACAAAAAGGGCTGTAATTTTAGCACTTCACCACACAACGGCTAATAATAAGCATATTTTTTCCCACTAATACACTAAGCCAATAAATGCTTTAGAACATATAACTGCACTGCCCAAGGGCATATAATACATAGAAATATTTCCTTGTAATGAACCCTGTTAATGGTTGTAGCAAACAGCACTTGCACCCTAATAAAATGGTTTTCTGGAATTACAAAGCTATATAATCACAATTTGGTTTCCCAGTCAGTGCAACAAGGTGTAATAGGATTGTTCCTATTACCCAGGCTGTAACCTCCACTACTGAAGCCTGTTCAACATAAATGCTGTGGAATGATTTGTCCCTATCCTTTCCCTATACCTTGAATAATCTTTCACTGCACATGTAAATCGTTTTTCTTTAGCACAATGAAGTTTTTTCTAACACTGTCCCTAGCGCCTGCTGACGTCTCTCCCTGCAATAAGTACACTGGTAAATGGCAGAATCTAAGATGGTCGAGGCTATTTATAGGGCTGTGACAACACAGGGTTGGCTTGCTGCTGATTGGCTGCATGCATGGCATTATGGGCGATCCTGTCTTCCTAGAGTTCCTTGCTCCATGTACTCACACGTAGCGGAAAATGAAGAAAGGGTTCCAGCTTCAACGGTGCAGTACAAACTTGATTTATTGAAGCATATAGCTTTTCCAATGCAGGTAATAAAACTTTGCCTACGCGTTTCGGACCTTTACATGTTGGTCCTTAATCATGACTTGGTAATTACTGATAATTGAGTGTGTTGAGCACCCCCTGTTGGTAAATAGGGTGCTAGTTCTAAACCTGAAAATTTTAAAACCTTGGGGTCGCCTCCGTGTATCTCTCTGACATGTTTAATCAAACGTGGACATCCTTTAACAGATGTTGCAGAATTGAAATTTTCTCTTATTCTTTCAAATAACGGTCTGATAGTCTTACCAATATAGAAGCAACCACAGAATCAAATTACACAAGAAGAGTCAGAGTTTTTAATAAGCTTCTGCTCTCCCTGCCCATCTGTTGATGATTGGCAGTTCTCTCCTAGACAGAAAGGGAGAAAACTAGGTAGAAGAATGTCAGTCATCAGCAGGTGGGCAGGGAGAGCAGGAATTTATGAATAACCATGACTCTTCTCAGGTGGCCGTGACTCTTTTCCAGGCCCAGTCTGCAAGGATTGTGATGTTGGTTCTCGGCAACCACCTACTTTTAACCTCTTAAGGACACAGGACGTACCCGTACATCCTGTGTCCTGTCCCTAAAGATGGCGCCCGCTCCTGCTTTATGCGGGCGCCTTAGCCGCGGGTGTCCACATGGTTCTTGTAGCAGACACCCGTGGCTAATGCCCGCGACCGTCAGCAATGCCGATCGCGGACATTCAACCCCTCAGATGCCGTGTTCAATCCTGACCACGGCATCTGAGTTCGCACAAACCAAAAGTTTTACTTTTGATTTGCGCTCCGGCTCCCCCGTGTGGCGATCGGAGGAGCCGGAGTGCGCCTGTAGTAGTCTGGGTTTCTATGAATGAAACCCAGGCAGCTCTGTAGTATTTCCTATGGAGCCTTGCCTGTAATAGGCTTCATAGGAAATATGCGATTTTTTTCATACATTCCAATGCTATTGCTGTTGCATTGGAATGTATGATAATAGCAATCAAATTATTGTAAGTTATAGTTCCCTATGGGAACTATATAGAAGTGTAAAAAAAAAATGTTAAAAAAATAATTTAATAAAAAAAACATAAAAGTTCAAATCACCCCCCTTTTGCTAAAATAAAAATAAAAAATAAAAAAATACACATCATGGGTGTCACAATGTGTGAAAACGCCCATACTATAAAAATATAAAAAAATATTCCCCATACGTCAAACAGAAAAACGGAAAAAGCGTCCAAATGGCGGATTCGCTATTTTTGGTTGCTTAATTTTCCATAAAAAATTACATAAAAGGTGATCAAAAAGTCATACACACCCCAGAATAGTATCAATAAAGAGATAAGATTATGACACAAAAAATGAGTCCTCATACAGCTCTGTACATATAATTACAAAAAAGTTATAGGGGTCAAAACATGGTGACAAAAAAGTAAAACAGATTTTTCCCACTTTTGAATATTTTTTTCACTATCAAAATGCAAGAAAACCTATATATATAGGATATCGCCGGATTCATACTGACCTGTAGAGTAAAAGTAACCAGTCAGTTTTATCGCACATTAAACGTCGGAATTTAAAAACCCGCAAAACTGTGGTAGAATTGCTTTTTTTTTTTTTTGCAATTTCACCCCATTTGGAATTTTTTTCCTGCTTCCCACTACATCATATGGAATATTAAATGGTGTAGTTGGAAAGTATGACCGCTATGTAAACCAAAATATAAAAAAGTTATGGCTCTGGGAAGGCAGGGAGAGCAAAATGAAAAATCAAAAAATAAAAAACCTCTAGTCCTTAAAGGGTTAACTTATAAATGACAGACCTCTTAAATCAACTCACCTGTCTCTACTTTATGCTGCCGTTAGTATGGGCAGCATAAAGTTGATGACAGGTTCCTTTTAACCGCTACAGGACCGCCGCACGCAGGATTGCGAGATGCGAGATGACGCGAGGACGCGCCCGCACATGCGCAATGCGCGCCATCGGCGCGCTCGCATGTAGTTATACTACAGCCTGCCAGCGCCGATCGTGCGCTGGCAGGCTGTATATGGCAGAAAAAATCGCAGATCAGACGTTGTTCTGTGAACAGCGTCTGATCTGCTTGCTGCCCGCTTCTCTGGTGGTCCCTTTGCTTGGGACCACCAGAGAAAAAATATCAAAGTGCACCAATCACCACACAACCCCCCACCCACCCACCACCCCCCTGTCACTGATTAACCCCTGATCTCCCATGTCACCCCCTGATCACCCCCTGTCACCCCCTGTCACTGATCACCCCCTGTAAGGCTCATTCAGATGTCCGCATGTGTTTTGCGGATCCACGGATCCGCAAATCCGCGGATCCGCAAAACACGGACACCAGAAATGTGCTTTCCGCATTTTGCGGATCCGCACATTGCCAGAACTATATAGAAAATGCCTTTTCTTGTCCGCAATTGCGGACAAGAATAGGACATGTTCTATACTTTTGCGGATCTCCAATTACGGATCCGCAATTACGGATCCGAGCGGGACAAAGTCTGTCCCCATAGAATTGAATGTATCCACATTTCTGTTCTGCAAAATTTTGCGGAACAGAATTGCGGACGCTTGAATGAGGCCTTAGGGTCCCTTAGCGATCGCAGCTTTATAGCTTTTCCTCTTTTTTTGCACATTTTTTAGAGATTTTTTCATCCACATTGATCAATGTGAATGGAAAAATCTGTGACGTTCATTTTTTTCTTTCAGCGCAGAGGCTGAACGGAAAAAAAAATTCTCATTAGCAGAATAGCAGAAACTCCTAATTCTGGCCATACGTGTAATGATTGCGGAGACCCCTAAAATGCCAGAGCAGTACAAACACCTCACATGTGACCCCATTTTAGAAAGAAGACACCCTAAGGTATTCCGTGAGGGGTATGGTGAGTTCATGTAAAATTTTATTTTTGTCACAAGTTAGTGGAATGTGAGACTGTAAAAAAAAAAAAAAAAAATACCATTTCCGCTAACTTGTGCCAAATTTTTTTTTCTGTGAACTCTCCATGCCCCTCACGGAATACCTTGGGGTGTCTTCTTTCCACAATGGGGTCACTTGTGGGGTATTTATACTGTCCTGGCATTTTAGGGGTCCTAAAGCGTGAAAATCCAAATGCGTAAAAATGTCCTGTGAAATCCTAAAGGTACTCATTGGTTTTAGGGCCCCTTTGCGCATCTTGGCTGCAAAAAGTGTCACTCATGTGGTATCGCCGTACTCAGGAGAAGTAGGGCAATGTGTTTTGGGGTGTATTTTTATATATACCCATGCTGTGTGTGAGAAATATCGCTGTAAACGACAACTTTTTAAATTTTTTTATTCAAAGTTGTCAATTTACAGAGATATTTCTCTCACCCAGCATGGGTATATGTAAAAATACACCCCAAAACACATTGCCCTACTCTCCTGAGTACGGCGATACCACATGAGTGACACTTTGCAGCCAAGATGCGCAAAGGCCTAAAACCAATGAGTACTTTTAGGAGGGCATTTTACGCATTTTTCTTCTCACGCTTTAGGGTCCCTAAAATGCCAGGGCAGTATAAATACCCCACATGTGACCCCATTTTGGAAAGAAGACACCTCAAGGTATTCGCTGAGGGCATAATGAGTCCATGAAAAATTAAACTTTTGTCAAAAGTTAGCGGAAAGGGAGACTTTGTGAGAAAAACAATAAAAATCAATTTCCACTAACTTGTGCCAAAAAAATCTTCTATGAACTCGCCATGCCCCTCACGGATTACCTTGGGGTGTCTTCTTTCCAAAATGGGATCACATGTGGGGTATTTATACTGCCTTGGCATTTTAGGGGCCCTAAAGCGTGAGAAGAAAAATGCGTAAAAATGCCCTCCTAAAAGGTACTCATTGGAATTTGGGCCCCTTTGCGCATCTTGGCTGCAAAAAAGTGTCACTCATGTGGTATCGCCGTACTCAGGAGAAGTAGGGCAATGTGTTTTGGGGTGTATTTTTACATATACCCATACTGGGTGAGAGAAATATCTCTGTAAATTGACAACTTTGAATAAAAAAATTTAAAAAGTTGTCGTTTACAGCGATATTTCTCACACGCAGCATGGGTATATGTAAAAATACACCCCAAACACATTGCCCTACTCTCCTGAGTACGGCGATACCACATGTGTGACACTTTTTGCAGCCTGGATGCAAAGGGGCCCTAAAACCAATGAGTACCTTTAGGATTTCACAGGCCATTTTTATGCATTTGGATTCTCACACTTTAGGGGCCCCTAAAATGCCAGGTGAGTATAAATACCCCACATGTGACCCCATTTTGGAAAGAAGACACCCGTAGGTATTCTGTGAGGGGCATGGTGAGTCCACAGAATTTTTATTTTTTGGCATAAGTCAGCGGAAATTGTTTTTTTGTTTTTTAATTTTGTTTTTACAAAGTCTCATATTCCACTAACTTGTGACAAAAATAAAATTTTACATGAACTCACCATACCCCTCACAGAATACCTTGGGGTGTCTTCTTTCCAAAATGGGGTCACATGTGGGGTATTTATACTGCCCTGGCATTTTAGGGGCCCCTAAAGCGTGAGAAGAAGTCTGGAATCCAAATGCGTAAAAATGCCCTGTGAAATCCTAAAGGTACTCATTGGTTTTAGGGCCCCTTTGCGCTCAAGCTGCAAAAAGTGGCACACATGTGGTATCGCCGTACTCAGGAGAAGTAGGGCAATGTGTTTTGGGGTGTATTTTTATATATACCCCTACTGGGTGTGAGAAATATCTCTGTAAACGACAACTTTTAAAAAATTTTTATACAAAGTTGACAATTTACAGAGATATTTCTCTCACTCAACATGGGTGTATGTAAAAATACACCCCAAAACACATTGCCCTACTTCTCCTGAGTACGGCGATACCACATGAGTGACACTTTTTGCAGCCTGGGTGCAAAGGGCCCAAATTCCAACGAGTACCTTTAGGTTTTACATGGCGGCTCACAATTTAGCCCCGCCCAAAATGCCAGAACAGTAAACACACCCCACAAATGACCCCATTTCGGAAAGTAGACACCCCAAGGTATTCACTGAGGGGCATAGTGAGTCCGTCTGAGATTTTTTTTTTTTTGCCAGAAGTTATCAGAAATTGAAACTTTTTTTTTTTTTTTCTCAGAAAGTGTCATTTTCCGCTAACTTGTGAAAAAAATGAAATGATACATGAACTCACCAAGCCCCTCCGCGAATACTTTGGGGTGTCTTCTTTCTAAAATGGTGTAATTTGGGGGTATTTATACTTTCCTGACATTCTAGCACCTGAAGAAACATGACAGGTGCTCAGAAAGTCAGAGCTGCTTCAAAATGCAGAAATTCACTTTTTGCACCATAGTTTGTAAACGCTATAACTTTTACCCAAACCAATAAATATACACTTATTGGATTTTTTTATCAAAGACATGTAGAACAATAAATTTAGAGAAAAATTTATATAGAAATGTAGTTTTTTTTGAAAAATTTTACAACAGAAAGTGAAAAATGTCATTTTTTTGCAAAAATTTCGGTAATTTTTGATTAATAGCAAAAAAAGTTAAAATGTCAGCAGCAATGAAATACCACCAAATGAAAGCTCTATTAGTGAGAAGAAAAGGAGGTAAAATTCATTTGGGTGGTAAGTTGCATGACGGAGCAATAAACGGTGAAAGTAGTGTAGTGCGGAATTGTAAAAAGTGGCCTGGTCATTAAGGGTGTTTAAGCTAGGGGGGCTGAAGTGGTTAAGCACAATAACCAATTATTTTGCAAAATCAGATCGTTTGCTAATAAATATCGGATGTAGCCAATGTATTACGTGAGTTTGTATTACAGTAGTTTGAACTATATTGTGTCTTTGTGGGGTTTCAAACCTAAATTAGGGGGAGTTCATATAACTGATATTTTTCTGTTCTTCTGATCCATCAGAAGAACAGAAAAATAAAGAAAAAAACGGATCCTGGAAAAAAACGGATCCTGTGCATCAATTATGCACATTTGACATCCGTTGAGTAATGAAATCAGGACTTTTTTTCAATCTCAAATAATAGATCTTTGATTTAAATGGCTCACATGGATAACAAATGTGCATAACTGTTGCACACTTTTGCACAGAATTATATTTTTACAAAACACATCTTTTTCTTTATTTTTCTGTGCCTCTGATGCAAAAATAATGGTCATGTGAATTCCCCCCTCATAACAGTTTTTGCAGATTTCTGTGTGACAGTGTAAAGGGGTCTATAATGTTAAAATAATGCAGATAATAACATTAATAGAAAAAGATCACATTGAGGCTACATTCACACACCGACAATGTGCGTTCCGCATTTTGCAGACCGCACATCGCCGGCACTCTTATAGAAAATGCCAATTCTTGTACGCAATGTTCTATATTTTTCGGGAACGCGATTGCGGACCCGGAAGTGCGGATCCGCAATTGCGGACCCGGGCGGGACATCATCTGTCCCCATTGAAATTAATGGGTCCGCAATTCCGTTCCGCAAAATGCGGAACGGAATTGCGGACGTGTGAATGGAGCCTGATATTGTATACTTTTGCACTCAAATATGAATAGTCTAGCACATAGAATAACAGCATGATGATTTCAAACTCTTTCCGCACTAAATTAGAAAAAAGAAGATTTTTGACCTGGTGGGCCATCTAAAATCCCAGTCTTAATAAATGACCCCCTTTATGTTTTCAAGTAATATAGCAATGGTGAAATATAAAGTTTAGGTTGGGGATGAAAATATGCATGTAAACTGCTAAGTCAATACTAGGCTTTAGTACATCACCTTGCAGGTGTAGAAACTACAGGGGTCATTTATTATTAGATATACACCAATTTTGGGTGTATATCAGTTGCAGAGTCGGTAGCAAGGGGGATTTGCTTCCAAATCTGCAACTTTTCCCCGCTCACGGCAGGTCTAAAAAAAGAGGGCGTGACCACCTACATTCGTAGTATAAGCACACTGTCAACGTATCACACATAAATTACTGTAAAGCTACTAATGAAATGTATATCTAACACCAGGAGTAATTTACAGCATAGATATTTAGATGTTTTACATGTCATAAAGTATAGCATTTTGCCGTAACTACTGTACTGGCAAGAATAAAATTTGTTTGTTTCACAAAATTCAGAAACTATATATCAAAGCCCAATATTATCTAGTAAACGTATACTTTATAACAGTGTCTGGGATAAGGCAAGAATAGAATAGAGCTGGAAAACATATTATTACATGCTTTAGCTCCTGGACTCTTAGTTTGGGAGTTTGTACAATATGTCTGACATCCAGGTGAAAAGGACATTTGAAAAGATCATGAGTTGATTTCTGTCAGTCTTTCACCCTCAGCCAGTATTGCCAGCCAGCTATTGCCAGCCAGCTGCAAGTAGGCAGGGATAATAAAAGTAGGCAGGGCCAGCAATACCGTAGTACAGCACAAAATACCGCCCCGAAAAAACAAATACTACAGAGGAGCATAAAATACTGCCCTATTACCATACATAGGACAGTGATACAGTTGAATTCAGGAGGGCACCAGCAGGTGCTGGACATGTGCATAAGTACCTGATGCTCCTAGCATTAAGGGCTCATGCATACAAATTATTTTTTCCCGCGCCCTTTCCTTTTTTTTTTATTTTGCGGCCCAAATGCAGAAACCATTCACTTTAGCGGGTCTGCAAAAAAATGGAAATTCCTCTGTGTGCATTCCATTTCCATATGTTCGTTCTATGTCCATAGGACTGCTCTGTTAGGGGCCAGATGTTCTGTTCTGCAAAATAGGGAATGCAGATGGCCGGTATCCATGTTTTGCGGATCCGCAATTGATGGACAGCAAAAAATCCAACGGTTGTGTGTATGAGCCCTAATTCCGTGAGCACCAAATCGTTTTGTGGGCATTGGCCCACCAGGATATTTCCCTGTAGGTTAGATGGTAAGTCTACTTCTGTGTCCATGAATGATATAGATCATAAACGATGGCCAAATTCTAAGACAAAGCTAGTTACAGTATTTGCAGTTGCAATCATTAGGTAATATATAAAAGTAGATGCAGTATATACCCCTACATAGAACATTTTATTACTGGAGTTTTGAAATGTCATATACTGTATTCAGAGGTCACAGAATAATATTAATCTCTATAATATCTACTATAGAGCATCTGTGATTACTACAGCAAAACACATTTCATGAAGAAAGTATTTCTGTGACCTCTCTTACATATCAAGGTTGCACATTTATTGTGGCCGGTGAAATAGCTTCAGTCTTACAAACTGTGCTTTAGCCAGCAACTCAAGGGAACATTTTATTACACACATTTGAGACTGTAAAATGCTTACTTGCAAAAAAAAAAAAAACCTTCATGGTCCAGTGTGTTTGATCGGTAGCTAGAAAGGGAACAGAATGATATTGTATTTATTTGTATCTAGCTATAAAATAATAATAAGCAGACGCTAGTATAGAATAGAAATATAATACATTTCTACAGAGTATAAGTTGACGCGAAACAAAATTTAAAGGCGCTGCGCCACTATTAGGCTGCTTTCACACTCGCGTTTTGGCTTTCCGTTTGTGAGATCCGTCATGGGCTCTCACAAGCGGTCCAAAACGGATCAGTTTTGCCCTAATGCTTTCTGAATGGAAAAGGATCCACTCAGAATGCATCAGTTTGCCTCCGATCAGTCTCCATTCCGCTCTGGAGGCGGACACCAAAACGCTGCCTGCAGCGTTTTGTTGTCCGCTTGACGAAACTGAGCCAAACGGATCCGTCCTGGCACACAATGTAAGTCAATGGAAACTCATCCGCTTTCTCTGACACAATTTGGCACAATAGAAAATGGATCTGTCTTCTATTGACTTTCAATGGAGTTCATGACGGATCCGTCTTGGCTATGTTACAGATAATACAAACGGATCCGTTCATGACGGATGCATGCGGTTGTGTTATTGTAACAGATCGGCCCAAAACGCGATTGTGAAAGTAGCCTTAACTGTTAATTTCTTAGAATTCAGCAAGAAAAATGAGCTACTTTTTCTTACAAACATGTTTCAGCTGTAAGATCTTTTCTTTACTTTATTATAATGGGGACCCCCGGTGTTCTATCTGTAAAGTACTGTGTGCAATCATCTACTAAGGTGGTCGCATTTGCTCAGTTCCATGCTGCAGGATATTAGTATAACATAGTCATAAGGATAATGCCTCATTCACATGTCAGAACAGGTGCAGATCTTTCCCTTTTACCTTATCTCTGTAGAGGCTCCAATCCTGGTTTGGGCTCACAATCGCTGATGGAAATCACTGACGAAAACAATAACTTATGAATTAGGCTCAAAACAAGAATACATTGTGATCAGTAAGAGATTTCTGTTGAATGGATGACACTGCTAATTAGTAGTCTTAAAAAAAAATCCACAGTCACCAGGACACCAGCAGGCAATCTATGTATCTATTTTATCTATCTATCTATCTATCTATCTATCTATCTATCTATCTATCTATCTATCTATTTATCTATCTCTTGTGGTTAAAAAGTTATCAACACAGAAAGTTGAAAAAATAACTGGGAACATTCTCTGTGATGTACAACTATTTGTGACAACGTACCCAAGCTGTCTTGTGCCTTTGCATGACAGCCAATAAACTTGCTATAAGAAGTGTATGTTTTGAAACAATAAACAGACTACTTGATTCAGATATTTTGTTAGTTTGCTCTGTGCGCACATAAACCCTCACTGGATTTGGACCCCGATAATCATAGAGGAATGGGTAATTGCCCCAACAAAACTTGGTGCCCAACGTGGGGCTCGACTAGTGGACCCTTCATTGATGTCCCGATTAACCCGGACAAACACTAAGGGGATGTACAGACTTTCAAAGACAGCGCTGCCAGGTAAGAGCTTTTATCTTACTTCCACTCTGTGCCTCACTCAGTGTCTATCTGAATCGGTAAATCCTTGAAGTCTAAAGGTCTGTTTACAGTCGAGCCAGATTTTGAAAAAATGATTCCTATGATTGTATATGATTTTATAATTATTGGGTAAGGACAATATAGACGTTCATGACGATTGTAATATTGTTGATTTAACTCTTGGAGTACTGATATATGTCTGTTTTGTTCTTTATGTCTTATGGATAATTAATGTTAATGCCAGAAAGGGAAATCAAGAACCTTGGAACCCCATGTTAGGGTGTTGAATCTTGATTATAAAATGTATTTCAGTATAGAATACACTAGGTAGATATAGTGAGGAAACTCTAAGAAAAGTGAAGGTAAAATAGACATCTGAACACATTTTCTGGCATTGTTGTTGATATTATTTGACATAAAGTAACAATGGGGAAAAACCTTAGTGTCCCAGAAAGTTACAAGACATCAAAGACTTTGGTTGAAGAAAAAGGGGGGGGGGGGGGGATGGATTGAAGAATGTTGATAAGGTGTTGGAAACAGCAGGTATGAAACATGGTAACTTTAATCTGAAAGTTTGGCAGAAATTTAAGAGAACCCATAGTGGTTAGATCAAGGATCATGTATGTAAAGAAGTACACATAGTTGATATTTGGATCAAAGTTTCACGTGAAGCAGAGAGGAGAAGTTGTTAAGGGAAGAGTGTTGTACACGCAGAAACAAAGGACTGATGAAACTGACCATCTTTGCACCCCTGACACAGAAAGCTAATCATAAATCTGGCTGTTAATTTTTTATTTTTTTTGTGTGTGTGGGTACAATGTAACATTGTACTTTGTACCCCCGATACACAAATATAATAGTTAATCCGTCTGTTAGGTGCACATCATATACCCATTTATTGCGTGAAGTACACCAGCACTGCATACTTGAAAGTTAAATTGATATAGTAAATCCGTCTGGTAGGTAGGTGCACATCATATACCCATTTATTGCGTGAAGTACACCTGCACTGCATACATCACAGGTGTACGTGTTGGTTCAGTGGGTAACCTCAAAGAATGAGGAGAACATCAAATAAGAGACGTGGCCCTGGTCGTGGTGCTGCTGGGGTTGGTGTGGCTTCTGTTGCAGGGAGAGGACGTAGTCGATCTGTGCCAGCTACACACCCAAATGAAAAATCTTCCTCAGGTGAATGTAGACGACAGAACATTCAGCGTTATTTTGTGGGCCTTAATACAGGTGTACGAATGGTGAGGCCAGAACAAGTAGAGATGGTAGTAGATTGGGTGGCTGACAGTGCCTCCAGTTCCTTCACATTGTCTCTCACCCGGTCCCCTGCTGAAAGTGCAGAATTGGCACTTGCAGCCCATGAACATCTGTCTTTCACCTCACCCCCTTGCTAATCAGCCAAGCAGTCTGAGCCCCAAGTCATGCAGCAGTCTCTTATGCTTTTTGATGACTCTGCTGGCATGGTTTCCGAGGGCCGTCCACATAGCCCTGCTCCAGAAGTGGAAGAGTTTCAGTGTACTGATGCCCAACCACTTATTTTTTAGGATGTGGACATGGGAGGACCACCGCAGCATATCTCTGATGATGACTAAACACTCTTCCTCCCCCTCTACATTAACAGTAGCACCTGCCATTCCACAAACATGAGGATGTGGCAGCAACGCCACAATGTCAGTCATCATCACCAAGCATCCCCACAATGTCCCATGGAAGCGTTCAGCTGTCCATCTCGCAAACACTGGGGAGAAAGAGGAGGCACCCCCCTACCCACCCGTAATCCCTGGCCCTGACTGCTAGCATTTCAAAATTCCTGTTTTTTTAAATGCTGTCATTCCGGACGGAGACTTTTAAAAAACTTATGGCGGTGG
The DNA here is from genome assembly GCA_033119425.1 of Bufotes viridis. Classification (NCBI taxonomy): domain Eukaryota; kingdom Metazoa; phylum Chordata; class Amphibia; order Anura; family Bufonidae; genus Bufotes; species Bufotes viridis. The sequence continues at coordinate 341,622,984 of CM065592.1, read as the reverse complement.
CTGTCAGTAAGTGGTTCCCAGCTGCCACTACTTTTCCAGGAAAGCTATTCCTGCCCTGCACAACCAAGTGGCAGACAAAATTAGGTGTGCATTGCGCAACGCCATCTGTGGCAAGGTCCACATAACTACCAAAACGTGGACCAGTAAGCACAGGCAGTGACGTTACAGTTGTGTTCAAAATTATTCAACCCCCAATGCTGTAAAGGGTTTTAGGAAATTTAGTGTACATTTGTAATTGTGTTCAGAATGAAATCTTACAAGGACTTTTTAAAGAACCAAATGCAACTAAAATGACATCAATTGTTTTTGTAATACAGTATTAAATGTTTTTTGTGTGATTTCTTCATTGACACAATTATTCAACCCCTTAAAGACTACCACTCTTAAGAACAGAGGTTCATTCAAGTGTTTTTGATCAGGTATTGAAAACACCTCTGGATGTCAAGGAGCAGCAATCAAGCATAATAAGGACCAATTAGGCAGATGTAAAATGACTGTGATACTCAGCTCCTTCTAGACATTTACTGGTGTGTTTACAAACATGGTGAAGTCAAGAGAATGGTCCAGGAAGACAAGAGAAGAGGTGATTTATCTTCACAGGAAGGGTAATGGCTATAAGAAGATTGCAAAGATGTCAAACATACCAAGAGACACCATAAGAAGAATCATTCGCAAATTCAAGGCAAAGGGCACTGTTGAAACGCTACCTGGTCGTGGCAGAAAGAAGATGCTGACTTCGACTGCTGTGCGCTACCTGAAGTGGAGAAAAGTCCCCGTGTGACTGCTGAGGAACTGAAAAAAGATTTGTCAGATTCGGGTACAGAAGTTTCAGCTCAGACAATAAGGCGCACACTGCGTAATGAAGGCCTCCATGCCAGAACTCCCAGGCGCACCCCCTTGCTGTCTCCAAAGAATAAAAAGAGTCGACTGCAGTATGCCAAAAGTCATGTGGACAAACCACAAAAGTTTTGGGATAGTGTTCTGTGGACTGATGAAACAAAATTAGAACTGTTTGGGCCCATGGATCAACGCTATGTTTGGAGGAGGAAGAACAAGGCCTATGAAGAAAAGAACACCTTGCCTACTGTGAAGCATGGCAAGGGGTCAATCATGCTTTGGGGCTGTTTTGCTTCTACAGGTATAGGGATACTTCAGCGTATGCAAGGTACCATTAAATCTCTTCAGTACCAGGAGATATTGGATGAAAATGTGATGCAGTCCGTCACAAACCTGAGGCTTGGGAGACGTTGGACCTTTCAACAGGACAATGATCCCAAGCATACCTCCAAGTTCACTAGAGCATGGTTGCAGATTAAAGGCTGGAGCATTTTGAAGTGGCCATCGCAGTCACCAGACTTAAATCCGATTGAGAACCTCTGGTGGGATTTAAAGAAAGCAGTTGCAGAGCGCAAGCCTAAGAATGTGACTGAACTGGAGGCTTTTGCCCATGAAGAATGGGCGAAGATACCCGTAGATCGCTGCAAGACACTTGTGTCAAGCTATGCTTCACGTTTAAAAGCTGTCATAACTGGAAAAGGATGTTGTACTAAGTACTAAGATTGAATGTCACTTGGGGGTTGAATAAAACTGATAATGATGTGAGCACAGAAAATACATTTGTGGTTATTTCATTATAAATGTTATGTTATATTTGTCTGACTTACAAGTGCCTCTTTGATTTAATTGTAAACAAGATGACTGAAATGATCAAAATCAATGTCAAACTGGCCAAAACACTCAATTTCAGTAGGGGTTAAATAATTTTGAACACAACTGTATGTATGTATGCTGCATACATACATAGTGCTGTTATGTCACAAGTTCACAACAATACTTAGTGCACCAATCACTAATATGTAATCAGACCTGCTAAAATATGAAGTTGCACGTATTGCGCCAAAATATTTGCATCATTAGTGCTGATTTGGGCAATCGCTAATATATTGGAGTACTCTATCTACATATAAAGCTATTGCAATGTTCTGCCGTGCCAACAATTTCTTCAGTCTCAGGAAACTTCTAGCAGCTTGAAAAAAGTGACCCATGCCTGTATTGCTCTTGCAATACGCTCATATTACGTTGCCGATTTTTGCAATCAAGAAATATTTGCGAAATATTGCGAATTTGAATATTGCCCCTGCCGCTCATTACTACCGGACACACATGAGCAACTACATGCTGAAGTGACTGCGCAACGACCGCCAAGTTTCCCACATTCTAACAAGTGCTGATTACTGGGTGGCCACTGTGACGGACTGAACCATCACTGGGGCTGCTGGAGAAGCCTGAGGGCTAACCTCCTTCCTACGGACTATGGACCCACAACCATGGAGACCCCCCTCAGACCTCTTGGGGTTACAAGGAACTATTAACCCTAATTTATTTGTGGAGTTATAGGCCATATCACTCCTATTACCCATTAAAGGTGCAGGGGTAAACCCAGCAACACAAAAAGGGTTAACTCTGCTCTGAGGCTCCCAAGGAAGGTGTTAGTTCATTTGTCCCCTTTTCATTGTTGTATCTTAGGCGAGACTAAACTCGGGCACCCCCCTAATATTAATTTGACCCACCCCTTCCTGTCAAGGCCAAACCCCTTCCTCTGTAAACCAAACCCCTTCCTCTTTAGGCTCCACCCTTTCCTGTTAGAGCTTCACATCTTCCTTTCTGTATTTAAAAGTGAATAATATATCTTTGGATATAATAATATAAAGTGTAAATTCAACCACTTTACAAATATCAGTCATCCATGATACACATATCCCCCTACCCATAACAGTGCCATCCACAGATCCCCCCCTAAACAGTGCCATCCACAGATACCCCTCCCTCCCCATGACAGTGTCATCCACAGATCCCCCATAACAGTGCCATCCACAGATCCCCCACCTATGACAGTGCCATCCACAGATCCCCCCATGACAGTGTCATCCACAGATCCCCCCCCCAAAACAGTGCCATCCACAGATCCCCCACCCATGACAGTGCCATCCACCGATTCCCCCCCCATAACAGTGCCATCCACAGATCCCCCCCATAACGGTGCCATCCACAGATCTCCCACCCATGACAGTGCCATCAACAGATTTCCCCCCCCCCCATGACAGTGCCATCCACAGATCCCCCTCCCCGCCACTCACAGGATTATACCTTTATTAACTGTAATCTGTAACTTTAACTTTAAATGAGCGCTTATCTCTTTACTAGGGTATTTTACTCTCAGCTCCAGTAATAAGCAGTGCGGGCGGCGCTCACTCACTGACGTCACGCTCCTGCGCCGCCTACTGGGAGGAGCAGGCACGTGACATCAGTGAGTGAGTGCTGCCCGCACTGCCTGTTACCGTAGCTGAGAGCAAGATACCCTAGTAAAGAGATAAGCGCTCATTTAAAGTTACAAATTTCAGTTAATAAATGTATAATCCTGTGAGCGGCGGGGCCCTGTATATTCTAACCCCCAGGCAAATGTCTCTGTCACCATGGGAACGCCCATTGTGACGGGGACGCTTGCCTGGGGGTTAGAATATACCATCGGATTTGGGTTTTCATGATCTCACTGAGATTGTGAAAACTCAGATCCGATGGTATATTCTAACCCCCAGGCAAGCGTCCCCGTCACAATGGGAATGCCTGGCTGGGGGTTAGCATATACCATCGGATCTGAGTATACCGGCATTTTTCCGCCCCATTGGCAAGTGCCACCCTAGGCAAATGCCTTGTTTGACTCGTGATAGATAACCCCCTTCCCTTTGTTCTGTTGTGCTAGTAATGGGATTAAGTAGCTGACTCCGGGGTAGAGGAGTAGATCACCCTCTGATACACTCAGGAGATAATCCCATCTCATGTGTCTCCTCTCTTCCTGTTCTTTCATTAAGACAATGGGGGGAGGGGTGTCTGTTTGATTGAGTTATGATGTTAGACCACCTGAACTAAATGTATATTGAGTTAGTCCATTGTCTTAGTTAACTGTATCACAGGCAGAGGAGGTGTGCTTCTGGCCTGTGAAATTGTATAAATTGTGAGTCCTGGCTGGAATTAAAGTGTCCTGATCTACCCTTCATGAAGTCTGGGCTCATGTTTAGGGGATTGGAGAACTGCACTCTGGGGATTGCTGTAATCATTATACTCTCCAGAGTATAATCCCTAGCTCTTGTGAGAGCTGTTGCTGTTCCTGTTTCGCTCTCTGGATTAAGGAAAGGTTCACCCTCTGGAAGTTGGAGCCTGGCCTTGGGTCCAGGGTGGGTGGAGTACGGCGAAACCCCAAACCAAGCTGCGGCAGTTCGTGGGGTTTGCTGTGGTTCTGGTGTCGAGTGAAGTGCTAATGGTCTGAGCATTAGGAGCTTCAGTCGACTAAGGCACCCAGACGGGGTGGCAGGTGGTTCGTAGAGATGTCGAGAACATAAAATTTTCCATTTGCGAACGGCGTACAATGCGAACCACCATAGACTTCAATAGACAGGCGAATTTTAAAACCCACAGGGACTCTTTCTTGCCACAATAGTAATGGAAAAGTTGTTTCAAGGGGACTAACGCCTGGACTGTGGCATGCCGGAGGGGGATCCATTGCAAAACTCCCATGGAAAATTACGTAGTTGACGCAGAGTGTGGTAAGTTAAATTCGCAATGCGATTAATATAACCTGCATTAATCGCATTGCGAATTCAACTTAGAGCTGGGTTCCTAATGGTTGTATTGCTAGAATATAACGACAATTGAGAATATAGCGCTATATTCTCAATCTTTGTTATATTCTAGCAATACAACCATTAGGAACTCAGATCTAGGTTGTAATCGCAATGCGATTAATACAGGTTATATTAATCGCATTGTGATTACAACTTAGATCTGAGTTCCTAATGGTTGTATTGCTAGAATAGACGAATATAACAAATATAGCGCTTTGTCAGCACGCCACAACAACCAGCACCACCAGCTGATATGGAATGTCTTAGCAAGAGGAAGCATTTCAGCAACATGGTGGAACAATACATGTAAACAGGCCTACATGTACTGACTGATGGTTCTGCCCCATTCAACTTCTTTGTTTCCAAATTGGGCCCATAGCCTGAACTTGCCCTTTACACCTTGGAGGTGCTGAATGTGGATTGTATTGTCCGAATGTGTGTTCAGCATGGCGGGAGGGGGTGGGGTGATCACAGACAAGCGCAGCCGCCAGTCCACAGCCAATGTGAACTAGCTCACACTCATTAAAATGAACCAGGCACGGATCCCACAGGACTTGTCCATACCTTGTGCAGAATTGAAGTATACCGGCCACACCCAGCCATTGTTATACTCCAGCACACTTTTTCTTTTTTATATTTCCCAATGTTTTGGGGTCTTCCCAAATTTATAAAAAAATAAATTAAAAATTTGTATGGTAAGATATGTGTGAAATTTGTATAAAATTTTTATGGACAAATGGGTTCTTCTGAAAAGACTGAATTTTGTTTACTTTCATTTGTATGGACAGATGGGTTCTCCTAAGAGGTCTGAATTTCATATACTTTCATTTGTATGGACAGATTGGTAAGTTTGGGACCCTAGTACCCAACTGCATAAAGGCAGTCTAGTGGCTTAGTGACCCAAAACCAGGTGACAGGTAGTGATGTCACGAACATAAAATTTTCCGTTCACGTACGGCGAACTTCCGCAAATGTTCGCGAACAGGCGAACCGGGCGAACCGCCATAGACTTCAATAGGCAGGCGAATTTTAAAACCCACAGGGACTCTTTCTTGCCACAATAGTGATGGAAAAGTTGTTTCAAGGGGACTAACACCTGAACTGTGGCATGCCGGAGGGGGATCCATGGCAAAACTTCCATGGAAAATTACATAGTTGACGCAGAGTTGGGTTTTAATCCATAAAAGGCATAAATCACCTAACAATCCTAAATTGTTTGGAATAACATGCTTTAAAACATCCGGTGTGTTCCCTTTTACACTTGGTCTAGCATGTACTAGTTATCACCAACTTATTACTAGCATACTTTTATACTTTCTATGTTAAAATTAATATAACAGAAGCCTTAAAAAAATTTCTGTCAGCATATTAGTCAGAGTTTCACCATGAATGTCATCTATGTGTTGACCTATTATTTTTAACATTCTAATCAAGCGCAGTTCATTATTACGTAATCATGCATTTTAGGCTGCTCTCACTCCATTATGGTTTGCCTGGTATCAGCATCTCTTCAACACTTGTGCAAGGTTTTATAACTGACAGCTACATAAAGTAAGTATGATAAAGCGGTAAGCAGACATTAAGTGTTGTAAAGCCAAGAGGGCTACAATCTCTTTTATCAAATAAATGTTCAAGAGATGTTTTGTTTATTCACTTCCGAGCTGTGAGATGGAATAGCATTAGCCCCATTTGCATTTCTGATCCCAGATGATAGCTTGAGTTGTTCAAGCCCTTGGTGAAATTTTGAACATAATAGTTTATCGCTCTGTATGGTAATTTAAATCCTGCACACCAACCAAATTGCATTTTGCCTATTTTTATAAAACAAATTATAACGATGATAATTTGATGATCTCCATTTCTTCCCTTCCATTACCCATCATATTATATGATTTTTTCTTCTGTGTATGCTCAGTGCTCTGTAAAGAAAAACTGTGTGGTTCAGCATATGGTAATATGTGTAATTTATAGTGCACAGCTCGGAAGAAAATGTAATGTAATGTACTGTGAAAGAAAAGATATATGTCTTCTAACAAGCAAGGCCTAATCAATAAAAGATAAGAATGAACTGATTAATAAAAATCTCTGTGAGTTAAAGCGCCTCTGTCAAGGGAATTTATAACATATCCATACACAATTAAACTAGCAACTGATCTGTGGATATAGCTCCAGCGCCTACAGTTGAGGGTGAGGGGCTTGTACATTATGTCAAGCTGAAAAGGGTATTCAACAGAGCATGATGAATTGTAGTCCGTCAGTTTTTTGTGTTCTCTTTAATGCTGCTTGGCTGATATCAAATAGAGCTTTAAATGACCATGAAAATCACAGCCCAACAGTTTCTAGTGGATGTCACTCAGTGCCGCTAGTTCAGCAGATTCTCTCTTCCTTGCTGCCCACCAGCAGCATGCTGTGAATTAGTTCTTTAAAACAACAGCTGATAATGGCTCCATGGTAAATTATAACATGTGTGGTTTTGACGGCCTTGCAGGATCCTCAACTTCCAGATGGTTCTTCACTCAAAGGTTGCAATGAAAACTCTAGGCATCAGTGATGGCAGTCACACTCTTTCAAATCAGTCTCCTTTCTTTTATATCAGAGCTGGTAAGAATAGTAGCTGGGCAGCAGCAATAGAAGTGTCTTCTATTGCAGCTGCCAACATAAGCTGTTATAAGATTTGATATTTTGACAGGCCTACTAGGGAGCCAATTTATCCCCCAATGGGCCCCTGCACCGATATTTGGGCCTTGGCTATGAATAAAAGTGCACCACTAGACCTTAATAATATCCTGCCCCCAGGGAGCACACACTACACTGGTGGAGCATGAGGCAACACTGAGGAGAAAGACAGAGAGCTGCTTGGCTGCAGAGTACTGTGGTTATTACTTGCAAGGGACTCATGGGGAGACAAATTAATGTGGACACTATTGTTTAAACCTTTAGGGGGTAGTGGTGATGATACAGGGGGGCACTGTGCCTAAAATCTGAGGTGTAGTGTGACTGAGACCGGAGAGGGCACTGACGAAGACACCTTTAGGGGGCATTGAGAAAGACACCGGGGGAGTAACTAGGAATTACATTTTATTGTGGGCACTGTGGTTAACACCTGAAGGGACACTGTGGGGTGTTACTTTAAGGTGACCACCTCTGAATATATACTATAGTATTTCTTTTCTGCTTCTAGAGAATTTTTTTGTGATGCACTTTGGTGTTTGGTGCATCTGGTGAGGTATTTTTCGCTGCACTGGGGTATTTATTTGGGGGTTCTGGGGAGGTATTTTGTTCTGCTCTGTGGACCTGGGGATTTGATGTAATTCAGATTTTAGATTAGCAGTAATCATATCCAATATGATCTTCAATCACTAAGTGCATCAGTGTGGACTTATGCTGGTAAAAACATCAAAAAGCCTTCTTCATCATCTACTGTAGGTTAAAAGCCTGTGAAAGTAACAATGGCAACATCTGTATTATACATAAAAATCCACAACTTTTCTCTTAGTTGCCTTGCAGATCTATAAATGTAAATAAAATCTGAGTTTTAGGGAGGGTTGATTTTATATAGGTATTAGTTGCTAAATGGCAAATTGTGAGTTATTGGCACTGTGGTATTTTGTGCTGCTGGGTGGTATTTTGTGCTGCTGGGTTGTATTTTGTGCAGAATAGTTATTTTTGTTTGCCACTGCTGGGAGGCATTTTATGTTGCATTGTAGTGTTTTTTTGGTGCATTGAGGACCTGTGTTATGCTGCTTGTTTGCCACTGCTGGGAAGGAATATGGTTCTGCACTATGGGATTAGGTGCTGCTACAGAGGTAATATGCATGCTGCACAGTAGTAGTTGTTGACTGGTGAGAACCCAGCATCACTGAAAAAAAGTGATTGTGATAGCTCAGCAGCAGGATCCATATTCCAAAGAATCATATATTCACAGAATGTCCACTACTGGGACTTTTAAAAATAAGTTAAAAGATACATAATAGGCACTGCACCAATTGCAATGGACCATAGAACCAAATTAATATAAACTCATTGACCAAAAAGTAATGCAGAAGGAGTTGTTCAAATCCTCATTGATTGTAATGAGGATATCTGTAAGTGATTACAGTATTAGAGCAAAAGGATACATTTATTGGGGAAAACTGTACAACTGAAATGAGGTTCTAGTATCCTGTTAGCAGGGGCGTAACAAACGCGGTCGCAGAGGGTGAGACCGCGACCGGGCCCGGCAGGGGGAGGGGTCTGCTGCGCTCACATGTAATGGGAACGCTCTGACAGGGCCCGGCATGAAGTACAGTGACAATGTCAGGCCCCATCAGAGTCTGCTCTTCATACATGTATATTATGTGTCCTGGGCGCACAGACAAGAGTGGACGCAGAGGCAAGTGAGGGGGCGGGGAACAGAGGCAATTGGGGGGTGGGGGCAGCGCGCATACTCACCATGCAGTTCTTGTCACTGCCGGGCTGTCCTCTCCAGAGTGAAGCATGGAGCTCTCTCTGCTCCCTGCTCCACCGTTCTTCTGAGCTCTGGTGCTACCCCTCCTGTCCGCACATGTACTGATGGCTGTAGGAGGAGCGCTGAAAGCCCGGGAATTGGCCTTCAGCACAGCCAGCAGCGCGATGTGAGTGTGGGAGCGCATCATCAGGGAAGAAGGTAAGTATGTTTTTTTTATTTTTTCTTAAAGCTGCAGACTGGATATTATTAATCCGTGGATATATATTTATTTATCTTCCTTCTTTCTCATTCCTGGCATCAGCACTCCTCCCACTTGCCACAGGCGGTTTTAATTAATCAGCAGGAGACTGCATAAGAGTGTAATGGACCCACTGGCGTTTAGTCCTGGTTTCTGTTCATACTGAGCAGGTCGCATTAGGCTCCTGTTCAGACAGTGCTGTGCTGCGTGGTGGCCTTCGTTGTTGTGGTGCTTTTCTGGCTGGCTGGCGTAACTGCAGCCTGCTAGGATAGTGCCACGTGTCGCTTTGCAGCACGGTGCCTTTACCATATTATGGACAGAGTAGGGACCCACTCTAGGAGACAACCGTGACGGGGTGAGTGGGCTTATTACCTTTTGATCAAAATGTACACTAATGTCACCAATATTTGCATGTGATATGAGGGACTAGTACTATAGTAAGTTAGCTGAAGAGCATATATCAAGGGTTAAGCGTTGTGGATATGTGATCCAGTCTGTCTCTCCGTGGATATATATTTATTTATCTTCTTTCTTTTTCATTCCTGGCATCAGCACTCCTCCCACTTTCCACAGGCGGTTTTAATTAGTTAGCAGAAGACTTCATAAGAGTGTAATGGACCCACTAGCGTTTAGTCCTGGTTTCTGTTAATACTGAGCAGGTCGCATTAGGCTCCTGTTCAGACAGTGCTGTGCTGCATGGTGGCCTTCGTTGTTGTGGTGCTTTTCTGGCTGGCTGGCTGGCTGGCGTAACTGCAGCCTGCTAGGATGGTGCCACATGTCGCCATGCAGCACGGCGCCTTTACCAGATTATGGACAGAGTAGGGACCCACTCTAGGAGACAACCGTGACGGGGTGAGTGGGCTTATTACCTTTTGATCAAAATGATGTATACTAATGTCTCCAATATTTGCATGTGATATGGGGGACTAGTACTATAGTAAGTTAGCTAAAGAGCATATATCAAGGGTTAAGCGTTGTGGATGTGCGATCCAGTCTGTCTCTCCGTGGATATATAACTACTGTGAGGGGGCACATATCTGGCCATAACACCTGGATGTTCGGGTTCGGGGTGAAGTTCGGTCGAACTTCACGAAAATGTTCAGGTTCGGGATGCGAACTCGACCCGAACTTCACCCCGAACCCCATTGAAGTCAATGGGGACCCAAACTTTTGGGCACTTAAATGGCTGTAAAATAGCCCTGGAAAGGGCTAGAGGGCTGCAAAAGGCAGCAACAAGTAGGTAAATGCCCTGCAAACATATTTGAATAGGGAAATGACTTAAGATAAAATAAAATACAAAAAAATAATAAATAATCATTCTAAACTTGAGCCCAAGTGAGTGACAGTGGCACCTGTCACCCTGCAAACAGAGGATGTGACAGCAACACCACCACATCTGTCATTGTCACCAAGCACCTCCATCAAATCCCATGTAAGTGTTCAGCTATCAGCTGTCCATCTCCCAAACACTGGAGAGAAAAAGAAATAGAAAGAGGAAGTACCCCCCTACCCATGGCTCTTAATGCCTTATTTCAAACTTCCTGGTCCTTTGAAATGCTGTCATTCTGTCTGGTGGACAGTTTTAAAAACCTTATGGCGGTGGCTATCCCACAGTACGCGTATCCCAGCCGCCGCTACTTTTGCAGGCGAGCCATCCCTTCCCTACACAACCACGTGGCGGAGAAAATCAAGTGTGCACTGCGCAACACTATCTGTGGCAACGTCCACATAACCAACAACACAGTGGGTAAATGTAGCGGCTTACCCAAAGGCGGATAGCATTTTTGCGAATGTCCTTCCGCCCCCTATGATTGCTGGGCATTTCTCTTTGTATCCAGTTACCTCCTCCTACTCGGCTTCCTCCTCCTCTACCTTTTCCTCATCAATTCAGCATAACACCTTCACCACCGACAGAACACAGCCAGGGGGAAACGACAGCAGGTTGTTTTAAAACTTGTGTGTTTGTGGGACAAACCCCGCACCGCGCAGGAGCTGTGGACAGGCATGGAACACCAGACCGACCATTGGATGGTGCCACTGAGCCTCCAATCCGGCCTGGTGTTGTGCGCTAATGGGCGAAATATACAGTTGTGTTCAAAATTATTCAACCCCCACTGAAATTGAGTGTTTTGGCCAGTTTGACATTGATTTTGATCATTTCAGTCATCTTGTTTACAATTAAATCAAAGAGGCACTTGTAAGTCAGACAAATATAACATAACATTTATAATGAAATAACCACAAATGTCTTTTCTGTGCTCACATCATTATCAGTTTTATTCAACCCCCAAGTGACATTCAATCTTAGTACTTAGTACAAACATCCTTTTCCAGTTATAACAGCTTTTAAACATGAAGCATAGCTTAACACAAGTGTCTTGCAGCAATCTACGGGTATCTTCGACCATTCTTCATGGGCAAAAGCCTCCAGTTCAGTCACATTCATAGGCTTGCGCACTGCAACTACTTTCTTTAAGTCCCACCAGAGGTTCTCAATCGGATTTAAGTCTGGTGACTGCGATGGCCACTTCAAAATGTTCCAGCCTTTAATCTGCAACCATGCTCTTGTGGACTTGGAGGTATGCTTGGGATCATTGTCCTGTTGAAAGGTCCAACGTCTCCCAAGCCTCAGGTTTGTGACAGACTGCATCACATTTTCATCCAATATCTCCTGGTACTGAAGAGAATTCATGGTACCTTGCACACGCTGAAGCTTCCCTGTACCCGTAGAAGCAAAACAGCCCCAAAGCATGATTGACCCCCCGCCATGCTTCACAGTAGGCAAGGTGTTCTTTTCTTCATAGGCCTCCTCCAAACATAGCGTTGATCCATGGGCCCAAACAGTTCTAATTTTGTTTCATCAGTCCACAGAACACTATCCCAAAACTTTTGTGGTTTGTCCACATGACTTTTGGCATACTGCAGTCGACTCTTCTTATTCTTTGGAGACAGCAAGGGGGTGCGCCTGGGAGTTCAGGCATGGAGGGCTTCATTACGCAGTGTGCACCTTATTGTCTGAGCTAAAACTTCAGTACCCGCATCTGACAAATCTTTTTTCAGTTCCTCAGCAGTCACACGGGGACTTTTCTCCACTTTACGCTTCAGGTAGCGCACAGCAGTCGAAGTCAGCATCTTCTTTCTGCCACGACCAGGTAGCGTTTCAACAGTGCCCTTTGCCTTGAATTTGCGAATGATGCTTCCTATGGTGTCTCTTGGTATGTTTAACATCTTTGCAATCTTCTTATAGCCATTGCCATTCCTGTGAAGAGAAATCACCTCTTCTCTTGTCTTCCTGGACCATTCTCTTGACTTCACCATGTTTGTAAACACACTAGTAAATGTCTAGAAAGAGCTGAGTATCACAGTCATTTTAAATCTGCCTAATTGGTGCTTATTATGCTTGATTGCTGCTCCTTGACATCCACAGGTGTTTTCAATACCTGATCGAAAACACTTGAATGAACCTCTGTTCTTAAGAGTGGTCTTTAAGGGGTTGAATAATTGTGTCAATGAAGAAATCACAAAAAAAACATTTAATACTGTATTACAAAAACAATTGATGTAATTTTAGTTGCATTTGGTTCTTTAAAAAGTCCTTGTAAGATTTCATTCTGAACACAATTACAAATATACACTAAATTCCCTAAAACCCTTTACAGCATTGGGGGTTGAATAATTTTAAACACAACTGTACTAGCAGGTCTGGGCCTAGCCGGTTTGACACACATACCCTGCCTGCCACATGTGCTGAATTTGGGGTGCAGAACTTCCTAAACACCAGACAGTGAAAATCAATTCAGTTAATCGAACACTCACAACACCCCCACCCCCCTTCACTCAAACCATTAACAAACTATTTTCAAATTTACTTAAAAACATATTAAAATAACTATAAGGCAGCTAAACTAACCATATAAAGAAACAAAACACGCCTTATCCTTAACTTAAGGCCAACTAAATACAAGTGGCTCGGAGGGTGGGTATCTGCACCAACATAGGCCCTGGCCTGGAACACAATTGTCCAGCCAGGGCCCAGTTCTAGAGGATGAGGAAGAGGAGTGGGAGGAACGCTGGGGGATACAGAGGACACAGACGATATACCTCCCTCAAAGAGGATACATGAGACTATATGCTGCAGTGCCTGCGCAAAGACCGCCCAGTTACTGAAACATTCTAACTTTTGCTGATTACTCGGTGGTCACCCTGCTGCATCCCCGTTACAAGGACAACGTGCCGTCCTTAATTCCCTCACTGGAGTGTAATAGGAAGATGAGCCCGCTAGTACACACACTGCTGATGGCATTCACACCTGACACCGGGGACTCAGTGGAAGCACAAGGTGAAAGCAGAGGAGGAGGAGGAAGATTTTGCCAATGCAGCTGGGTCACCAGCAACACCTTAGAAGGCAGGGTTAGCATGGGCAAAATGTGGAAAAGCTTTGTCATCACGCCACAACAACCTGCACCACCAGCAGATCTGGAACATCTTAGCAGGAGGCAGCATTTCAGCAACTTGGTGGAACAGTACACGTACTGACTGATGGACCTGCCTAGGGGAATAGCTACAGGGGAAGCAGGGGAAGCAACTGCTTTGGGACCGTGAACTAGAAAGGGCCCATCCAGAAGGAGGAGGAGGACTAACAGTATTATACAATGAAATTATATACAGTGGCAGTATAGACAGTGTAGAAAGCGAATGCAACAGCTGCTAGGCCTGGTCTGAGAGAGCGATCTTTAGTAGCCACAGGCATGTGGCTGGGGGAGGGGGGCCCCATTCAAAAATTTCCTGCGGTGCCCAATCATTTCTAGCTACGCCACTGGGTCTGCCTTATTCAACTTCTGTGTCATCAAATTGGGCACATGTCCCAAGTTAACCTTTACGCCTTGGAGGTCCACTGTATGGTCTAAACGTGTGTTTAGCATGGCTGGTGGCATTATCAAAGACAAATGCAGCCGCCTGGCCGCAGACAATGTGGGCAAGCTTTTGTTTATTAAAAAGAACCAGGCACGGATCCCAAAGGACTTGTTTGTACCTTATGCAGAATAGACATGTATACTGGCCTCACCCAACCACTGTTATACAACCGTGCACTTACACTTTGTTTTATTTTTTATATTTTCCCAATGTTTTGGGGTCTACAATAATTTATTTAAAAAAAATTAAAATAAAAAAACAGTTATTGGCTTCACAGCCCAAAATGGCTTAATTTCATGCAAGAATGTAACTGCCAATTGTAAGTTCTCTGTCAGTTATGCAGTGCAGGGGTTCCTACCTGGCAAAAATGGTAATATTTCACCCAACAATTTAAAATCTATCCTTTGCCGGACAGTATTAAACTTGGCCAGCCACAGCTGGAACCACTGATTAACGGTATTGCTATTTTGGCAATTATTTCACCCCAGAAAATTATCTATCCTTTGCCGGACACTATTAAACTTGGCCAGCCACTGCTGGGACACCAGATTTAGGGGATTGCTATTTTGGCAATTGAATTTTACCCCAGAAATGTATCTATCCTTTGCCAGAGACTATTAACCACCTGCTGACCGCCTAACACATGGATGCGTCCAGACGGCAGCAGGCTTTTCCCTCCTTGACGCGTCGGCGTGTCATCTCGCGAGAGCCGAGATTTGCTGTGAAAGCGCGCTCGCATTCACAGCAGCTCGCGTCTCGGCAGTTATACTGCAGCCATTAAAGAGGTATATCAGACGCTGTTTTGTTAACTCATTTGCAGCCTGGGTACGCAAAGGGGCCCAAATTCCAACCAGTACCTTTAGGTTTTACAGGGCTGCTCACAAATTAGCCCCACCCAAAATGCCAGAACAGTACAAACACCCCAAAAATGACCCCATTTTGGAAAGAATACACCCCAAGGCATTCGCTGAGGGGCATAGTGAGTCCATGAAAAATTTAACTTTTTCTCAAAAGTTAGCGGAAAGGGAGACTTTGTGAGAAAAAACAATAAGAAATCAATTTCCGCTAACTTGTGCCAAAAAAAAAAATCTTCTATGAACTCGCCATGCCCCTCACAGAATACCTTGGGTTGTATTCTTTCCAAAATGGGGTCACATGTGGGGTATTCATACTGCCCTTACATTTTAGGGGCCCTAAAGCGTGAGAAGAAAAATGCGTAAAAATGCCCTCCTAAAAGGTACTCATTGGAATTTGGGCCACTTTGCGCATCTTGGCTGCAAAAAAGTGTCACACATGGGGTATCGCCGTACTCAGGAGAAGTAGGGCATTGTGTTTTGCGGTGTATTTTTACATATACCCATGCTGGGTGAGAGAAATATCTCTGTAAATTGACAACTTTGTATAAAATGTTTAGAAAGTTGTCATTTACAGAGATATTTCTCACACACAGTATGGGTATATGTAAAAATACACCCCAAATACATTGTCCTACTTCTCCTGAGTACGGCGATACCACATGTGTGACACTTTTTTGCAGCCAAGATGCGCAAAGGGGCCCTAATTCTAATGAGTACCTTTAGGTTTTCAAAGGGCCTTTTTTTACGCATTTGGATTCTCACGCTTTAGGGCCCCTAAAATGCCAGGGCAGTATAAATACCGCACAAGTGACCCCATTTTGGAAAGACACCCCAAGGTATTCCATGAGGGGCATGTCCAGTTCACAGAAAAAAAAAAAACATTGGCACAAGTTAGCGGAAATTGATATATCTTTTTTTTTTTTTCGCTTTTTAAAAAGTCTCATATTCCACTAACTTGTGACAAAAAATACAATTTTACATGAACTCACCATACCCCTTATGGAATACCTTGGGATGTCTTCTTTCTAAAATTTAGTCACTTGTCGGGTGTTTATACTGCCCTGGCATTTTAGGGGTCTCTAAAGCGTGAGAAGAAGTCTGGAATCTAAATGCGTAAAAATGCCCTGTGAAATCCTAAAAGTACTCATTGGAATTTGGGCCCCTTTGCGCACCCAGGCTGCAAAAAAGTGTCACACATGTGGTATCGCCGTACTCAGGAGAAGTAGGGCAATGTGTTTTGATGTGTATTTTCACATATACCTATGCTGGGTGTGAGAAATATCTCTGTAAATGACAACTTTTTAATTTTTTTTATACAAAGTTGTCAGTTTACAGATATTTCTCTCACCCAACATGGGTATATGTAAAAATACACCCCAAAACACATTTCACTACTTCTCCTGAGTATGGCGATACTTTTTTGCAGCCTGGGCGCGCAAAGGGGCCCAAATACCTTTAGGTTTTACATGGCTGCTCACAATTTAGCCCCGCCCAAAATGCCAGAACAGTAAACACACCCCACAAATGACCCCATTTCGGAAAGTAGACAACCCAAGGTATTCACTGAGGGGCATAGTGAGTCCGTGGAAGATTTTTTTTTTTTGCCAGAAGTTAGCAGAAATAGAAACTTTATTATTATTTTTTTTCCTCAGAAAGTGTCATTTTCCGCTAACTTGTGAAAAAAAAGGAAATCCTACATGAACTCACCATGCCCCTCCGCGAATACTTTGGGGTGTCTTCTTTCTAAAATGGTGTCATTTGGGGGGTATTTATACTATCCTGGCATTCTAGCACCTGAAGAAACATGACAGGTGCTCAGAAAGTCAGAGCTGCTTTAAAATGCAGAAATTCACTTTTTTGCACCATAGTTTGTAAACGCTATAACTTTTACCCAAACCAATAAATATACACTTATTGCATTTTCTTTTATCAAAGACATGTAGAACAATAAATTTAGAGAAAAATTTATATAGAAATGTAGTTTTAAAAAAAAAATTTACAACAGAAAGTGAAAAATGTCATATTTTGGCAAAAATTTAGTTCATTTTTGATTAATAGCAAAAAAAGTAAAAATGTCAGCAGCAATGAAATACCACCAAATGAAAGCTCTATTAGTGAGAAAAAAAGGAGGTAAAATTCATTTGGGTGGTAAGTTGTATGATGGAGCAATAAACAGTGAAAGTAGCGTAGTGCAGAATTGTAAAAAGTAGCCTGGTCATTAAGGGTGTTTAAGCTAGGGGGGCTGAAGTGGCTAAACTTGGCCAGCCACTGCTGGGACAACAGATTAAGGGGATTGCTATTTTGGCAATTGAATTTCACCCCAGAAAATTATCTATTCTTTGCCGGACACTATTAAACTTGGCCAGCCACTGCTGGGACACCAAATTCACGTTATTGCTATTTTGACAATTGAATTTCACCCCAGAACAAAATATATCCTTTGCCGGACACTATTAAACTTGGCAAGCCACTGCTGGGACACTAGATTTAGGGGATTGCTATTTTGGCAATTGAATTTCACCCCAGAAAATTATCTATTCTTTGCCGGACACTATTAAACTTGGCCAGCCACTGCTGGGACACCAAATTCACGTTATTGCTATTTTGACAATTGAATTTCACCCCAGAACAAAATATATCCTTTGCCGGACACTATTAAACTTGGCAAGCCACTGCTGGGACACTAGATTTAGGGGATTGCTATTTTGGCAATTGAATTTCACCCCTGAAAATTATCTATCCTTTGCCGGACACTATTAAACTTGGCCAGCCACTGCTGGGACACCAGATTTAAGGGATTGCTATTTTGGCAATTGAATTTAACCCCTCAATAAAATATAGAAATTTCTATCCTGCGTTTCTAGGGGTGACAATAAGCACAGCCAAGCCCCTGATGTAGGATATAGAAAAAAAATAAATAAATAGTATTGATGGATTGATGGACTTTGTGGCAGCTTGTGCTGGTGCACCACAAGACACAAAATGGCCGCCGATCACCCCAGAAAAAAGTGACAGAAAAAACGCTCTGTGCAGCCTAAAAACCAGTGAGCAATTAACTAGCAGAATGATTCACAGCTGTAGATCGATCACTTCATTAGGTGTTTTTGCTGAGTTTTCCCTGCCAAATCTCGCCCTCACAGCAGCTGCGTCCTATCCCTACACTAATCAGAGCAGAGTAACGTGCTGCGCTACATGACTCCAGCTTAAATACAGACTCTCATTCAATATAGACCGCGGCACTCCAATGCAATGAATATCTTGTAGTTTATTGGTTCCAAAAAGATAAAAAATTTACAGCGACGTTTCGACAAAGATAGTCTTTTTCAAGCTCGAAAAAGCTTGAAAAAGACTATCTTTGTCGAAACGTCGCTGTAAATTTTTTATCTTTTTGGAACCAATAAACTACAAGATATTCATTGCATTGGAGTGCCGCGGTCTATATTGAATGAGAGTCTGGATTTGCTGAGGACTACAGGTTCAGTCCTAACACTGCCTGGCACCACCACCGGAACCATTGACTACTTTGAATGGTGCTCCCTACAAGCAAATTTCGTGTCCAGCTTAAATAGAGGCTGGGTCACATGCTGCACTTTGCCAATTACAGCCATGCCATTAGTAGCCATGGCTGTGATGGCTTCTTAGGACAAGAAGTAAAACGCTAGCTGATTGGCTGCTGTGCAGCCTTTCAGAAAGCAGGACAAAATCGCCGAACAACGAACCCGAACTTTTTTGAAAATGTCCAGGTCTGTGTCCCCAACACCCCAAATTTCGGTACGAACCAGAACTATACAGTTCGGGTTTGCTCAACTCTAGCCATAACCACTATGAGGTGGCACATATCTGGCCATAACCACTGTAAAGGGGGCACATATTTGGCCATAACCACTGTGAGGGGGCACATATTTGGCCATAACCACTGTGAGGGGGCACATATCTGGCCATAACTACTGTGAGGGGGCACATCTGGCCATTACTACTGTTAGGTGGCGCATATCTGGGCATTACTACTGTAAGAGGGTCACAAATCTGGGCATATCTACTGTGAGGGGGCACATATCTGGGCATATCTAACGTGAAAAGGGCACATATTTGGGCATAACTACAGTGAGGGGGCACAAAAGTGGGCACAACTACTGTGACAGGAACAAAGGTGGACATAACTTCTGTGAGGGGCCACAAAGAGGACATAACTATTGTGAAGGGGGCCACAAAATGGGATTCATTACTGTGAGGGGCCACAATGTGGGCATTAGTACTGTGTGGTAGCACTTAGGGTAAATGCCGTAGATTAACCTTCTATACATTGGCATGGCTCAGTCTTACAGGTCAGCAAAGGGTGACTTCACAGGGGCAGTCACCATACCTTCCTTATGTGATTATTCTTTTTTTCTCTATCACCACAGGGACCTTGTTCTAGATCCAGTGGACGTCACGCCAACACCAGCGACACCCTGGATAAGGTAGGAACAGATTTTATTAGTTAGGTCTGAGTAAGTGTAGCTATGCATTAGGCTTAGTATAAAAAAAATTGTATATTATTTGTATTAGTATAAATTGGGGGGGGGGGACCCAATCCAAAGTTTGCACCGGAGCCCATAACACTCTAGTTACGCCACTGTCTGTTAGGCTGCCTGGCATGGAGAAATACAGGTTCTGTATGGTATCCTGCGGCACATCTACCTATAGATGTTACAAGCTGAGCCAGTAGATCCTACACATTCATAGGTTGCCGGAGCTGGTGGTCCCAGTTGGTCCTATAACTGCCCAATTGGTGATAAAAAGGGGTTGCCTCGTGAGACGTCAGTGAAAAACTTCACTGAAATCGTTTTGAAAAACTTTTAAAACTGCAATCCGAAGTCAGCTTCGGTACCGAGGTACCAGTCGGCACCGAAGCCGACTTGGAATTGCTGTTTTAAAATGTTTTTCAAGTTATACAATCGAACTCCAAAGTTTCTCCCCAAAGTCTTGCGAGACTTCAGAGGTAATGAGTGTTACCTCCACGCAGCCCATTCCTTTCAATGCTGTACAGAAACAGGTCTCCGTACAGCAACAAAGTTTTGAATGAAGTGACTTTGGATCCTTGATATCAAGTGCGCTGGCCTCAAACCCTAGTGATAAATCTGGTGAATGGGCAGGTCAATCAAGAGCTTCCATCTGGTGGAGACATTCCTGGAAAACCTTTGCTGTGTTTTGGCAAGCATTATCCAGTTGGAAGCCCTGTCATGACATTGCCATTTCTATTTGGATGTGTTTTTTTTTTGTGCTAGTGAGTTTAGGATTTAAACCACATTGAAAATGGCAAGAAAAAGAAAACTATGTGGATTTTTTTTACCACTCCACTATTTGAATGAAGTGACTTCGGATCTATGATCTGACGTGCGCTGCCCTCAAACCCTAGTGATAAATCTGGTGAATGGGCAGGTCAATCAAGAGCTTCAATCTGATGGAGACATTCCTGGAAAACCTTTGCTGTGTTTAGGCAAGCATTATCCAGTGGAAGCCCTGTCATGACATTGCCTTTTCTAATTGGATGTGTTTTTTTGAGCTAGTGAGTTTAGGATTTAAACCACATTGAAAATGGCAAGAAAAAGAAAACTATGTGGATTTTTTTTACCATTCCACTACCTAAAAAATATAATGAAAATCTATCAATAAATGATATGTAACCACCATCCAAAAACTAATGTTGTATGGATACAAATACATGACAGAACTGGATGAAACATGGGAGACGGAGCCTGCGCCGGAGGAATATGGCTGTGTGAAGCGCTGCTCTGCTGTTAGCTATACCCTCACAGCCTGTTCTATTTAGCTTATTGGACTCAATATGGTTAAGATTGGTGGCCCCAAGCCCGCTGACCCTCCTGGTCCCACCAGAACTTCCATCCAGACCAGGGATAGGGAGAAGTTCATTAAAAAGGTGGCCTCTGTATATGCAAAAACCAAGGTGGCACCGGGAACACTGTGTGCCTCAGGGCATAAACCACACGCTACTAATGGCGCTAAACAAGGTAGGGAGGAATCCCTGGGGCCCGATAGTCTCCCGATCTCACAGACTTTCTTGAGGGAGGCTTTTGCAGAAGCACTAGGACCTCTCAGCTCAGACCTCACGGCTATTAAAGAGGATGTGCTCCACATTGGAAAGAGGGTTGAGGCCTTGGAAGAGGCTCAGTCGGCAGTTATACTACACCAAAGCGCAGTGTCCTCCAGCATTGCCATGTGCCAGACCCTCTTAAAGTCCCTATATAAACTGCTGGAGGATCAAGAAAATCGGGGCAGCCGCAATAATCTGCTTTTTAGAGGTATACCATAGTCTGTTGCCCCTAGCAAGGTACCTGAAACATCATGCCCTTCTGTAGGTTGATAGCTGTAGGTTGTCCAGGAATGATGGGAGTTGTAGTTTTGCAACATCTGGAGGGCCGGAGTTTGGACATGCCTGTCATAAGATCTTGTATAAATGGACCTTCTTTCCCTTTGGCTTGTCATTCCTCCATGATGGTCACCGCCTATCTATCTCATCCTACAATTATCTGGATAAAGTGTATGATCACCTCAAATTATCCTCACTGCCGAATGAAAACTGGGAAACTGTTCAGGAACTAGCCACACTACCTCACCTACCTACAGTTACCCCTTGGGAAATGCCTCGCACTCCAAAACCTCAGAGGTCCAAGAGAGGAGCTATGACTTTAACCCCGAGGAGACTACCGCTGACAAGTGAGGATGAGGACTACCATCTAATCTCCGGGTCAACAGGAGGACTACCTTTGTGACTGTAACAGCTCCCTCACATAAGTGGCGACCATTCTTTGTTTTGAGTTTACTTTGCCCTGCTGGCCATTGTCTATTACCGGGTTGATTGGACCCTTCTCCTCCAAATTTTTATTTGACTTCATTTTAACATTCTCTAAATGGAGGATCACTTGGATCTCTCCATGTTGTCTTTCGAGATGGAGGAGAATAGGCTGTTAGAGCCATAGTTTGGACCATGGTCCATTGCTTACCTGAGGGTGCTACCTAACGTTGTCTACCCTCCGCTTCCATTCTACTTGACCCTAAGTGCTTTGCTACCTCTATGATAATCTGTTTCTTTACATGTTATTTTGTTTTGTTTATTTTCTGTGTTCACCTTTTTTTTCAATTTGAAAGGTACTGCTATACTCCTTTGACTTTTGATTATGAAGAGATAGGCATACCAAGGAATTCCGCTGCTCCGACTCGGGACTCTAAGTATCCCTATATATTCCCTAATTATAGAGACATGTTACGTATTAGAGATACACACTCCCCCTTGCCTTGTTCTTTAAATGATGGCTAACATATGTGTGGCATCCTTTAATGTTAAAATTTTTCACTCCCCCCTTAAAACTAGCCAGCTCTTTTCCTACTTGAAAGTAGTGTTGAGCCTGAATATTCGAATAGCGAATTATTTCTACAAATATCGGCACTTCACTAATTTACAGATATTTAGAATATAGTGATATATATTCATAAAAATGAATATTCTTTTTTTTTTTCAATCTGAACCCAAGAATAAGATACCGTTAACAAAGATAGAGAATATAGCGCTATGTTCTCTATCTTTGTTAATTCTAGCAAAAAACGTTTAAGGAAGGTGTGGTGGTGCTTGGGGGTGATCTCAATGTGATGTTAGAACCTACTTTAGACTCCACGTCTAAGAAATTTGCGATTTCCACTAAAGAACTTAGATATCTTAAGAAAAAATTACAACATCCGTCCCTATATGACGCTTGGAGACTTCTTAATCCCTACACCCATGATTACACCTTCTTCTCGATGGTCCATGGCTGTTATCAGAGGCTTGATTATTTGTTTCTATCTAAAGAGCACCTACAGCTCTGCACTCGGGCTCATATAGACACTATCCACTTGTCTGACCATTCTCCTGTGTTTCTCACCATCTCGGCACCCTCCTTAGAATGCCATAGCTTTATCCATAAAATTTAGGTCCTTGGTGGGGAAGTGGTTTCTATCACCTATGCAGCACAATCTCAGAACTTATACCACTCTCTATACAACTTACATGAAACTGAGCTAGCTGACCAGGCCCCCTCTCCCCCACCGGACATTGTGACCTCTTTCCTCCACTCTCTCTCATTGTCTACCCTATCTGACTCTCAGGCACAGACATTGCAGAACCCATTCCCTATAGATGAACTAGCTGCAATTAAACAGCTTCCCAATGGGAAATGCCCATGATCTGATGGTTTCCCTGCTCTATACTATCGCACATTCTATAAAACCTTAGTGCCACACCTACTCTCAATATGCAATAGCTCCCTGTCTGGGTTCCCATTATCAGTAGACATGGCTCATATTTCTCTGATCCCTAAAGAGGGGGAGGATAGGTCTCATTGTGCAAATTACCGTTCGATATCCCTGTTAAACCTAGATTTAAAACTACTGGCTAAAATGTTGCCCACCTGTTTGTCCTGATCTCTCCCATGCTTGATTCACAAAGACCAAGTAGGCTTTGTTCAAGGCAGGGAGGGCAGGGACAATACTAATAGAGTTCTTAATGCTATCTATCACTCTAAGAGGAATAAACACCCTCTAGTCCTTCTCGGCACTAAGGCCGAGAAGGCTTTTGACAGTGTTAGCTGGGATTATATGCGAATAGTGATGTTAACATTTGGGATCCCTGACCCATTTATTAAAGCAGTTTTCTCCCTTTACTCAAATGCTTCGGCCTCTATCATCATACACATCACTCTTTCACCTTCTTTTATTATTCAAAATGGCACCAGACAGGCGTGCCCTCTATCCCCTTTACTATTCATGCTAGTTATGGAATCCTTATTACAGGTGGTCAGGGGGAAGAGTGAAATCAAAATAGTCCTAATGGGCCATCAGGAACATAATCTTTCTCAGATGACCTACTAATTATGACCACTAATCCAATAAATTGCCTGCCCTGTGTATATCGCATTTTGGAACAGTTTTGCCTTTTCTCCAATTTTAAAATCAAAATGAAAAAACCCATATATTAAGCATAGACTTTTCTAGCCCAGTCAAACACGATATAATAGCAAACTCCCCCTTTAACTGGAATACCCCCTATATTACTTACCAGGGAGTCGAAATAGGGCCCAACCCTTCGTCACTTTTTCGCCTAAACTATACCCCTCTCTCACAATTGATAACGGATCAGATCTCCACTCCACACTACAAATCTCAATGCTATCCTGGTTTGGCAGGAAGAATATTGTTACTGCACTCATACTCCCTAGATTGACGTACCTGCAGTAGGTCTTACCCATACCTGTACCGAGATCCTATTACGCTACATTGAAACAGCAAATCCAGACTTTTATTTGGGCGGGAAGGAGGGCACATAAAGCATGTTCCACTCTCAGTAAAACCAAACCCTATGGTGGGAAAGGCCTGCTTGATCCGGAGCTATATGGGAAAGCCATTCTTTTGTCGAGGGTGGTAAATTGGTTCGCTAAAACGTCAGGGCAGGTCTTGGGTGCCTATGGAACAGACATACTTTAGATCTCCCTTACGGGTCTCTAAGTGGGGTTGAGTGGTTTTCCATGTGTGGATAGGTCATTCAACCCAATGGTTAAAACCACACTTTTGGCGTGGAGGTGGTTTCAGTCATCCCACTGTGCTATCCCCCTACAGTCACCTCTGATTCAAATACGTGACATCCTAGCCCATGCACCCTTAGCTTTGCTTGAAAGTCTACCCAACTCCATACATAACTCTACATTGTCAGTGTTATCTCTATTCAAAGAGGAAGGTGAGGTTCTGGGGGGAGAAGATCTATCCCAGCTTTTCCCCGAAGGTAGGTTTTACTTTAATATCATTCCTACATTCTTTTATCTCCAAACATGTACCCAAACAAGCTTTGATGTACCTACTGACTTGGTTTGAGGGATTTTTAGTGGACAAAAAATCAGCCCGCTAAACTGGTCTTGCAGATTTATAAGAGGTTATGTATCCCTGTGCTCATGTTAAAACCAGCAATCATTGGACTCTGGGAGAGAGACTTCGGAATTCCTTTACCCCGTCAGAAATATCACAGCTTTTTTTGACCCCTCACAAGATTTCCAGATGTGTCTTAACACAGGAATATGGTTATAAAATCCTCACTAGGTGGTATAAAACTCCTGACATCACTTGTTGACATAGTGAGAGTGGGTCGGATTCCTGCTGGAGATGTCTAAAACAGAGAGGCTCCTTTTTCCATATTTGGTGGACCTGAACCCTGATCCAGACTCGTCTAAGTTTTTTGGCAATTTCAATAAGATTTGCAACCTGTCTGCTCCAATTTTGCCTCAATTGGCCTTGCTAGGAATATCTCCCACCAACTCTACTCAGGATCCCTCACGACTTTTCAGGTCCCTCCTCAGTGCAGCCCACCTTTTGATTCTGCGTTTTTGACTTTCCACTGATCTCCCATCTATATCCCAATGGATGGGAAAGATTGACCAAATATACAGATTCAAGATCTCTGCATGGGAGAATTGTACAATAGCCAAGTATAAGAGTCGTTGGCAAGCTTGGACCTCTTTTATTTAGTTGCCTTGGGACAATACAATACCATACTAAATCCGTCATTTATCAATCAATAACCTACCATGATCATCAGCCTATTCTTTAGCTTACTGTGCGGTACCTGTGTTCTTACTAACTTTATTGTTCTTAATTACCTGTATGTATACTTTTATCTTCAATGACTAAATAAAAAAATAAAGAACTGGATGAAACATTTCTCTTCTTAGGGAAATTTACTGTCACCAGGCCTAATTCTGGAGGTTCTAGCTCACTCTGACCAGACCCGGATACACGTCATAACATTTGTACGAGTATTTACTTACTATTCTTATTTTGCTTTACTTTTATTATCTGGCTATGATTTCTTTAAAGCTGTTGGACCTTTACTGTACATTCATAAACTCACAGGACAAGTAAATTATTTTGCTGAAAAAACAAAACACAGGTTAGGCCAGTAACAATATAAAATTCAGGTGATGGAGAACAGCAGGGAATTGTAAAAGAAAAACAGAATCTTCTCAATATCAGAGGTGAAGACTTCATCAACACTGTATACCTTCAAGCACTTCTGTTCATACTCAGCGCAAACCCTAGAGCCACTAAAGCAAGAGATCTTTATGGTTTCTTACTTTTAATTTTATCTCCTCTTGAATTAATTCTTCCAACTCGGCTTTCACTTTTTTAACTTTTTTATTCCAACTTCCAGAGTCTTCTCTAAATATATATATATATATATTGTGGTAAGGTGCAAGGTACCGTTATCGATGGGAGGTACGTGTCACCGAGGTTCCTGGCCTCGGTGAGGTGAGAGCCGGGCTTTATGTGTCAGCAGCAGCTAGTGCTGCTTGACATTTATAGTTAGTTTGGCTGCAAAGCCAATCCGGGCCGGCTCTTACTGGGAGTAGGCAAAGAGTTGGGTGGGTGCCTACTCCCCACGGTCCAGGCCGGACTTTGCTGGGCTTTAAAACACAGCCAGCACCAGCAGGTGGGGGTGATTGTCCTGGAGCTGCTGTTAGGCTGTGGAGTCACTTGTGTTTGGAAGTTCTCTGGGCTGGACGCAAGAGCCCAGCAAGGAGGAGTGCAGACGACCTGGAAGCCTGACGGCGACTGTCTTGCGGCTGGACTGACAGCCAGGTGCGAACCTGCACCTAAAACCTCCCAGGTGGCTAGAACCTGATTTGGACTGTTTTGTTTTGCCTCACGATTTCTGGTATGTGTGAACAAACACCAAGAGACTGTTTATATCGTTTGTTTTTGTGCAAGTGTGAATAAAACACTGTTCATTGCACCTTCTGGACTCCCTGTTTTGCCTCTGTACTGCACCCGCACCGCTATCTACCAGAGCGACTCCCCACAATATATATATATATATATATATATATATATACACAGGTATATGTATAAAATAAAAAATGGTGGCACATACTAAATTGAAAAAACGCTCAAGGGTGCTATGTCCAAGGGTTTTGGCTTCTTACCTAATTATACAGTCAAAATATCGGACAGTACTCCCAACTTCCAAAACGTGAATAAATGTATTCACCCATGTGGTACAATGCAACAACGTTTCTGCTCATCAATAGAGCCTTTCTCAAGCAAAGATCTAAAGCAAAGTGCAGGGTATATATAGCCAAAATTACATCATCAGTTAATTAATTACATGATTGGAAAAGTTATAAATAAAGTTACAAAAAACATATGTACAAATTTGCAGTGATAAAATTCAAAACATGATAGATGTACACATTACAATATATAACAATGTGCAAAATATTGCCATAATGTGTGTTATTTCATCCATAAACAGCATATCAGCAATAATGAATAAGTGCCAGGATAAGTACGTGCTTAATTGATCAAAGGTGTAGTGTGAGGGTGAGTATACAACATGATGATGAGGGGTGGGAGATGAGGACAACACATAATATTAACAACCAGGTGTAACGAGGACCTCGTGAATTCGGACGCCAATAGTGGCGTGTCATGTACACCAACGCGCCTTCGCCAAGCTACGTCAAATACCAGAAAGAGATAGTAACCTATTTCCGCTGCTGCAGCACACGCAAATTCCACCTCCAACACTCGTGGCCATCTTGGAAATGGTATTCAACAGTACTCCCACCAGCACATGTGTACATTGGAATTACGTCAAATGCGCTATCTTGTAAACGGGCAGTGCATTCAAATCCTATATGTGACTTTACTTACGGGACTCTCTGTGTCACACATAAAAACTAACTGGTGAAGCCAGACATGCACAAGGGAAAGGAAACTCCTTGTCAAAGGAGCTAAGCCCCACCCATCATGGGCAAATAATACGTGAGCGCTCAATATATTATTATCGAGCGCACACAATATTGTGCCCTCGTGCAATCCATACACCCTATATAATACCAGGGATCTCCTTGGGACAATTTATGAACTGACATTGACGCAACCTGGATATATCACTAAATGGATCATAAACATAAAGTACACATAGGTCTCTGTAATCATCTGGTTGATACATATGTCAATTATCCTTCACATTCCATCCAAGATCATCACGATACCTGATTGAAAAAAAGATAGAAGAAAAATCAATTCTCTTAAAAATAGCTATTTAAGTTCTTTGTCAACCACCTAATAGCAATGTGGTATACGGAGCAATATATTCAGAGGATCAAGGGCAAACCAACCTTTTAAAAATACACTCCAGGGTTATAATCAACATTAAGCCCATGAGGTTTAAAACAATTAAGCATATAAATCCAATGTATTTCTCTTTTCTTTAACAGGAATACCCTATTACCACCTCTTCTGGGTGGAGGGACGTGGTCCACGATCCAGCATCTCAGGTCTTTCTCAGAATTTTAAATTCAGTAAAATGCTTCAGAACCGGTAAATCACGTTTCTTGCGTATGGAAAAATGGTAACTGTTTAAATGAGTTTTTAAATCAGTGGAGGTCTCATTATTGCTGATATGCTGTTTATGGATAAAATAGCACACATTATGGTAATATTTTGCACAAATTACACATGTTATATATTGTAATGTATACATCAATCATGTTTTGAATTTTATCACTGCAAATTTGTACATATGTTTTTTGTAACTTTATTTACCGTATTTTTCGCCCTATAAGACGCACCTGGGTTTTTGAGGAGAAAAATAAGAAAAAAAATATTTTTAACCAAAAGGTGTGCTTTTGAAGTAATGGTGGTCTGTGCATGACAGTATTATGGGGGGGGGGGATCTGTGGATGGCACTGTTATGTGGGGGAGATGTGGATGGCACTGTTATGGGGGGATCTGTGGATGGCACCGTTATGTGGGGGAGATGTGGATGGCACTGTTATGGGAGGATCTGTGGATGGCACTGTTATGGGGGGATCTGTGGATGGCACTGTGATGGGGGGATCTGTGGATAGCACTGTGATGGGGGGATCTGTGGAAAGCACTGTGATGGGGGCATTTATGAATGACACTGTAATAGATTGGATCTGTGGATGACACATATATAACATCTTATGCTATATGTGTCATCCACAGATCACCCCAATTACAGTGTCATCCACAGGTGCCCCCATTACATTGCCATCCAAAGATGCCCCCTTTTCTAAAACATCTGGCCCATAGTGACTGCTTAGGGGGCGGAGCCTGGCAACACGCGGCGGGCGGCCCGCCGCTAACAGCATGACTGCTTTCATACCATTTATAATTCTCTTACTAATGTCTTTAATCATGTCCCCTTATTCCCTAAAAGCACAGTACAGTAATACAGTCCTCACTGACGTCATCTGCCTGCTCCTCCTGCTTCATTCATAAAGTGAAAGGAGCAGGCAGATGACGTCAGTGAGGACGTTACACAGCAGCCTGCCGCCGCACCGCTCTGCCTGCTAGAGGATCGGTATAGCAGGTAAGCAGAGCGCTACTGTACTGGGCTTATAGGGAATAAGGGGACATGATTAAAGACTATAAATGGTATGAAAGCAGTCACACTGTGAGCGGCGGGCCGCCCGCCACGTGTTGACAGGCTCCGCCCCCTCCTCCTTCCATGCTGATACATCGCAGGCTGTGCGATGTATCGGCTTTAGCTATAGGAAAATGGTAGTATTCACCCTTTAAGACGCACTGCCATTTTCCCCCCACTTTTGGGGGAAAAAAGTGCGTCTTATATGGCGAAAAATACGGTATCACTTTTCCAATCATGTGATCAATTAACTGATGATGTCATTTTGGCTATATATACCCTGCACTTTGCTTTAGTTCTTTGCTTGAGAAAGGCTCTATTGATGAGCTGAAACGTTGCTGCACTATACCACATGGGTGAATACATTATTCACATTTTGGAAGTTGAGAGTGCTGTCCGATTTTTCGACTATATATATATATATATATATATTTTGGTGCCTCACAACCTGGAATTAACATGGATTGTTTGAGGGTTTGCATCATTTAATTTACAGAATATGCCCACAACTTTGAAGATGTATTTTATTTTTTTTTTATTGTGAAGCAAACAACAAATGGGACAACATAGCAGAAAAAGTCAATGTGCATAACTATTCAAAAGTCAAAAAGTCAATACTTTGTAGAACTTTGCGGCAATCACAGCTTGAAATCGCTTTGGATAAGTCTCTATGAGCTTGTCACATCTTACCACTGGGATTTTTGCCCATTCGTCCTTGCAAAACTGCTCAAGCTCCTTCAAGTTGGATGGTTTGCGCTTGTGAACAGCAATGTTTAAGTCTGACCACATATTTTCTATTAGATTGGGATCTGGGCTTTGACTAGGCTATTCCAACACATTTACATGTTTCCCCCTAAACCACTCAAGTGTTTCTTTAGCAGTGTGTTTAGGGTCATTGTCCTGCTGGAAGGTGATTAGAAAACGGGGTGTGGTGTTTGTGAGCCCCACCCGAGACCAACTGATATGGCCCAGAACCTCACAGGTGCACCTGAATATAGCCTGTAGATGAAAAGCAGGCACATTTAAATTGGAGTTTATACACCTCCAAACATAGATATAAACCATTAGAAAACGGGGTGTGGTGTTTGACAAGCAGGATATGCTTAACCCATATGCAGTTGTGCATGTCTATAGGGGAGCACATCCTGCACTTGTAGTCCGTTGCTAGGGGCAATCAACAGCAAAAAATGCATACAATGGAAGATGCCAGCAACGGACTACAAGTACCACAATAACCATCCTACATACGATAACGATAATGTGGATGTGGAGAACAATCAAAAACATAACCATAGCAAAGGCAGGTGCACTCTGTGGCAATACTAAACCCTCACACTGATGTTAAAATTGAGAGGTTAGTTCGACACATCCTACTATGAGGACATGTCTTAAGCTCGGACACCACGTCAAGGTCTCTCAAGTAGCCCGAGACCCTACCACTCAACCTACCTGTGCCGTATGGGCGATACCAGGGGCCGTTGGGCATTACGGGAGTGTAAGGCCTGACTCACAAACAGCTCACCAGTGACCTCCAGCATGTAACCATGCTTGCAATGGGAGGTGGGAGGTGCCTGTGACCCCCACCCGCGACTGACTGATATGGCCCAGAGCCTCACAGGTGCACCTGAATGTAGCCTGTAGATGAAAAGCAGGCACATTTAAATTGGAGTTTATACACCTCCAAACATATAAACCATTAGAAAACGGGGTGTGGAAGGTGAAACTCTGTCCTAGCCTCAAATCACGCACAGAGTGGTACAGGTTTTGCTCAAAAATATCCCTATATTTAACACCATCTGTCTTTATCTCAACTCTGACTAGTTTCCCAGTCCCGGCTGCTAAAAAACATCCACACAGCATGATGCGCCACCACCATGTTTCACTGTGGGGACGGTGTTCTTTGGGGATGGTGTTTCTTTGACCTCCCAAAAGTTCAATTTTAGTCTCATCAGACCAGAGCACCTTCCTCCATACATTTTGTGAGCCTCCCACATGCCTTTTCGCAAACTCACAACGTACCTTTTTGCTTTTTGCTGAAAGTAATGGCTTTCTTCTGGCCACTCTGCCATAAAGCCCAACTCTATGGAGCGTATGGCTTATTGTCGTCCCATGTACAGATACTCCAGTCTCTGCTGTGGAATTCTACAGCTCCTCCAGGACTATCTTAGGTCTCTGTGCTGCCTCTCTGATTAATGCCCTCCTTGCCCAGTCCGTGAGTTTTGGTGGGTGGCCATCTCTTGGCAGCTTTGCTGTTGTGCCTTGTTCTTTTCATTTGGTTATGATAGATTTGATGATACTACTGGGGATCATCAATGATTTGGATTTATTTTAATAACCTGACCCTGACTTATACTTCTCAACAACATTGTCCCTTTCCTGTTTGGAGAGTTCCTTGGTCTTCATGGCAGTGTTTGGCTAGTGATGCCTCTTGCTTAGGTGTTGCAGCCGATGGGGCCTTTAAAAAAAGGTGTGTATATGTAATGACAGATCATGTGACACTTAGATTGCACACAGGTGGACATCATTTAACTAATTATGTAACTTCTGAAGGTAATTGGTTGCACCAGAGCTTTTTATGGGCTTCCTAACAAAGGGGGTGAATACATACGCACATTCCAATTTTTTGTTTTCTATTTCTTAGCAATAGTTTTATTTATATATTTTTCTCTTTTCACTTCACCAACTTAGACTATTGTGTTATGATCCATCAGTGCCCAACATATAAAATTCAGATTAACAAAACATTGAACTTTTGCTTTAATGTAACAAAATACGAAAAAGGTCAAGGGGGGTGAATACTTTTGCAATGCACTGTGTGTATATATATATATATATATATATATATATATATATATATATATATTTACCAAAGACGAGGCAGCACTCCAAGTGGCGGTGAATAGTGACTGACCGATGCTCAGATATGTCTTTTGAGCAAGGGACTTTCTTTTTGCCCTACTTCTCGTATTAATTGGTTTTAGCTGGAGATTGATCTTCAACAGTTCTTCAGACTTATCAAGCTGAGGATCTGGTTTAAAGATCAATCTCCCCCTGTACACACATATGCAGATTCAGAGAGGTCAACATTCACCTTGAAGAAGATGGGGTTGCACACTAAAAGTGAGTTTATTCCACCGGTCTCTGTGCCAGCATTGGATGATTTCACCAATGCGGTACAGTTAGACCTTGATAAACTCAAGACCAATATTGATGGAGATGTTTTGAGATATCCTAATATGACCACCAGTGACCTGAAGGCTATTGATGAGCTGTGCCATAGCCACGACCTAACGATTAAACCGGCCGACAAGGGCGGGGCGGTCGTGGTTATGGATACAGGCTGGTATATTGGGGAGATTAACAGACAGTTGAGTGATCCGGTTGTATATAAAAGACTACCTAGGGACCCTAGGTTTGATATTGCTAAAGACATAAAATGTATCCTCGATTTGGCTATCGGTAGTGGCACAATCGATGATGAGTTATATAAATTTTTAATGATTGAACATCCCCGGACACCGGTGATTTACATCTTGCCGAAGATCCACAAGTGTCCTACCAATCCACCCGGGCGACCTATAGTGTCCGGGACTGCGTCAATCTTCTCTAATATAGCCATCTTCCTGGATCGTGTGCTTAGGATCTTTGCAACCAGCTCCAGGTCCTATATTCAGGACACTGGAGATTTTTTGAAGAAGATAAAGGATATTGATCTACCTGATGGTTGTCTTGTGGCATCTTTCGATGTCACAAGTCTGTATACATCAATCGATCACACGCAGGGAATGGCAGCTGTACAGAAGTGCCTTGAATCTAGTCAGTTTTCCATTGACAGTCGGAATTTTTGTTTGCGTCTGTTGGTGGTGGTACTGAGACGGAACTATTTTTTGTTCATGGACCAGTACTACTTGCAGCTTCGAGGGACCGCCATGGGGTCGAATGTGGCGCCGACTTACGCCAATGTCTTCATGGCGGCCCTCGAGGAGGACCTTATCTATGTATCCCACCACTTCAGCCATGTGCTGGGGTGGTGGCGATACATAGATGATGTCTTCCTTATCTGGCAAGGTGATGTGACATCCCTCGAGGGGTTCCATGCTTTTTTGGACACCATTGATGAGGATGTCAAGTTCACACTTACTTGGTCAGCAAATAGTGTTCAGTTTCTGGACACTACTGTATCGATAATAGACCATAAACTGGTTACTGATATATTTGTTAAACCAACGGACTGCAACAGTCTTTTAAGGTACAACAGCTGCCACCCACGTTCAATTGTGCAGACATTACCGTATAGTCAATTCCTCCGTGTGAAGAGAATTGTTCAGGATCCTGACAAGGTCAGTGCACGTTATAAGGATATGCTTACGAAGTTTACTGAGAGGGGTTACCCGAAAGCTATGTTGAGTAAGCATCTTGACCGGGCACGGCATTGCGACACAGTGGTTGGTAGACGCAGAGAGACAACTGGGGAACGCATCCCTTTTGTCTCCACCTACTCTGAACAGAGCAGTGATGTAGCCAGGATTATCAGGAAACATTGGGGTATATTATCAAGCAATTTTCCCCAAATACCAGCTTTGAAAATACCACCCTTATTTTCATATAAGCGACTTAACAATCTCAGAGATAAATTGGTGAGGGCTGATTTACCACCAAGAAAGAAGGTTCAGACTTATATAGGTACCCGGAGAACAGGCAGTTTCCCCTGTCTGGGATGTGTGAATTGCCCCCTGATGATGAAAGGGGAGAGGTTCACACACCCCAGAACTGGTGAACAATACCATATTCAACAATACTTGACATGTGACAGTTCATTTGTCATTTATGTTTTACAGTGTCCATGTGGTCTCCTTTATGTTGGGGAGACCACCTGTGACATTAAAACTAGAATGAACAACCATCGTTTCTCAATAAGACAGAAAAGGAAAGATCTCCCGGTCCCGAAACATTTTATTGAAATGGGTCATTCTGAGAGGGATCTTAGATTTATGGTTCTTGACCAGGTGGTTAATTCGAGACGTGGGGGTAACCGCACATTAATGTTGAAACGGAGAGAGCTGCACTGGATACATTGTCTGCAGACACTTAGACCTGCCGGTCTCAATGTTGAGTTTAGATGGCAACTTATGAGATAAGTCCTTGATATTATTCCTTTTCCCACCTATGGTGTTGTGGATTTAACATTTTGTCAGCTTTTGTAATTTTGATACTATATTTATTTTCTTTTAGACTGATGCATCTTTTGTAACACGTTTGGAGGTTTCTCTGGTGGCCCCTTGGAACATTCTGCAAGCCGGGAAACTACACAATAAAGAAATATATAGAGGTACTTTTATATTTATCATAATATCTATTATAATTGTGGAGTAATCAGCTTTTTCTCCCCCTTTTTTCCCTTGGTGTTGATTGTACTCTCATGCCGGTGCTACGAGTGTGCGCACGTTTTGTCGCGTGTGGTCTGTGTTGCACCATCGTGGGAGGTCCTCACTGGGATAGGTTTTTAATTTATTAGGTTCACATTGATTTAATAGATGATATACAACGTATGTAGCCGTGATTGTGCTCCCTGGCTTGCGAACATTATGGCGTCCCTTGATGCGGCTGGATTGGCGGTGGGATTTACAGCGTTAGGTGTTTGGGATTGGTACCATGGTGATGGGTCACCTGATCCATTTAGGTACCCTTGCCCTGGTGGCATCCCGCCCCCTGACGCTGTCCTGTTGCTATCCAGTCTGATCTCTGGGACTCTCCTTCCGCATGACGCGGGGGCCGTTGCCGATCATGTGATAGGGTCAGCTGACCCGGACATGTCTGCGGCGGGTTCCGGACATGTGGATAGCGTTGTCTCGTTGCGCGGCAACGGGGCATGCGCAGGAGAGACCAAGGAACGCCGGGCCGTGCGCCATTGAACCACCAATGTGAAGTAAGTTCTTATGTATCTTACGATGTTATAATTACTATTTCAAGCAGATTGGTATCTTGTTTTTAAACCACCACATGCACAGGTGCACTTTATCAGGGTAATCATGTGTTTTATATGATTATACAATATATTTTATTGTCACTTTCCACATATACATTGATTTTTTTATATCTCAGCACATGATGTTTGTAAATTTGTGATATGAAATTTTTCCTACGATTTGTTACACATTATTGATTGATTGACATTTGAGTATGGCACATTGCATTTTGGGTATATATACCCCCTTGCTGACACAATGTTTGTAGCTTGAAAAAGACTGCAATGAGCAGTTGAAACGTCGCTTTGTGGGTTAATAAAGAGGGTTCACTATTCACCGCCACTTGGAGTGCTGCCTCGTCTTTGGTAAATATACTACTGGGATCGCCTTGCCAGCGATTTTGTGGATTTGCACCCGGCTTTGTTTGCTGTGCTGCTGTTCCTCTCTGGATAGCTATATATATATATATATATATATATATATATATATATATATATATATACATACACACACACTTATATATACTGGAATTCTCATGTGTCTTTTTAATTACAACTACATTATAAAACTAATTATTATTTACATAATAAAACTAATAAACTAAAGTGATGTGTTTACATAAAAAATATTAATTAAATGGATTGATTTTGCAGTGGGACGGAGACAAAGTTACAGAGACCCAAAGGTATGAGAAGTCATTAACCCCTTCCTGACATCCACCATACATGTATGGTGCAGCGGAAAGTGACTTCCTGGCAGCCGCCGTACATATACAGCACGCTGATCAGGTGGATGCAGAAGCTGCGCCCGTTCGATAAGCACAAGGACAGCTGGGCACCTACTGCATCCATTGCTATCGCTGGAAACACCGATGCATGCGGATTAACCCATTAGATTCCGTGGTCAAATCTGTGGTCAAATATTACATGATCTACCCCATCATATGAACGCCATATAAAAAAATAAAAAAAACTCTATCAAAACTGCCATTTTTGTCACCAAAATGGTAACAAACAAAACGTCAACTAATCATGAAAAAAATGAGCCCCTACATAAGACTATTGGTAAACAACAAACCTTTTTTTTTCAAAAATTATTTGTGTAAAAGTGTTAAAATTGAGATTGGTATCTATGTACTGACCAGCATAAAAAAGATAACATCTACTTTTTCCCACAAAGTGTTTGCCTCAATAGAAAAAAATAAAAAAAGAAATGGCAGAGTTGCCGCCTTTCCTTTAGCCTGCTTCCCAAGAAGCTGAATAAAAAGTGATAAAATTGTTGTATGTATCCCAAAATAGCACTAATGATAATGGCAACTCATCCCACAAACAATAAGTCCTCTCACACCTCTGTTGAGAGAAAAAATTAAATGTATGGCTGTCAGAAAATGACAGTACTGGTAACAACATGGTGCCTGTAAACCAATCCATCAAAATCTATGGTGCAAGAGCCAAAATGTAAGGGGGAGGGGAGGGTTGTACTATAGGCATACTTTAGTGTCCCTTTAAAAAAATGTTGTGGGAAAATCTGATGCTGCCGGGTGCCATTTTTCTGAAGGCAAACAAAACAGGACAGATGCGGGGGAAAGTTGAATAGAAGTATTGCATATCTCATGTATGCTATTTTCAATTAGGGACCGATAAGGCTGTATTAGTGGGTAGAACCAAAACAGATGACCTAGGGGTGCCAGTAGCAGTGGCAGTAACAGTGACAGTAGTGGCCCCGTGACAGAGTGAGGAGGGTGGCAGCACCAGCAATGGCAGTAACATTGACAATAGTGGCCCCATGACAGGATGGGGAGAGGGGGCAGCAGCATTGGCATACAGCACAAGATGGTGGCAGATCACAGTAGTAGCTGAATCCCAAAACAGCAGTGTGATAGCAAGGGCCAGTGGTATGCATATCCTTGTAAAAATGTAACATTTACATTTCGGTAGGCCAAGAAGACTTTTTGTAGGAATGGTAGTAGAGGCAGCAGGCAGGTGGCATTAGGTGGTTGGCAGCATGAGAATGGTGGCAGCAGCACATGGTCAGAGGTAACAGCCCATTTTGCACAATATTCCAGTGTGTTAGTACACTACAGTATTTTCATTAGTGGCAGAATAATCTATTCTATTCTTTAGCCGTGTTTTCAGTAACTGGCATGTAGCTCTATGGTGTAGTGGTTAAATTTCTTGGCTGTAATATAGAAGGTTGTGAGCTCAAATCCCTTCAGAAACTTTTCATAAATAGAGGCAAAATTTAATTTGAATATATATATTTAGAATATATAGTATATTATTATATATATAAATATTTTATGGCTAAAAAATCAGTGGTAGTTTCCCACATGTTATTTATTCATATATCAGAAGTATGATTCTATCTATTTATCTATCTATCTATCTATCTATCTATCTATCTATCTATCTATCTATCTAGTAATTACACATTTATTTTGTGCCACACTCGAGCACATGCGGTGTTCAGCCTGTCAGATCCATCCTGCCGCTAGTTCAAGTGTGTTGCCGGACTCCAGCTCTGTACACCATTGACTATAATGGGGCATAAAGTACCAGGTTCACATCACTGAAATATTCTATTTTTGTTTATTAAAGAGGATGCCGTCTAGTGTTGTGCGAACACGAACTGCAAAGTTTGGGTCCGTACCGAACTTTGCAAGTTCGGGTACCCAGACCCGAACTCGAAATTTTCAGCAAAAGTTCAGGTTCAAGTTTGGTGTGCGGGCATTTAATAAAGCTTGTTGAAAGGCTGCAGGGCAGCCAATCAACAAGCTTTTAAGCTATGGGCACTTAGAAGCCATCACAAAGGTAAAGGCATTGCTCCTGGTTAGCCAGAATCCTACTCCACACTGACGAGGGGTAACACCCCGAAACAGCTGTCTGTGGATGGATAACTGGCTTAGGTCTTCCCCATCACATCCTTAAAGCTTGTAAAAATGCGGGATCTTGACATAGGGGCCACTTAATACGTTGGATTTGGTGATCTCTGTAATAGGGACACCCATTTGCTCAGTTTTCCTTCTTTTGATGGATATCTGGCTTTCATTGTGTTGTAGACCCAATACTGGGGCTGCACATTTATTTTGCATATGCCTAGTAAAGGCATGGCTGTGATCCAGCCTCTATACAAGCTGGATCACGTGTAGCACTGCCCATCAGCTCTGAGTAGTGCAGGGACAGGAAGCAGGCAGCGGAAGTGAGGGAGAGTGTTAGGAATCTCATCTGGCTATTTATTCGGTGGGCACCATCTTTGTACCCCTGACACAAAAATATGATAGTTAATCTGTCTGTTAGTTCGGTGGGTGACATATACCCATTTTAGGTGTGAGATACACCTGCACTGCATCCATGACAGGGAAATTAATATAATTAATCCGTCTGTTAGATCGGTGGGTGACATATACCTATTTTTGGTGTGATGTACACTTTCAGTGCATCTGTGACAGGGACATTAATATAGTTAATCCGTCTGTTAGTTCGGTGGGTGACATATACCCATTTGATCTGTAAGGTACACCTGCACTGAATCCGTAACAGGGGAATTAATTTAGTTAATCCATCTGTTAGATCGGTGGGTGACATATCCATTTTGGCCGTGGTGCTGCTGGTGTTGGTGGAGCTCCTGTTGCACTAAGAGGATGTGGTTGATCTGTGCCAGCTACACGCCCAAATGAAACACCTTCCTCAGGTGCATGTAGGCGACAGAACGTTCAACGTTATTTTGTAGAACCAAATACCGATGTACAAATGGTGAAGACAGAACAAGTAGAAGCGGTAGTAGATTGGGTAGCTGACAGTGCCTCCAGTTCCTTCCCATTGTCTCCCACCCGGTCCCCTGCTGAAAGCGCAGAGTTGGCACCAGCAGCCCATGGACATCTGTCTTTCAACTCCCTTGAAAATCAGGCAAGAGCCCCAAGTCTTAACGCCAAGTCATGCAGCAGTCTCTTATGCGTTTTTATGACTCTTCTGGCAGGGTTTCGGTGGGCCATCCACCTAGCCGTGCCCCAGAAGTGGAAGAGATTGAGTGCATTGATGC
Organism: Bufotes viridis; assembly: GCA_033119425.1. Taxonomy (NCBI): domain Eukaryota; kingdom Metazoa; phylum Chordata; class Amphibia; order Anura; family Bufonidae; genus Bufotes; species Bufotes viridis. The sequence goes on along the minus strand of CM065592.1, from coordinate 341,583,369 downwards.
CCAACCACTTATGTTTCAGGATGTGACATTGCGTACATGGGAGGACCACCCCAGCATGACTCTGATGATGAAGAAACACAGGTGCCAACTACTGTGGCTTTTTGCAGTGTGCAGATCAGAAAGGAGGGCAGGGGTGAGAAGAGGGTGGAAGATGATGTGGAGGATGATGAGGATCTAGACCCCACATGCAATCAAGTTCATGCGAGTGACGTGTGCAGTTCAGAGGAAGAGGTGGTGGTCATACAGTGCCAGCCGCACAGCAAAAAAGCAGAGTGACCATTCCCTAGCCAGTATGCCTGACACTGCCCACCTCACCCAGTGACTGAGCACACCAAAGACAGCTCCAAAGAGTTCCTTGGTGTGGCAGTTCTACAGACAATGTAATGACGACAAGACACGAGCCTGAAGCGAGACATAAATGTTCTAAACCTGAGCACCACCTGCATGACCAGGCATCTAATTGCAAAGCACGAGCCGCAGTTTAGTACACACCTCAAAAACCACAAAAGATCTTAGGCTCCTTCTGCTCCCGTTTCTGCTGCAGTCTCTGCCTCTACCTCCCTGTCTGGAATGACAGTGGCACCTGCCACCCCACAAACAGAGGATGTGGCAGCAACATCACCACTTCCACCAACGTAACAAATCCTCTCCACAATGTCCCATGGAAGCGTTCAGCTGTCCATCCCCCAGACACTGGAGAGAAGGATGAAGTACCCCCCTACCCACCGGCAATCCCTGGTCCTGAATGCCAGCATTTCAAAATTCCTGGCCTTTGAAATGCTGTCATTCGTCTGGTGGAGACAAAGACTTTAAAAAACCTTGTGGTGGTGGCTGTCCCACAGTACATGGTTCCCAGCCACCACTACTTTTCCTTGCGAGCCGTCCCTGCCTTCCACAACCAAGTGGCGGACAAAATCAGGTGTGCACTGTGCAACACCATCTGTGGAAAGGTCCACAAACCACCAATACGTGGACCAGTAAGCACGGGCATGGACGTTATATCTCCCTAACTGCACACTGGGTAAATCCAGTGGCCGCTGGGCCTGAGGTGGAGAGCAGATTGGCGAATGTCCTTCTGCCACCGAGGATTGCAGGGCATTTCTCTTTGCCTCCTGTTGCCTCCTCCACCTACTCCGCTTCCTCCTCTACCACCTCCTAATCCGGTTAGCGTAACACCAGAACCACCAACTTCAGCACAGCCAGGGGGAAACGACAGCAGGTGTTTTTGAGACTCATCTGTTTGGGGGAAAAAACCCACACCGTGCAGGAGCTGTAGACGTGCATGGAACAACAGACCGATGAGTGGTTGGTGCCACTGACCCTCAAGCCCGGCCTTGTGGTGTGCGATAAAGGGTAAAATCTCGTAGCAGCTCTAAGCCTAGCCGGCTTGACGCACATCCCTTGCCTGGTGCATGTGATGAATTTGGTGGTGCAGAAATTCCTGAAAAAACTACCCTGATGTGTCAGAGCTGCTGTAGAAAGTGTGGGTCATCTGTGCGCGCGTTCGGTGATCTCGCCCTGCTGTTGGTCGCCTGTCTGTGCTGCAGCGTAACTTCAGCCTTCCTGCTGACCGCCTCATATGCGACGTGCCCACAAGGTGGAACACCACCTTGCACATGCTGGAGAGACTGTGCGAGCAGCAGCAGGCCATAGTGAAGTTTAAGTTGCAGCTCGCACAGGTGAGTCTCTCTGCGAAACAGCACCACTTCACCACCAATAAGTGGGCCTCCATGCGAGACCTGTATGCTATGTTGCACTGTTTCGAGTACTCCACCAACAAGGCCAGTGCCGATGACGCTGTGATCAGCGTTACTCTCTTCTATGTCTCCTTAAAAAAAAAAACGCTTTAGACAATGATGGAAGAGGATGTGGCACTGTCAAGGATGGAGGACAGTTAGCAGGAACTGATAAATAACGACAGACTGGCTTTATCCCAAACTAAGGAAAACATAGGAGGGCCCTATAAATCCCTAAGAACTCTCCCAAACTACTGTGCACATGTACAAGTCCCGGTGGTAGACAGATACATGCCCTCGTACCTATAACTGAGTGACACCTGAATTCCCTATAGTAGTGAGGGGAACAGCCACCGGCTCCCTGCACTGAATACGGAGGGAGTCAGGGTCACCTAGAATCAAGCCAGCAAACAAAACACAAAGTAAACAGAAAGCACCTATCTTAGAGCAAAACAACTGCAGCCTCCAGCAGCACACACTTCATCCAGGAAGTAATATAAACCGCACAGAGAAGCAGTAAGAGAGGGAATATAAAGGAAACCAATTAATCAAGATAAGAGGCAGCTGAGGGAGAGAAAGGAACTGAGCAAAGTGAAACCAAAACAAAGAACGTCATACACAAGACAGGGAGGAACCTCTGACCGACCGTCTCTCAGAACCGGCGGTGACAGGCAGAGGAGGAAGAGGAGAAGAAAAAGGCATAATTTCCACGGTTATGAGGCCAGTCATTCACAAGTGGCTTGGAGGGTGGGTTCTTGCACCATCAGAGGCCAGGTACGCAATTGTCCAGACACGCCACAGTTCTGGAGGATGGGGAGGATGATGATGAGAAGGAGGACGAGGAACCGTGTTCACAGCAAGGTGGCACCCAAAGCAGCTCAGGTCCATCACTGCAGCGTGGCTGGGGGGATACGGAGGACACAGACAATACACATGCCATAGAGGACAGTTTGTCATTGCCCCTGGGAAGCCTGGCACACATAAGCGACTACATGCTGCAGTGCCTGAGCAATGACCGCCGAGTTGCCCACATTCTAACTTGTGCTGATTACTGGGTGGCCACCCTGCTGGATCCCTGTTACAATGACAATGTGACGTCCTTAATTCCCTGACTGGAGCGTGATCAGAAGATGTGCGACTACAAGCGCACACTGGTATGATGGCATTCCCACCTGACACCAGAGCCTCAGTGGAGGCACAAGGGAAAGGCAGAGGAGGAGGAAGAAGTGGCCAACACAGCTGGTGCTCCGCCAGAACCTCAGAAATGTGGAACAGCTTTGTAAGCATGCCACAAAAAAACAGCACCACCAGCTGATATGGAATGTCTTAGCAGGAGACAGCATTTCATCAACATAGTGGAACAGTATGTGTGCACATGCCTAAACGTACTGACTGATGGGTCTGCCCCATTCAACTTCTGGGTCTCCAAGTTGGGCACATGGCCTAAGCTTGCCCTTTACACCTTGGAGGTGTTGGCCTGCCCTGCAGCCAGTGTATTGTCTGAACATGTGTTTAGTAGTGATAAGCAAGCATGCTCGGCCGAATAACTGTTCGGCTCGAGCATCGCTATGCTCGGCACATGGCGGTACTCGACCGAGTACTGCATGTGCTTGAGTGCAATGCTCGAGTCTCCGACCCGCACGTTTTGCGGGTTTTAAGCAGCCAATAAAGGTGCAGATAAGTACTGCCCTCACTGCAATGCCATTAGCCATTTTTGCTGCTGTCATTACAGTGATTGGCTGGCTGGAACTCGTCATCAGAGTTTATATAGCACCCGATGAAACGTGCTTGGATCAGTCATAGTCAGGGAGCGCAGAGCGTAGGAAGGGAAAGACAGTGTAGGGATAGATTTTCACAGTTTTTATTCAGAGAAATCTTTTCCAAGACCCAAAAGTCCTTTTAAGGACTACTGTTTGTGTGTGTTTTAGAGCAGCAATCTATTTACCTGCTTCAGTCTCAGGGACAGTGCTTCAGAAGGGACAGAGACATTTGCTGCTTTTATTACCAAAAGCTTTTCAAAGACCCCAAAGTCCTTTACGGATTACTGTGTGTGTTTGACAGCAGCCAGATATTTTTATTTTATACCTATTAGTGACATATACTGTACATCATCAGTAGACTGTGTCTTTAATAATCTGTGCCACAACTAGTGTCCATAATCTGTGGTGTTCGGTAACCAATAGTGTAAAACATCTGCAAACAGTGTCTGTATTACAAATTCCAATAATCTGGGTCTAATATAGTGTCCATAATCTGTGGTGTTCTGTAAACAATAGTGTAGAACATCTGCAAACAGTGTCTGTATTACAAATTCCAATAATCTGGACCACATCTAGTGTTCATAGTGTGTGGCTTTGTGTAACAAATATTGAACAACATCTGCAAACAGTGTCTATATAACAAATTCCAATAATCTGGGCCACATCTAGTGTCCATAGTGTGTGGCTTTGTGTAATAAATACTGAACAGCATCTGCAAACAGTGTCTGTATTACAAATTCCAATAATCTGGGCCACATCTAGTGTCCATAGTGTGTGGCTTTGTGTAAAAAATGCAGAACAACATCTGCAAACAGTGTCTTTATTACAAATTCCAATACTCTGGGCCTATTGTATTGTCCATAATCTGTGGTGTTCTGCAACCAATACTGTAGAACATCTGCAAACAGTGTCTGTATTACAAATTCCAATAATCTTTGCCTGATATAGTGTCCATAGTGTGTGGCTTTGTGTAAAAAAAATACTGAACAACATCAGCAAACAGTATCTGTATTCAAATTCCAATAATCTGGGGCTAATATAGGGTCCATAATCTGTGGTGTTCTGTAACCAATAGTGTAGAACATCTGCAAACTGTCTGTATTACAAATTCCAATTATATGGGCCTAATATATTGTCCATAATCTGTGGCCTTCTGTAACCAATATTGCAGAACATCTGCAAACAGTGTCTGTATTACAAATTCCAATTATCTGAGGCACATCTAGTGTCCATAGTGTGTGGCATTGTGTAAAAAATACTGAACAACATCAGCAAATAGTGTCTGTATTACAAATGCCAATAATCTGGGCCAAATCTAGTGTCCATAATCTGTGGTGTTCTGTATCCAATAGTGTAGAACATCTGCAAACAGTGTATGTATTACAAATTCCAATAATCTGGGCCTAATATAGTGTCCATATTCTGTGGGTTTCTGTGACATATACTGTCCTGCATCTGAAAACTGTGTCTACTCTTTAGCGGACAGTAAAACAATCTGCACCACTCTAGTGACAAAACCATTATTATGAAGAAGGGGAGCACTAAAGGGATGGGGAAGTGGGCGTGATGCTGATGGTGCATGCAGAGGCCAGGGCTCTGGGCGCAATGAAACTGTGCCTGCTGTCAGTGCACCAGAAAAAAAAAGAAAAAAACATCCACCGTACACAGCTTCATGTCCAACTTCGCTGGGCAGCACAGGACAACACTGTCCAAGTTGGACCAGTGCAAACAGGTGGTCGGTTGGATTGCTGAAGATAATGCTTCCAGTCGGTTAAGCACCATCCTCTCATCCAGTCTCTGTAGCCAAAAGTCTGGTCAACCGAATCCTCACTCTGATCATCCTTCCACTATGGTGAGGCTTGACAAATGAGTGATCCCACACTCGAATATTCCGAGAAGCTCTTTGCAGCGCCACTAATAGATTTTGCCCTCACGCCGAGCACGCTTGAAGAGGTACCTGAGATATTGTGCTATTCACAGTCTCAAGAAAATGACGATGGTTAATGGCAATCATTGGTTCATGAGGTGGATGATGATGAGACACAGTTGTCAATCACTGAGGTGGTGGTTAGGTAAAGTCAGGAGGATGAGCAGAGTGAGAAAGTGGAAGAGGAGGTGGTGGACGATGAGGTCACTGACCCAACATGGGAAGGTGTAAAGCCGAGCGAGAACAGCAGTACAGAGGGGAAGGGACCCGCAGCATCGCAACAGTCTGGAAGAGGCAGTGGGGTTGCAAAAGGGAGACGTCGGCCAACACCAAACAGGCCCACAACTGTTACACGAAGCACCCCCATTCATAAATCTACCTTGCCATGGGGTAGGTGTTCCACAGTATGGCACTTTTTTGTGGAAAGTGCAGATGACAAAAGAGTGGTAGTTTGCAACCTGTGCCGTACCAAAATGAGCCGGGGAGTGAACACTAGCAACCTCACCACCACCAACATAATCTGCCACATGGCATTCAAGCAACCTGATAAGTGGGCCTAGTAAGTGGGTTCACAATCTGGGTGTCCGGGTCACACCACTGCCTCCTCTTCCTCTTTGCTACGCACTGCTGGCCAATCCCCTGTCGAAAGCGCAGGCCCGGATGCCCCTCGCCCTGTACCTGGACCTTCGCATAAAACGTTAGCAACAACATCTACTTCCCTGTCTAAGAGCAGCGTCCAAATTTCTATAACACAGGCATTTGAACGCAAGAGCAAATTCCCACCCACCCACAGTCCATAGCACTAAATTCACAAGTTTTGAAATTACTGGCCCTTGAAATGTTGCCATTTAGGCTTGAGAACAATGAGGCCTTCTGCAGCCTGATATCAGCAGCCTTCCCTCGGTACTTAGTCCCCAGCGGCCACTAGCTTTACACCAGCATGTGTCCCAGAACATCACCCGTGCCCAGACACACACACTTACTGTGAAGGTCCACTTCACCATGGACACAAGGACAAGTGTTGGTGGCCAGGGACACTACATTTCCCTGACCGCACACTGAGTGAATGTTGTGGAGGCCGGGAGTGAGTCGTACCCTGGGATGGCACAGGTGCTACCCACGCCCAGGATTTCGGGCCCTATGTCCATCAGGGCTTGCGCCAGCAGCTATGTTACTGGCTCCAACCCCTACTTCTCCTCCTCTGCGACCTCCTCCTCCACTTCCTCCTCCAGCAGCAGCTTTAGAGCTTGGCAACCTGACACATATCCCATACCTAGCCCATGTCTTAAACATAGTGGTTAAGCGGTTTATCAAAACCTACCCCGATTTGCAAGAGCCACTATTGAAGGTTCGCCGCGAGTGTGCCCATTTCCGTAAGTCGTCCATAGCTTCAGCTGGTCTGTCCACACTGCAGCAGCACTTGTGGCTTCCAGCTCACTGACTATTGTGCGACATGAGCACACGCTGGAACTCTACGTTCTACATGTTGGCCTGGCTTTGTGAGCAGCAGAGGGCAGTTGTGGAATACCAGCTGCAACATGGTCGTCGGCTTTCGAGTCAACTGCCACTATTCACAAGCGAGGAGTGAGTATTGATGTCAGACCTATGTGAGGTTTTAAAAAACTTTGATGAATCCACACAGATTGTTAGTGGCGATAACGCTATTATCAGCGTAACCATTCCACTGCTGTGTCTGCTCAAACAATTGCTGCTCACAATTAAGGAGAATGCTTTAAATGTGGCAGACAAGGAAATGGGGGAGGACATTACACAGGGTGATAGCCAGACCACCCGCAGTTTGTCTTCTCAGCTCAAATTGGACCATGAAGAGGAGGAGGAGGAAAAAATTGCCTCTGCAACAGAGGGTAGTACCCATGGAACTTTAATTCCATCTTTTCAGCATAGATAGGCAGAAGAGGAGGAGGAGGAGATGGAGAGTCATCCTGATGTCGACATCGACGTCCTACCTGTTGGTACCCTGGCACACATGGCTGACCTCATGTTAGGCTGCCTTTCCTGCGACCCTGACGTTATACGCATTTTAGATAACACGGATTACTGGGTGTTCACCCTTCTCGACCACCGCTACAAAGAGAACTTCTCATCTCTTATATGGAGAGGACAAGTAAAACTGTGCTCCGAAATTTTACATCTGACAACACGGCCGGTAGAGTCTGTACTTTCTTAGGCAACCGAGGAAGGGAGACAAGGGGAACACACAGCAGTTCCAACAAAGGCAGGGCAACACTCTCCAAGGCATGGGACACATTCATGACACCCCGCCAGCAACCTCACCCTGAAGCGCGGCCTAGTGCTACAAGGAGGGAAAAGTTTTGGAAGATGGCGAAAGAATACATAGCAGACCGTGTCAGCATCCTAAATTATCCCTCAGTGCCTTACAACTACTGGGAGTACAAGCTGGACACGTGGCACGAACTTGAGCTCTACGCCTTGGAGGTGCTGGCCTGCCCTGCCGCCAGCGTTTTGTCTGAGTGTGTATTTAGTGCTGCTGGTGGCATTATAACAGATAAGCGTATCCGCTTGTCCACTGGCAATACTGACAGGTTGACTCAGATAAAAATGAACAAGGCCTGCACTGCCCCTGACTTTTCTACTCCACTAGAGGAAAGCTGAGCTGATGATGAACATAAAGGCAATTTCAATCTATCATTTATAATGTACTTAATCTACTGTAGTGTATTTCCATGCACCTTTTCCACCACAAAAAAAAGAGTATATGGTTGAATCTTGTTTTCTCCTCCTCCTCCTCTTCCTCGTCATCCAGATTGTATATATTCCCTCCACTCTAATTTTTTATAGGGTTAGCTCAACTGCAGGCCCTCAACTCAAAATTTTTTATAGGTTCAGTTGAACAGCATGCACTCGCATATAATGTTTTAGAGCATCAGCTGTACAGCATGCACTCCCATATAATGTTTTAGAGCGTCAGCTGAACAGCATGCACTTGCATATAATGTTTGAGCTTCAGCTCCCTGCAGGCACTCGCACATAATGTTTTAGAGCGTCAGTTGAACAGCATGCACTCGCATATAATGTTTGAGAGTCAGCTCCCTGCAGGCACTCGCATATAATGTTTTAGAGCATCAGCTCCCTGCAGGCACTCGCATATAATGTTTTAGAGCGTTGGCTCACCTGCAGGCACTCGCATATAATGTTTTAGAGCATCAGTTGAACAGAATGCACTCACATATAATGTTTGAGCGTCAGCTCACCTGCAGGCACTCGCATACAATGTTTTAGAGTTCAGCTCACCAACAGGCACTTGGATATAATGCTTTAGAGCGTCAGCTCACCAGCAGGCCCTCATCCCTAATGTCTTAGAGGGTCAGCTTAGGAGCAGGCCTTCGCCCCTAATGTTTTAGAGGGTCACCAGGCCCTTGCTCCAAATGTTTTTAAGGGTCACCAGCTTGCCACCAATCATAATGTTTCAAGGGTGTGTATGATGCCTTCCTTTATGTGTAATAAAGGATGTATTGTAGTGCCGGTTCCTTCTAATTTTTGGCAGCCCCACTACCTGAACAATTAAACCACAATGTGAATGAGGCCCTCCTTTTTGTGATATACAGGATGTTTCGGAGTGCCTCTGTCTTATAATTTTTGGTAGGACTTGCACTTTATATACTGTACAATTGAATATACAGGAAAGAATGTTTCACAATAACAATTTTTCCTGTGAAATTGATTTTTTTTGGGGGGTTTTGTGCGTATTTTTGTTAGTTTGTAAACGTGGCGTACAACTCGGACAACATGGTTCCCAGCAGCGACCTGGGAGTCCGAGATGCATCCAGACATCGTCCCCAAGCTGTTTCCGATTCATTTTGGTGGTGTTTCTGTCACTTTCTGACCTTTTCCAATGGACCAGGCACCCTTCTCTCTTCAGAGCATTGACTTCCATTATACTCGGGTGCTCGGCCGAGCACACAAATTTAGCAATGTATTCGGGCCGAACACCCGAATACTTTGGTGCTCGATCATCACTAGTGTTTAGCATAGCAGGGGGCTTTATCACAGACAAGTGCATTCGCCTGTCCACAGCCAATTTGGACAAGCTCACGTTCATTAAAATGAACCAGGCATGGATCACACTGGACTTTTCAGTACCTTGTGCAAAATAGACATGCATACTGGCCTCACCCAGCCTTTGTTTTACTCCAGCACACTTTATCTTTGTTTTCTTTTCTATATTTCCCAATGTTTTTGGGTCTACCCAAATTAAAAAAAAAAAAAAAACCTGTGTTGGCAACTACCTCCTCAACCACCGCTTCCACCTACACCGCCACTTCCACCGCATCCTCAACCTCCTACTCCATTTGGACCTCCTCCTAGTTCAAGATTATTATTTTTTATTTTTATGTATTTTATATTATTTTAAGTCATTTCCTTATCCACATTTGTTTGCAGGGCAATTGTCCTGTTCTTTTCCCCATTTTGCTTCCTTTTGTAACCATCTAGCCCTTTCCATAACTTTTTTCGAGCCATTTTAGTGCCCCAAAGTTTGGGTCCTCATTCACTTTAATGGGGTTCAGTGTCAAGTTCGGGTCCCGAACTTTGCAGCGAAGTTCGGCCGAACCCGACGAACCCAAACTTTCAGATGTCCGCTCAACCCAAGCCTTGACTTTAATATCGTCATAAGAACAGTCGGCTTGAGTTTGCAAAAAAGTATGAAGAATGGACACTATTCGACTGGAAATGGCTGATTTGGAGCGAGGAGACGAAAGTCAATAGAGTGGGTTCTGATAGGTACAAATGGGTCTGGAAGAAACAAGGGAAACAAGGGGCCAATGGATTGGGAAATTAAAGGAACTGTCAAGTTCAGTGGAAGAAGCCTGATGATATGGGGTTGTTTCACAATCAAAGGCATTGGATACTTGACCAGGATTGATGGTGGTCTCACTGCTAAGCTACATGTGAGTATCCTATAAGACGAATTACTTCATACACTAGAGTACTATGGGTATGAAAAGGACAACATAGTGTTCCAGCAAGACAATAGCCCAAATCAAATGTCGAGATGGTTCAATGACAATTAAGTAGAGGTGATGGAGTAGCTCCCACAGTCCCCAAACCTCATCCCAATTGATCACTTGTGGGTAGAGTTGAAAAGCTATATTCGTACCCAAGAGAGTTGACCACTATGAACCAGAACTGGAAATATGTATTAGAGACCTGAGAACAGATTTTGGTTGAAACATGCTTGAAACTGATTGAGAGCATTCCCAGAATGATTCAGACAGTGTTGAAAACCAAGGGTAGAGTTACAAAATACCAACAAAATAATAAAATATTAAAAGTTTGAATCTTAGGAGCAAAACGGTAACAAGGCAGTTACATGACAAGAATCTGCATACAATGTAACTAATCATACGCTAAATAGTTGCAAGTCCAATTTATGTATGAGATATCCAAGATAATTTTCTATAAAATGATGTTAGTCTAATGCTCGAAGCTGTAGTGGATGGTGAGATATGGAGCCTGAAAGTTCCAAACATCTTACCTTTTCGCTCATCAGTGTATATTTATATGATGTGGCTGGAAAGGGCTTAAACAAATAATAAAGAAAAAACACAGGTTTGATAAATAAGACCATTCCCTACTATATGACGAGTTTTTGAATCAGCCTATGTATGTTCAAATTGGAGCTGATATGCATTTATTCTGTAGGTTTGAAATAGAGAGGGAAAAAAAAAGTCAGAAACAAGAAGACAAATAAACAAAAGGGTATTCCAATGCAATCCAATCAGTACCCATTGGATTGCTCCACTTACTGCTTCTGTTCTAAACACAGGAAGAAATGGTTGGGAATGACACTTAGCCAATTACTGTCTGGGATGGGTCGTTAATGCAGCTAGTAAATGGCTGAGCAGCATTCCAAGTCTTTTCCTGCTGTGTTGAGTACAGGAGCAGGAAGTGGAGAGCAGCAGGGACCCAAGCATTATCAGAATGGCAATGACGTGGGATTGGCATGGTGAGTATAACAGCCTTTATTTTTTTTAACCATTCACAGGCCATTGAATATGGTTTATCTGTTCAATTATATATATAGTTATCCATTAAACCCAATTGGTCAACCTCCAGTGTTCTACTTTTTACAATGGCTAGCAATGCATCATTTGGTGCTACAGTATTAGAAAGAAGATCATTGAAGTTTAGAGTAAGAATATAATTGATCTAAAATAGCTACTGTATATGAACTGTAGCTCAATCTGCTTTTATCTTAGCCATGCATACCCTAAAATGATAATGTAGATAATTAGCTATTCTTTTTATTGTGAGCAGATAAAGAAACAAGGAGCTCTCGTTTGGTCATGATCTTGAGTTTTCACTTTGCAGGCTTGAACTATATTGCTTTTTAAATAAGTAAATGGATGATGAGGTGGATGAAGTTAATATTTAAATTTACACAGACATTTCACAACTAAGATATTACTATTCATTTATTCACTAGTATTCATTTGAAGTTAATAATTTCAGAACATTAAGAAAATGAATCTTATCATTTTTGTAAAGAAGGTCTTAGGTATAATCTCTAAGCATAAGAATAAAGAAATGATATCCATTAGACCTGCAATTTCTTTCTTAAATCTAAATAATTTTATATTCTCAAAACTTCAGAGAAGTGTTAGGCAAAAAGGTAAGCTCTTATGGGGTATTTTTTTTTTCTCAAAGCCTATCCTTGTAAGTAATACAATGGTTGAGATTTATTAATTCAATTATGCCAGTATTCAGATGTAACTGAATTAAAAATTGCATTATTGGCATCCAAGTTATAGTGTTTTCTAGTGATGATCGAGCACCAAAGTATTCGTGTACTCGGGCCGAACACATAGCTATGTTCATGTGCTCGACCTAACACCCAAATATAATGGAAGTCAATGGGAGACAACCAGGCACCCTGGTTGAGGGTGCCTGGTTCATTGGAAAAGATCAGAAAGTGACAGAAATACCCCTAAATGGATCGGGAACAGCATGGGGACGATGTCTGGATGCATCTAGGACTCCCAGGTCGCTGCTGGGAACCATGTTGTCCGAGTTGTACGCCACTTTTACAGACTGACAAAAATATGCCCAAAACCCCCCCAAAAAATACATTTTACAGGAAAAATTGTTAGGAAACATTCTTTCCTGTATATTCAATTGTATATAAAGTGCAAGTGCTGCCAAAAATTACATGGAAGAGGCACTCCGAAACATATCACATAGGGGAGGGCCTCATTTACATTGTGGTACAATTGTTCAGGTAGTGGGACTCCTACACTCATAAAGTCTATGCACTAAGTGAAATTGCTGCCAAAACTTATAAGGAATCGGCACTCCAAAACAACCTTTGTTACACATAAAGGAGGGCATCATACACACCCTTAAAAAATTATGATTGATGGCCTGCTGGTGACCTTCAAAAACATTAGGAGCAAGGTCCTGCTGTTGACCCTCTTAAACATTAGGGGCGAGGTTCTGCTGCTGATCTTACCATCTAAAACATCACGGGCAAGGGTTTGCTGCTGATCTGACCATCTAAAACATTAGGGGTGAGGGTATGCTGCTGATCTGATCATCTAAAACATTAGGGGAGAGGGCCTGCTGCTGAGCATTGCAAAAAATGATGGACAAGTGCCTGCTGCTGAGCTGACCCTGTAAAATATTATAGGTGAGGGTTTGCAGGTGAGCTGACCCTGTGAAATATTGTAGGTGAGGCCTGCAGGTGAGCTGACCCTGTAAAATATTGTAGGTGAGGACGTGTATGTGAGCTGACCCTGTAAAATACTGTAGGTGAGGGCCTGCAGGTGAGCTGACCCTGTAAAATATTGTAGGTGAGGGCCTGCAGGTGTGCTGACCCTCTAAAATATTGTAGGTGAGGGCCTGGAGATGAGATGACCCTGTAAAATATTGTAGGTAAGGGCCTGCAGGTGAGCTGACCCTGTAAAATATTGTAAGTGAGGGCCTGCAAGTGAGCTGACCTTCTAAAATATTGTAGGTGAGGGCCTGCAGGTGAGATGACCCTTTAAAATATTGTATGTGAGAGTCTACAGGTGAGCTGACCCTCTAAAATATTGTAGGTGAGGGCGTGCAGGTGAGCTGACACTGTAAAATATTGTAGTTGAGGGCCTGCAAGTGAGCTGCCCCTCTAAAATATTGTAGGTGAGGGCCTGCAGGTGAGCTGACCCTCTAAAATATTGTAGGTGAGAGCCTGCAGGTGAGCTCACCCTCCCTAAGAAGGGACATGAGGAGATCTTGTACATTGATTCCCAAACTCTTCAGCATCCATAGTCAGAAGAAAATGACGGTGGGGAATGACAATTAGTGTTTCACAAGGTGGATGATGCAGATGAGACACAGTTGTCAAAAAGTGAGGGTCTTGTTAGGTCAACACAAGTCAGGAGGGTGACTAGCGTGAGGGAGTGGAAGAGGGGGTTGTGGACGATGATTTCACTGACCCAACCTGGGAAGGTGACAAGCCAAGCGAGCACAGCAGAACAGAGGGGAAGGGATCCACAGCACCACAACAGACTGGAAGAGGCTGTGGTATTGTAAAAGGGAGAAGGCGGGCCACACCAAATAGACCCGCGTACAGATGTCCTTAGCCCAGGCATGTGAACGTAAGCGCAAATACCCAGAACACCCACCCACAGGTCATAGCACTAAATGCACACCTTTAAAAATTATTGGCCCTGGAAATGTTGCCATTTTGGCGTGTGGACACTGAGGCTTTCCTCAGTCTCCTGGATGCGGCCGTCCCTCGTTACTCAGTCCCCAGCCGCCACTATTTTTTTTGGTGTGCCGTCCCCGCATTACACCAGCAAGTGTATCCCGTAGCATCACCCGTGCCCTGACCAACGCAGCTATTTGGAAGGTCCACTTAACGACTGACACATGGACAAGTGCTTTTGGCCAGGGGCGCTACATTTCCGTGACGGAACACTGGGTGAACCTTGTGGAGGCTGGTAGCGAGTCGTACCCTGGGATGGCACAGGTGCTACCAACGCCAAGGATTGCGGGCCCCCATTCCATTAGGATTTTCACCACCACCTACATTAGTTGCAGCAAACCCCCCTTCTCCTACTCCTACTCCACTTCCTCCTCTGAATTCTGATCTTGCAGCATCAGTCAGTGGGGAAGTGGCAACAGGCGTGCTGAAACTCATTTGCTCAAGTGAAAAACAGCGCACCGCCGCAGAGCTGTGGCAGGGTATAAGGGACCAGACTGAGCTGTGGCTCTCACTACTCAACCACAACCAGGCATGGTTGGTTGTGTGTGATAATGGCCGTAACTTGTTGGCAGCTTTGGAGCTCAGCAAGCTCACACACATGGCAAAAATACAGCATATATGTCCCATGCATAACAAACATCCCAAACTTATTCATTAATATAAATAAAAACATAACAAACGAGAGTGGAAGTAAACTAATGACATTGCCTGTTAATTAACTCTTAAATAACCATAACATATTTTACAACCTAGTCATAAACTCAAACTAAAACCATAATAATAACTTCAGAGTATATCCTATACATAGGTTGCCCTATGTAAAACCACCCAAACAGGCCTTCTCACCTCTCATTCCTGTCTCTCAGGACTAGCAAAATGGTGCAATAACAGAATGTCATTGCGGACAAATTTTCAGCTGACAATGCTGGCGGCAGAGTACATAGTTCCTTGGGCAACCCAGGAGGGAAGATGAAGGAAACACACAGCAGTTCCAACAGAGGCAGGAAAACACACTCTAAGGCCTGGGAGAGTTTCATGACACCCCGCCAGCACCATCACCCTGATGCGCGGCCTAGTGTCTCAAGGCGGGAAAAATTTTGGAAGATGGTGAAGGAGTACATAGTAGACTGTTTCAGCATCCTAAATTATCCCTTAGTGCCTTACAACTACTGGGCGTCCTAGCTGGACACGTGGCACAAACTGGTGCTCTATGCCTCAGAGGTGCTGGCCTGCCATGCCGCCAGCGTTTTGTCTGGGCCTGTATTTAGTGCTGCTGGGGGCATAATAACTGATAAGCGCATCCGCCTGTCAACTGAAAATGCTGACAGGTCGACTCCTATAAAAATGAACAAGGCCTGGATTGCCCCTGACCTCTCTACTCCACCAGATGAAAGTGGCTGAACATAAAGGCACTTTAAATGTGTTGTTTAAATGTGTGGCTCAGCACTGGATCACCTCTTATCCAATCCAGTGCTGAGCCACGCCCCCTGCACTGATCACATGGCGGTGACGTCACCCCAGGTCCTTAGGGTTGTCCAAGGTTCGGGTTCAATGAAGCATCCCCTTATGGATTCCAAATGCCGTTATGGTCCGCGGTAGCGGAATCCATAACGGGATGCTACGATAACCCGAACTTTGGACGCCAAACTAAAAATAGAAGTTCGCTCTACTGATGAATAGATTCAATTTTTGCACTCTGGTTTAACAGGAAACTTCCATCTTTCTCACGCTGGATATCAATTCCAAGATAATATGTCACTTCACCTAGGTCTTTAGTTTCAAAGTGCTTATTGAGTACGCCTGTTAACTTTGCAATTTCATTATTGTTTTTGTGAGCAATGATCAGGTCATCCACATAAATTAGCAGATACATCCATTCAGCATCTACTTGTTTAGCGTATAGGCACGGATCAGCTTTGCTTCTTATAAATCCTTCATTTAGTAGATGTTGATTAATCTTTGAGTTTCATGCTCGAGCTGATTGTTTAAGGCCGTAAAGAGATTTTTGCCATTTGCAGACAAGGTGCTCTTGTCCCTTTTTCACATATCCTTCTGGCTGAGACATGTAAATTTCTTCTTCAATATCACCATTGAGAAAAGCTGTCTTAATATCGTGATGTTTCACAATCATTGTTCGCATAGCAGCCACTGTCATGAAAGTACTGAAAGTACTGTAAGTATTGTTCTGAAAGTATTTTGTTTAGCAACTGGAGCAAAATTAGCATCATAGTCCTCACCGAACTTCTGTGAGTAACCTTTAGCAACCAGCCTTGCCTTGAACCGACAGACTTTCCCTTCAGAGTTACATTTGGTTTTAAAAAACCCATTTACATCCTATGGCATGTTTACCTTGAGGTAGCTCTAAAAGTGTCCATGTCTGGAGATCATTGCGTGATGTCATCTCTTCATCAGCGGCTTCATTCCACATTTGTTTTCCATGCATTGGCAGTTTCTGCATCTCTTTCCATGAACCTGGTTCAGTTTGAACGGCTCTGCGAGCTATGTAAGATAAACGTTCAGCTGGAACACCTTTATTGGTTCTGGTTGATCTTCTGACTGAAGGTATCTCTGGTTCAGTTTTAGTTTTTTACTTTTCTGCAGTAATTTATATTTCTGTGTCACTTTCTTTTTTTTTTGAGTGACTGATGTTGATTCTTTCTCAGTTTGAAAAGTTTGTGTCAGTTGTTCAAACTTTAAACACAGAACTTTCATCAATAATCACTCTTCTGCTGACTGTTACCTGGTTTGTGTCTTGATATAAAATCCTGTATTATTTTTAAGATTCACTGTAACCCACAAGTACTCCTTCTTTTGCACATGCATCCCATTTTGTACGTTTTTCTTTTGGAATGTGTACATAGGCTTTACTTCCAAAAATGCTGAGGTCTCTGAATCTGGTTCTTCTCCCCAGTATGTAGTTGGCATATCAGCATCAAAGAGCATGCTCCTCCCACTTTCACACAGTGTGCAGTTCATTCTCTCTGCAACTCCATTTTTCACTGGGTTATATGGAACAGTTGTCTGGAACATAATTACATGTTTTCTGAAAATGGCTTGTGTTTTACCACTTGTATATTCTGAGCTATTATCTGTTTGCAGTACTCTGCCAGATGTATTACTTACTTGAGCGAGATACTCTTCTAATTTCTCTGGCACTTCATCCTTATTGTGAAGTAAAAACACTGTGGTATATCTAGAGTAATCATCAATGAAGGTCAGGAAGTACTTTTTCTTTTCTGGAGTTATAGTTGGCATTAGACCACAAAGATCTGAATGAAGTCCAGAGGTTTTTGAGCTTTGCTGCTGGTCTACTTGGGAAAAGGAGTCCTTGTAATTTTTCCTTTAATACAGCTGGTGCAGATTATTATTTGATCACATGGATTAATCTTAATACCACTTGCATAGTTATTCTCAACTATTTTCTTTATATATCAGGATTTCTGTGACTGAAGCGTCTGTGCCAAGTGTGGATGTAGTTTGAATGTTTATCCTCTTTGGCTGTTTTAACCATTTCACTGCAATTCAGCTGATATAGTTAATTTATGATTTTAGCCTTTGCAAGCAAGCAATCCCCTTTTGTGATGATACAACTGTCACCCTGAAATGTGACTACATTGCCCTGGTTAGTGAGTTTCTTTACTGAAAAAAGGTTGCTTTCAAGATCTGGCACATACAGAACATTCCTCATATGGGTCTTTTTCGTGATATCTGGAGAGATAGGACAGTATAGAAAGCCATATCCTATTCCAACTGATTTCATGAATTGTCCATTAGCTGTAGTTATCAGTGATGAGTGAGCACCAAAGTATTCGGGTGTTCAGGTACTCGGTCCGAATACATAGAGAAATTTGTGTGCTCGGCCGAGCACCCGAGTATAATGGAAGTCAATAGGAAACAACCAGGCACCCCCTGCTTGGATGAGGGGAGGGTGCCTGGTCCTTTGGAAAAGGTCAGAAAATGACAGAAACACCACCAAAATGGATATTAAATAGCATTGGGACCATGTCTGGGGCATCTTGGATCCATATTGTCCCAGTTGTCCGCCACTTTTACATAGCGACAAAATTACACCCAAAATTCCGCCCACTCAAAAAAATAATAATACTTTTTAGAGGTAAAATTGTTAGGAAACATTCTTTCCTGGATATTCAATTGGATATACAGTGCAAATACTGTCAAAAATTACAAGGAAGAAGCACTCCGATTCAGCCTGTATATCACATAAAGGAGGGCCGCATTCACATGGTGCTACAATTGTTCAGGTAGTGAAAGGTCTGCCAAAAATTACAAGGAACAGGCACCCCAATACACCCTTTATTACACATAAAGGAGGGCATCATACACACCCTTGAAAAATTATCATTGATGGCCTACTGGTGACTCTAAAAAACATTTGGAGCAAGGGTGTGCTGGTTACCATCTAAAACATTATAGTTGATGCCTGAAGGTGAGTGGACACAATAGAAAATTGTAATGAGGGCCTGAAGCTGAGCAAACCCCATAAAGCATTGCAGTGATCGCCTACAGGTGACCAGACCGGAATAAACATTAGAGGAGAGGGTCTGAAGCCTAGCGAACCCAATAAATCATTGTATTGATGGCCTACGGGTGAGCAGACAGTAAAAAGCATTGGAGGTGAGGGCCTGAAGCCTAGAGAACCTCATAAAACATTGCAGTGATGGGCAACAGGTGAGCAGACGGTATAAAGCATTGGAGGTGATGGCCTGAAGCCTATTGACCCCCATAAAACATTGCAGTGATGGGCAACAGGTGAGTAGACGGTATAAAGCATTGGAGGTGAGGGCCTGAAGCCTAGCAAACCAAATAAAACTGCAGTCATGACATACAGGTGAGAAGACTGTATAAAGCATTGGAGGTGAGGGCCTGAGGCCTAAAGAACCCTATTAAACATTGCAGTAATGGCCTATAGGTGAGGGGATGGTATACAAATTGGAAGTGAGGGCCTGAAGATTAGTGAACTACATAAATCATTGCAGTGATGGCCTACAGTTGAGGGGACGGTATAAAGCATTGGAGTTGAGGGCCTGAAGCCTATAGAACCGTATAAAATAATGCAATGATGGGCTACAGGTGAGGAGATGGTATAAAGCATTAGAGTTGAGGGCCTGAAGCATAGAGTACCCCATAAAACAGTGCAGTGATGGGCTACAGGTGGGCAGACGGTATAAAGCATTGGAGGTGAGGGCATGAAGCCTATAGAACCGAATAAAATATTGTAATGATGGACCACAGGTGAGGAGACGGTATAAAGCATTGGAGTTGAGGGCCTGAAGCCTAGAGAACCCCATTAAACAGTGCAGTGATGGGATACAGGTGAGCAGACAGTAGAAAGCATTGGAGGGGAGGACCTGAAGCCTAGAGAAGCCCATAAAACATTGCAGTGATGGGCTACCAGTGAGCAGACGGTATAAAGCATTGGGGTTGAGGGCCTGAAGCCTAGGGAACCAAATAAAAAATTGCAGTAATGGCCTACAGGTGAGCAGACTGTATAAAGCATTGGAGGTGAGGGCCTGAGGCCTAAAGAACCCCATAAAACATTGCAGTAATGGCCTACAGGCTAGCGGATGGTATAAAACATTGGGGGTGAAGGCCTGAAGATTAGTGAACCCCATAAATCATTGCAGTGATGGCCTACAGGTGAGGAGACGGTATAAAGCATTGGAGGTGAGGGCCAGAAGCCTATAGAACCGTATAAAATATTGCAATGATGGGCTACAGGTGAGGAGGCGGTATAAAGTATTGGAGTTGAGGGCCTGAAGCCTAGAGAACCCCATTAAACAGTGCAGTGATGGGATACAGGTGAGCAGACAGTAGAAAGCATTGAGGGAGGGACCTGAAGCCTGAGAAGCCCATAAAACATTGCAGTGATGGGCTACCATGTGAGCAGACGGTATAAAGCATTGGAGTTGAGGCCTGAAGCCTAGGGAACCAAATAAAAATTGCAGTAATGGCCTACAGGTGAGCAGACTGTATAAAGCATTGGAGGTGAGGGCCTGAGGCCTAAAGAACCCCATAAAACATTGCAGTAATGGCCTACAGGCTAGCGGATGGTATAAAACATTGGGGGTGAAGGCCTGAAGATTAGTGAACCCCATAAATCATTGCAGTGATGGCCTACAGGTGAGGAGACGGTATAAAGCATTGGAGGTGAGGGCCAGAAGCCTATAGAACCGTATAAAATATTGCAATGATGGGCTACAGGTGAGGAGGCGGTATAAAGTATTGGAGTTGAGGGCCTGAAGCTTAGAGAACCCCATTAAACAGTGCAGTGATGGGCTACAGGTGAGCAGACGGTATAAAGCATTGGAGGTGATGGCCTAAAGCCTATTGAAACCCATAAAACATTGCATTGATGGGCTACATGTGAGCAGACGGTAAAAAGCATTGGAGGTGAAGGCCTGAAGCCTAGCGAACCAAAGAAAACATTTCAGTAATGGCCTACAGGTGAGAAGACTGTATAAAGCATTGGAGGTGAATGCCTGAGGCCTAAAGAACCCCATAAAACATTGCAGTAATGGCCTACAGGTGAGCGGATGGTATAAAACATTGGAGGTGAGGGCCTGAAGATTAGTGAACCCAATAAATCATTGCAGTGATGGCCTACAGGTGAGGAGACGGTATAAAGCATTGGAGGTGAGGGCCAGAAGCCTATAGAAGGAGGAGACGGTATAAAGCATTGGAGTTGAGGGCCTAAAGCCTAGAGAACCCCATAAAACATTGCAGCGATGGGCTACAGTTGAGCAGACGGTAAAAAGCATTGGAGGTGAGGGCATGAAGCCTTTAGAACCGTATAAAATATTGTAATGATGGGCTACAGGTGAGGAGACGGTATAAAGCATTAGAGTTGTGGGCCTGAAGCCTAGAGAACCTCATAAAACAGTCCAGTGATGGGCTAAAGGTGAGCAGACGGTATAAAGCATTGGAGGTGATGGCCTGAAGCCTATTGAACCCCATAAAATATTGCAGTGATGGGCTACAGGTGAGCAGACGGTATAAAGCATTGAAGGCGAGGGACTGAAGCCTAGCAAACCAAATAAAACATTGCAGTAATGGCCTACAGGTGAGCAGACTGAATAAAGCATTGAGGTGAGGGCCTGAGGCCTAAAGAACCCCATAAAACATTGCAGTAATGGCCTACAGGTGAGCGGATGGTATAAAACATTGGAGGTGAGGGCCTGAAGATTAGTGAACCCCATAAATCATTGCAGTGATGGCCTACAGGTGAGGAGACGGTACAAAGCATGGGAGGTGAGGGCCTGAAGCCTATAGAACCGTATAAAATATTGCAATGATGTGCTACAGGTGAGGAGATGGTATAAAGCATTGGAGGTGAGGGCCTATAGCCTAATGAACCCCATAAATCATTGCAGTGATGGCCTACAGGTGAGCAGACGGTATAAAGCATTGGAGGTGAGAGCCTGAAGCCTATAGAACCCCTTAATTCATTGCAGTGATGGCCTACAGGTGAGCAGATAGTTTAAAGTATTGGAGGTGAGGGCCTGAAGGCTACAGAACCCCATAATTAATTGTAGTAATGGCCTATAGGTGAGCAGACGATAAAAAGCATTAGGGTGAGAGTCTGAAGCCTAGAGAACCCCAAAGAACATTGCAGTGATGGGCTAGAGGTGAGCAGACGTTATAAAGCATTAGAGGTGAGGGAATGAAGCCCAGCGAACCCCATACATCATTTGAGTGATCGCCTACTGGTGAGCAGACGGTATAAAGCATTGGATGTGAGGGCCTAAAGCCTAGAGAACGTCATAAATCATTGCAGTGATGGCCTACAGGTGAGCAGACGGTATAAAGCATTGGATGTGAGGGCTTTAGCATAGAGAAACACAAAAAACATTGCAGTAATGGCCTACAGGTGAGCAGACGGTATAAAGCATTGGAGGTGAAGTCCTGAATCCTAGAGAACCCCATAAAACATTGCAGCGATGGTCAACTGGAGAGCAGATGGTATAAAGCATTGGAGGGGAGGACCTGAAGCCTAGAGAAGCCCATAAAACATCGCAGTGATGGGCTACCAGTGAGCAGACGGTATAAAGCATTGGAGGTGAGGGCCTGAAGCCTAGCGAATCAAATAAAACATTGCAGTAATGGCCTACAGGTGAGCAGACTGTATAAAGCATTGGAGGTGAGGGCCTGAGGCCTAAAGAACCCCATAAAACATTGCAGTTATGGCCTACAGGTGAGCGGATGGTATAAAACATTGGAGGTGAGGGCCTGAAGATTAGTGAACCCAATAAATCATTGCAGTGATGGCCTACAGGTGAGGAGACGGTATAAAGCATTGGAGGTGAGGGCCAGAAGCATAAAGAACCGTATTAAAGATTGTAATGATGGGCTACAGTTGAGGAGACGGTATAAAGCATTGGAGTTGAGGGCCTGAAGCCTAGAGAACCCCATTAAACAGTGCAGTGTAGTGATGTCGCGAACATAAAATTTTCCGTTCGCGAACGGCGAACGCGAACTTCTACAAATGTTCGCGAACGGGCGAACAGGGCGAACCGCCATAGACTTCAATAGGCAGGCGAATTTTAAAACCCACAGGGACTATTTCTGGCCACAATAGTGATGGAAAAGTTGTTTCAAGGGGACTAACACCTGGACTGTGGCATGCTGGAGGGGGCTACAGGTGAGCAGACGGTATAAAGCATTGGAGGTGATGGCCTGAAGCCTAGCAAACCAAATAAAACATTGCAGTCATGACATACAGGTGAGAAGACTGTATAAAGCATTGGAGGTGAGGGCCTGAGGCCTAAAGAACCCTATTAAACATTGCAGTAATGGCCTATAGGTGAGGGGATGGTATATAAATTGGAAGTGAGGGCCTGAAGATTAGTGAACTACATAAATCATTGCAGTGATGGCCTACAGTTGAGGGGACGGTATAAAGCATTGGAGTTGAGGGCCTGAAGCCTATAGAACCGTATAAAATAATGCAATGATGGGCTACAGGTGAGGAGATGGTATAAAGCATTAGAGTTGAGGGCCTGAAGCATAGAGTACCCCAAAAAACAGTGCAGTGATGGGCTACAGGTGGGCAGACGGTATAAAGCATTGGAGGCGAGGGCATGAAGCCTATAGAACCGAATAAAATAATGTAATGATGGACCACAGGTGAGGAGACGGTATAAAGCATTGGAGTTGAGGGCCTGAAGCCTAGAGAACCCCATTAAACAGTGCAGTGATGGGATACAGGTGAGCAGACAGTAGAAAGCATTGGAGGGGAGGACCTGAAGCCTAGAGAAGCCCATAAAACATTGCAGTGATGGGCTACCAGTGAGCAGACGGTATAAAGCATTGGAGTTGAGGGCCTGAAGCCTAGGGAACCAAATAAAAAATTGCAGTAATGGCCTACAGGTGAGCAGACTGTAAAAAGCATTGGAGGTGAGGGCCTGAGGCCTAAAGAACCCCATAAAACATTGCAGTAATGGCCTACAGGCTAGCGGATGGTATAAAACATTGGGGGTGAAGGACTGATGATTAGTGAACCCCATAAATCATTGCAGTGATGGCCTACAGGTGAGGAGAAGGTATAAAGCATTGGAGGTGAGGGCCAGAAGCCTATAGAACAGTATAAAATATTGCAATGATGGGCTACAGGTGAGGAGGCGGTATAAAGTATTGGAGTTGAGGGCCTGAAGCTTAGAGAACCCCATTAAACAGTGCAGTGATGGGCTACAGGTGAGCAGACGGTATAAAGCATTGGAGGTGATGGCCTAAAGCCTATTGAAACCCATAAAACATTGCATTGATGGGCTACATGTGAGCAGACGGTAAAAAGCATTGGAGGTGAAGGCCTGAAGCCTAGCGAACCAAAGAAAACATTTCAGTAATGGCCTACAGGTGAGAAGACTGTATAAAGCATTGGAGGTGAATGCCTGAGGCCTAAAGAACCCCATAAAACATTGCAGTAATGGCCTACAGGTGAGCAGATGGTATAAAACATTGGAGGTGAGGGCCTGAAGATTAGTGAACCCAATAAATCATTGCAGTGATGGCCTACAGGTGAGGAGACGGTATAAAGCATTGGAGGTGAGGGCCTGAAGCCTAGCGAATCAAATAAAACATTGCAGTAATGGCCTACAGGTGAGCAGACTGTATAAAGCATTGAAGGTGAGGGCCTGAGGTCTAAAGAACCCCATAAAACATTGCAGTTATGGCCTACAGGTGAGCGGATGGTATAAAACATTGGAGGTGAGGGCCTAATGATTAGTGAACCCAATAAATCATTGCAGTGATGGCCTACAGGTGAGGAGACAGTATAAAGCATTGGAGGTGAGGGCCAGAAGCATAAAGAACCGTATTAAAGATTGTAATGATGGGCTACAGTTGAGGAGACGGTATAAAGCATTGGAGTTGAGGGCCTGAAGCCTAGAGAACCCCATTAAACAGTGCAGTGTAGTGATGTCGCGAACATAAAATTTTCCGTTCGCGAACGGTGAACGCGAACTTCTGCACATGTTCGCGAACGGGCGAACAGGGCGAACCGCCATAGACTTCAATAGGCAGGCGAATTTTAAAACCCACAGGGACTATTTCTGGCCACAATAGTGATGGAAAAGTTGTTTCAAGGGGACTAACACCTGGACTGTGGCATGCTGGAGGGGGCTACAGGTGAGCAGACGGTATAAAGCATTGGAGGTGATGGCCTGAAGCCTATTGACCCCCACAAAACATTGCAGTGATGGGCAACAGGTGAGTAGACGGTATAAAGCATTGGAGGTGAGGGCCTGAAGCCTAGCAAACCAAATAAAACATTGCAGTCATGACATACAGGTGAGAAGACTGTATAAAGCATTGGAGGTGAGGGCCTGAGGCCTAAAGAACCCTATTAAACATTGCAGTAATGGCCTATAGGTGAGGGGATGGTATACAAATTGGAAGTGAGGGCCTGAAGATTAGTGAACTACATAAATCATTGCAGTGATGGCCTACAGTTGAGGGGACGGTATAAAGCATTGGAGTTAAGGGCCTGAAGCCTATAGAACCGTATAAAATAATGCAATGATGGGCTACAGGTGAGGAGATGGTATAAAGCATTAGAGTTGAGGGCCTGAAGCATAGAGTATCCCATAAAACAGTGCAGTGATGGGCTACAGGTGGGCAGACGGTATAAAGCATTGGAGGTGAGGGCATGAAGCCTATAGAACCGAATAAAATAATGTAATGATGGACCACAGGTGAGGAGACGGTATAAAGCATTGGAGTTGAGGGCCTGAAGCCTAGAGAACCCCATTAAACAGTGCAGTGATGGGATACAGGTGAGCAGACAGTAGAAAGCATTGGAGGGGAGGACCTGAAGCCTAGAGAAGCCCATAAAACATTGCAGTGATGGGCTACCAGTGAGCAGACGGTATAAAGCATTGGAGTTGAGGGCCTGAAGCCTAGGGAACCAAATAAAAAATTGCAGTAATGGCCTACAGATGAGCAGACTGTATAAAGCATTGGAGGTGAGGGCCTGAGGCCTAAAGAACCCCATAAAACATTGCAGTAATGGCCTACAGGCTAGCGGATGGTATAAAACATTGGGGGTGAAGGCCTGAAGATTAGTGAACCCCATAAATCATTGCAGTGATGGCCTACAGGTGAGGAGACGGTATAAAGCATTGGAGGTGAGGGCCAGAAGCCTATAGAACAGTATAAAATATTGCAATGATGGGCTACAGGTGAAGAGGCGGTATAAAGTATTGGAGTTGAGGGCCTGAAGCTTAGAGAACCCCATTAAACAGTGCAGTGATGGGCTACAGGTGAGCAGACGGTATAAAGCATTGGAGGTGATGGCCTAAAGCCTATTGAAACCCATAAAACATTGCATTGATGGGCTACATGTGAGCAGACGGTAAAAAGCATTGGAGGTGAAGGCCTGAAGCCTAGCGAACCAAAGAAAACATTTCAGTAATGGCCTTCAGGTGAGAAGACTGTATAAAGCATTGGAGGTGAATGCCTGAGGCCTAAAGAACCCCATAAAACATTGCAGTAATGGCCTACAGGTGAGCGGATGGTATAAAACATTGGAGGTGAGGGCCTGAAGATTAGTGAACCCAATAAATCATTGCAGTGATGGCCTACAGGTGAGGAGACGGTATAAAGCATTGGAGGTGAGGGCCAGAAGCCTATAGAAGGAGGAGACGGTATAAAGCATTGGAGTTGAGGGCCTAAAGCCTAGAGAACCCCATAAAACATTGCAGCGATGGGCTACAGTTGAGCAGACGGTAAAAAGCATTGGAGGTGAGGGCATGAAGCCTTTAGAACCGTATAAAATATTGTAATGATGGGCTACAGGTTAGGAGACGGTATAAAGCATTAGAGTTGTGGGCCTGAAGCCTAGAGAACCTCATAAAACAGTCCAGTGATGGGCTAAAGGTGAGCAGATGGTATAAAGCATTGGAGGTGATGGCCTGAAGCCTATTGAACCCCATAAAATATTGCAGTGATGGGCTACAGGTGAGCAGACGGTATAAAGCATTAAAGGCGAGGGACTGAAGCCTAGCAAACCAAATAAAACATTGCAGTAATGGCCTACAGGTGAGCAGACTGAATAAAGCATTGGAGGTGAGGGCCTGAGGCCTAAAGAACCGCATAAAACAGTGCAGTGATGGCCTACAGGTGGGCAGACGGTATAAAGCATTGGAGGTGAGGGCATGAAGCCTATAGAACCGAATAAAATAATGTAATGATGGACCACAGGTGAGGAGACGGTATAAAGCATTGGAGTTGAGGGCCTGAAGCCTAGAGAACCCCATTAAACAGTGCAGTGATGGGATACAGGTGAGCAGACAGTAGAAAGCATTGGAGGGGAGGACCTGAAGCCTAGAGAAGCCCATAAAACATTGCAGTGATGGGCTACCAGTGAGCAGACAGTATAAAGCATTGGAGTTGAGGGCCTGAAGCCTAGGGAACCAAATAAAAAATTGCAGTAATGGCCTACAGGTGAGCAGACTGTATAAAGCATTGGAGGTGA
This sequence comes from Bufotes viridis, assembly GCA_033119425.1. Lineage (NCBI taxonomy): Eukaryota > Metazoa > Chordata > Amphibia > Anura > Bufonidae > Bufotes > Bufotes viridis. The sequence goes on along the minus strand of CM065592.1, from coordinate 341,556,230 downwards.
GGGCCTGAGGCCTAAAGAACCCCATAAAACATTGCAGTAATGGCCTACAGGCTAGCGGATGGTATAAAACATTGGGGGTGAAGGCCTGAAGATTAGTGAACCCCATAAATCATTGCAGTGATGGCCTACAGGTGAGGAGACGGTATAAAGCATTGGAGGTGAGGGCCAGAAGCCTATAGAACCGTATAAAATATTGCAATGATGGGCTACAGGTGAGGAGGCGGTATAAAGTATTGGAGTTGAGGGCCTGAAGCTTAGAGAACCCCATTAAACAGTGCAGTGATGGGCTACAGGTGAGCAGACGGTATAAAGCATTGGAGGTGATGGCCTAAAGCCTATTGAAACCCATAAAACATTGCATTGATGGGCTACATGTGAGCAGACGGTAAAAGGCATTGGAGGTGAAGGCCTGAAGCCTAGCGAACCAAAGAAAACATTTCAGTAATGGCCTACAGGTGAGAAGACTGTATAAAGCATTGGAGGTGAATGCCTGAGGCCTAAATAACCCCATAAAACATTGCAGTAATGGCCTACAGGTGAGCGGATGGTATAAAACATTGGAGGTGAGGGCCTGAAGATTAGTGAACCCAATAAATCATTGCAGTGATGGCCTACAGGTGAGGAGACGGTATAAAGCATTGGAGGTGAGGGCCAGAAGCCTATAGAAGGAGGAGACGGTATAAAGCATTGGAGTTGAGGGCCTAAAGCCTAGAGAACCCCATAAAACATTGCAGCGATGGGCTACAGTTGAGCAGACGGTAAAAAGCATTGGAGGTGAGGGCATGAAGCCTTTAGAACCGTATAAAATATTGTAATGATGGGCTACAGGTGAGGAGACGGTATAAAGCATTAGAGTTGTGGGCCTGAAGCCTAGAGAACCTCATAAAACAGTCCAGTGATGGGCTAAAGGTGAGCAGACGGTATAAAGCATTGGAGGTGATGGCCTGAAGCCTATTGAACCCCATAAAATATTGCAGTGATGGGCTACAGGTGAGCAGACGGTATAAAGCATTGAAGGCGAGGGACTGAAGCCTAGCAAACCAAATAAAATATTGCAGTAATGGCCTACAGGTGAGCAGACTGAATAAAGCATTGGAGGTGAGGGCCTGAGGCCTAAAGAACCCCATAAAACATTGCAGTAATGGCCTACAGGTGAGCGGATGGTATAACACATTGGAGGTGAGGGCCTGAAGATTAGTGAACCCCATAAATCATTGCAGTGATGGCCTACAGGTGAGGAGACGGTACAAAGCATGGGAGGTGAGGGCCTGAAGCCTATAGAACCGTATAAAATATTGCAATGATGTGCTACAGGTGAGGAGATGGTATAAAGCATTGGAGGTGAGGGCCTATAGCCTAATGAACCCCATAAATCATTGCAGTGATGGCCTACAGGTGAGCCAACGGTATAAAGCATTGGAGGTGAGAGCCTGAAGCCTAGAGAACCCCTTAATTCATTGCAGTGATGGCCTACAGGTGAGCAGATAGTTTAAAGTATTGGAGGTGAGGGCCTGAAGGCTACTGAACCCCATAAAGAATTGTAGTAATGGCCTATAGGTGAGCAGACGATAAAAAGCATTAGGGTGAGAGTCTGAAGCCTAGAGAACCCCAAAGAACATTGCAGTGATGGGCTAGAGGTGAGCAGACGGTATAAAGCATTAGAGGTGAGGGAATGAAGCCCAGCAAACCCCATACATCATTTGAGTGATCGCCTACTGGTGAGCAGACGGTATAAAGCATTGGATGTGAGGGCCTAAAGCCTAGAGAACGTCATAAATCATTGCAGTGATGGCCTACAGGTGAGCAGACGGTATAAAGCATTGGATGTGAGGGCTTTAGCATAGAGAAACACAAAAAACATTGCAGTAATGGCCTACAGGTGAGCAGACGGTATAAAGCATTGGAGGTGAAGTCCTGAATCCTAGAGAACCCCATAAAACATTGCAGCGATGTTCAACTGGAGAGCAGATGGTATAAAGCATTGGAGGGGAGGACCTGAAGCCTAGAGAAGCCCATAAAACATCGCAGTGATGGGCTACCAGTGAGCAGACGGTATAAAGCATTGGAGGTGAGGGCCTGAAGCCTAGCGAATCAAATAAAACATTGCAGTAATGGCCTACAGGGGAGCAGACTGTATAAAGCATTGGAGGTGAGGGCCTGAGGCCTAAAGAACCCCATAAAACATTGCAGTTATGGCCTACAGGTGAGCGGATGGTATAAAACATTGGAGGTGAGGGCCTGAAGATTAGTGAACCCAATAAATCATTGCAGTGATGGCCTACAGGTGAGGAGACGGTATAAAGCATTGGAGGTGAGGGCCAGAAGCATAAAGAACCGTATTAAAGATTGTAATGATGGGCTACAGTTGAGGAGACGGTATAAAGCATTGGAGTTGAGGGCCTGAAGCCTAGAGAACCCCATTAAACAGTGCAGTGTAGTGATGTCGCGAACATAAAATTTTCCGTTCGCGAACGGCGAACGCGAACTTCTGCAAATGTTCGCGAACAGGCGAACAGGGCGAACCGCCATAGACTTCAATAGGCAGGCGAATTTTAAAACCCACAGGGACTATTTCTGGCCACAATAGTGATGGAAAAGTTGTTTCAAGGGGACTAACACCTGGACTGTGGCATGCTGGAGGGTGATCCATGGCAAAACTTCCATGGAAAACTACATAGTTGACGCAGAGTTGGGTTTTAATCCATAAAAGGCATAAATCACCTAACAATCCTACATTTTTTTGAACAACGTGGTTTAAAACATCTAGTGTGTGTATACGATCAGGTATGATGTTGTATCGATCAGGGTTACGGGGTTGTATCGATAAGAGTTACGCCCGCTTCACAGACATTGACAGCCCAAACTCCCCTTTTAATGCACCGCAAACAACCGCAAATAGTTCATTTGCACAACCGCAAACTCCCCATTTGCACAAGGTTGGATACCAAGCTATCCACGTCCCGGTGATGTCATTGAAGGTTTCTTCCTCCACCCAGCCACGTACAACACCAAGGGTCCCCGAAAGGTGAATTGAATAGATTTTTCGAAATGGGAGATGGTTAAAAAAACGCTGGCTCCCTCCCCTTTGTTTTTATCCACGGTCACTGCGTCTGCGCCGTGCAATTTACTGTCACACCCGATATGAGTGGTATTTTCTGTAGTACTATTCTCATCAGTTTAATCCCTCTAACGTCCCCAATCTGGGGGTCATTTATTGAATTGATTTTTCGAACGGGGAGATGGTTAAAAAAACGCTGGCTCCCTCCACTCTGTTTTAATCCACGGTGACTGCGTCTGCGCCGTGCAATTTACTGTAACACCCGATATGAGTGGTATTTTCTGTAGTACTATTTTCATCAGTTTAATCCCTGTTACATCCCATATCAGGGATTGCCTTTTGTGAAAAAAAATTTAGGCCGGGTACCTTAGACTGCCTTCATAGTGACAGACCAAACTCTCATACACCAAACTGAATTGATTTCAGGAACCGAGAGATGGAAAAAGCAGCTTGGTCGATCCTTCTACTCCCAAATTGGGGCACTGAGCGTGCACAGAGCACTGTGCTGTGACACCCTATATGAGTGGTGTCTTAACTAGTACTATTCCTATCAGTTTAATCCCTGTTACGTACCCTATATGGGGACGTCTGTCGAATTGATTAACCATTGTCGAATTAGCGAACCATTACGACATCATGAAATAATTTAGTTCTGTGCTCTGTACTTGCTTTGTATTGGAATTGATGGGGATTTTTTTAATTGTCTGCATTATTTCTAATAATCTATTAAGAGACTTTATTATGATTTTTTATTTTATGTATTAAAAACCCATACAACATAAAAAAAAGGTAAATTAATGTTTTTTCTATGAAATATTATCCAGCCGTCCGATCGCTTTTGGTCTGACCATAATGAAGCAACGGCCTTATCATCTGGGGTGTGGCAACATTGCCAACACACTCATAGAGGTGATGATTGCTTCATTGTGATACGCAAGCCCCTTCACCACAACAAGGTAACAATCACGAAGGGGAATTGACACTTGTATGTGCCTTTTTGTTTTGTTTTGTTTTTGCAGCCACAGTGCTGCACCATAGGACAGAAAAATTAGGCATGTACACCTGCCTGAAAAATAATGTCATGGTTGCAGCCGCTATTGTAGCAGCGGCCGGAAAAATGGATGTTTTCCAGGCAGAAAAGTGACTAAAACATTGCGACTTGAACCCTAGTTGGTGGTGGAGAATTCACGAAAGTCATCCGGTATGCAGACATTAAATACAGCAGCGTGGGGACCATTTTGAGGCCAAGGCATGTAATCAGGCCTTTTGTTAGTCAAACGTATCCCCCACTGTAAGTCCCTTCGGGATCCATGCCTCATTCATCTTTATGAAGGTGAGGTAATCAACAGTTTATTGACCGAGGCGACTTCTCTTGTCAGTGACAATGCCTCCTGCTGCACTGAAGGTCCTTTCTGACAGGACACTTGAAACAGGGCAGGCCAGAAGTTCTATCGCGAACTGGGATAGCTCAGGCTACAGGTCAAGCCTGCACACCCAATAGTGAAGGGGTTCATTGCTCCTCAGAGTGTCGATATCTGCTGTTAAGGCGAGATAGTCTGCTACCTGTCGGTCGAGTCGTTCTCTAAGGCTGGATCCCGAAGGGCTGTGGCGATGAGTAGGACTGAAAAAGCTCCGCATGTCCTCCATCAACAACACATCTGTAAATCGTCCAGTCCTTGCCGCCGTGGTAGGAGGAGGATTACACTCACCTCTTCCCCTGTTAGATTCTCGTTGTGCTGTGACATCCCCCTTATAAGCTGTGTAAAGCATATTTTTTAGTTTGGTTTTGAACTGCTGCATCCTTTCTGACTTTCGGTAATTTGGTAACATTTCTGCCACTTTGTGCTTATTACCGGGGGTCTAGTAGCGTGGCCACCCAGTACAGGTCGTTCTCCTTCATCCTTTTTATAAGTGGGTCCCTCAACAGACATGACAGCATGAAAGACCCCATTTGAACAAGATTGGATGCAGAGCTACTCATTTCCCATTCCTCGTCCTCACTGATGTCATTGACGGTCTGTTCTTCCCCCCAGCCACGTACAACACCATGGGTCCCAGATATGTGACAACAACGAGCACCCTGGGGTGCCTGCTGTGGTTGGTCTTCCTCTTCCTCAAAGCCTCCACATTCCTCCTCTGACTCCTCTTCCTCATATTCCTCTTCCAGCGTTGCCGCAGGTTCGGCAATCGATGAGGACAAGGCTGTTTCTGGTGGTGATGGTGACCACAACTCTTCCTCTTCACGCTCATCTACAGCCTGATCCAGCACTCTTCGCAGGGCACGCTCCAGGAAGAAAACAAATGGGATGAGGTCGCTGATGGTGCCTTCGGTGCGACTGACTAGGTTTGTCACCTCCTCAAAAGGACGCATGAGCCTACAGGCATTGCGCATGAGTGTCCAGTAACGTGGCAAAAAAATTCCCAGCTCCGCAGAGGCTGTCCTAGCACCCCGGTCATACAAATACTCGTTGACGGCTTTTTCTTGTTGGAGCAGGCGGTCGAACATTAGGAGTGTTGAATTCCAACGTGTCGGGCTGTCGCATATCAAGCGCCTCACTGGCATGTTGTTTCGCCGCTGAATATCGGAAAAGTGCGCCATGGCCGTGTAGGAACGCCTGAAGTGGCCACACACCTTTCTGGCCTGCTTGAGGACGTCCTGTAAGCCTGGGTACTTAGACACAAAACGTTGTACGATGAGATTCAACACATGTGCCATGCACGGCACATGTGACAAATTGCACAAATTCAATGCCGACAACAAATTTGTTCCATTGTCACACACCACTTTGCCGATCTCCAGTTGGTGCGGGGTCAGCCACTGATCCACCTGTGCGTTCAGGGCGGACAGGAGTGCTGGTCCTGTGTGGCTCTCTGCTTTCAGGCTAGTCAACCCCAAAACAGCGTGACACTGTCGTATCCGGGATGTGGAATAGCCCCTGGGGAGCTGGGGGGATTCAGTTGATGTGCAGCCATACGCCGCAGCAGAAGAGGACTCAGCTGAGGAGGATATCGAAGAGGATGGAGTAGAAGTAGAGGAGGTGGTAGTAGGTCTGTCTGCAAGTCGTAGCGGTGTCACCAACTCCGCTGCGGAGCCACGCATTCCATTCTTGTCAGCCGTCAGCAGGTTGACCCAATGCGCAGTGTACGTGATATACCTGCCCTGAGCGTGCTTTGCAGACCAGGTATCAGTGGTCAGATGGACCCTTGCCCCAACACTGTATGCCAGAGATGCCATGACTTCCTTTTCAATGATATTGTAGAGGTTTGGGATTGCCTTTTTTGAAAAAAAAATTCATCCAGGTACCTTCCACTGTGGTGTCCCAATAGCGACAAATTTTTTGAAGGCCTCAGACTCCACCAGCTGGTATGGTAAAAGCTGGCGGGCTAAGAGTTCCGTCAAGACAGCTGTCAGACGCCGGGCTAGGGGGTGACTCTGTGACATTAGCTTCTTATGCTCAAACATGTTCTTGACAGACACCTGACTGTGGGCAGATGAGCAGGAACTGCTGAAGGTGAGAGGCGGAGTGGCGATTGGTTGAGAGGGGGCAGGGAGGACAGCAATGGTTGACGTGGCTGAAGATGCTGGACGAGGAGGAGCATGGTGGTTTTGAGTTTGTGTGCTGCTTGTACTCATGTGTTGATCCCATAGGCGTTTGTGATGTGACATCATGTGCCTTCGCAAAGCAGTTGTACCGAGGTGGGTGTTGGACTTCCCACGACTCTGTTTCTTTTGGCACAGGTTGCAAATGGCATTGCTGTTGTCAGAGGCAGACACACAAAAAAAATGCCACACTGCTGAGCTTTGCAATGACGGCATTCTGGTGGTCGCAACAGCATGCATTGACTGGCGTGTTGTCTGGCTGACCCCGGGTGCCGATACATGCTGTCTGACTGTGCCACTAACTCCTTGCGACGACCTCCCCCTGCTTCCAACTAGTCTCCTCATTCTCTCTGTCTCCCCTTCTGAACTTTCCCCCTCTTCTTCTCTTCGAGCAGGCACCCACGTGGCATCCGTGGACACATCGTCATCGTCAACCGCTTCACTTGTATCTGACACCTCAGCAAAGGAAGCAGCAGCGGGTACAACATCAACATCATCATCATCACACTGTACGTCCATGTGTGTAATCCTGCCTGACTGAGACATATCCCTGTAATCTACATCATCTGGCAATAATGGTTGCGCATCACTAATTGCATCCAACTGATGTGTAAATAACTCCTCTGACGGATCAAGTGAAGCGGCTGTGGTGGTAGTGGTGGTGGTGGAGGCGGGCGGGAGCATGGTAACTTGAGAGCAGGTGACTGAAGCTGAGCTGGAGGACGATGGTGCGTCAAGGTTCTTAGCGGAAGCTGTTGAAGATTGGGTGTCCTGTCTAAGCCAGTCAACTATGTCCTCAGAATTTTTCGGGTTCAGGGTACGTGGCCTCTGAACACTAGGTATTATTCCAGGGACAGTGGAAATCACAGCACCACGACCAAAGCAGCCCCTGCGGGGTGGCCTGCCTCTGCCTGTCATTTTTTTTTAGATTAGGTACTACGCGTGCTAGGTACTGTGCCACCCGGTATGAGTGGTTGGCACTGGCAGTGGGCACACAACAGTCTGTGGAAGTGGGCCTGACACACACTGGCAGCAGGCAAGCAACTGAAATTAGACTGTGTAAAAATTAAATGCCTTATTTATCGGCAAGCTACTGTGCCACCCGGTATCAGTGGTGGGCACTGGCAGTGGGCACACTACAGTCTGTGAAAGTGGGCCTGACACACACTGGCAGCAGGCAAGCAACTGAATTTAGACTACTGTCTAAAAATTAAATGCCTTATTTATCGGCAAGCTACTGTGCCACCCGGTATCAGTGGTTGGCACTGGCAGTGGGCACACTACAGTCAGTGGAAGTGGGCCTGATACACACTGGCAGCAGGCAAGCAACTGAAATTAGACTAATGTGTAAAAATTAAATGCCTTATTTATCGGCAAGCTTGAAGCTACTGTGCCACCCGGTATCAGTGGTTGGCACTGGCAGTGGGCACACTACAGTCTGTGTAAGTGGGCCTGACACACACTGGCAGTAGGCAAGCAACTGAAATTAGACTAAAGTGTAAAAATGAAATGCCTTTTTTGGATGCAAAGTCTTGTGCCACACGGTATGACAGGGGTGTGAACTGGCAGTGGGCACACTACAGTCAGTGGAAGTCGGCCTGACACACACTAGCAAGCAAGCAACTGAAATTACACTAAAGTGTGAAAATTAAATGCCTTTTTTTGATGCAAAGTCCTGTGCCACACGGTATGACAGGGGTGGGAACTGGCAGTGGGCACACTACAGTCAGTGGAAGTCGGCCTTACACACACTAGCAGGCAAGCAACTGAAATTACACTAAAGTGTAAAAATTAAATGCCTTTTTTTGATGCAAAGTCCTGTGCCACACGGTATGACAGGGGTGTGAACTGGCAGTGGGCACACTACAGTCAGTGGAAGTCGGCCTGACACACACTAGCAGGCAAGCAACTGAAATTACACTAAAGTGTAAAAATGAAATGCCTTTTTTTGATGCAAAGTCCTGTGCCACATGGTATGACAGGGTGGGAACTGGCAGTGGGCACACTACAGTCAGTGGAAGTCGGCCTGACACACACTAGCAGGCAAGCAACTAAAATTACACTAAAGTGTAAAACTTAAATGCCTTTTTTTTTATGCAAAGTCCTGTGCCACATGGGATGACAGGGGTGGGCACTGGCAGTGGGCACACTACAGTCTGTGGGCCTGCAGCTCCTTACACACAGGCAGGCCAGGCAGCTGCAATATATATATGGAGAGAAAAAAAAAAGCAGACTAATGTAGCAGCACTAAAAAGGGCTTTTTGGGGTGCTGTCAGGACGCTGTCCTTACAGCAGAGATCAGATGAGTCTTTCAGGACTGGAGTGGACACTGAATTCACTAGCCTAGCTATCGATTTCCCTATTAAATCAGCAGCAACTACACTCTCCCTCTTCTCACTAAGACTGCAGCTTCCGAATGAATCTAAAATGGATGCTGTTCAGGAGATGGGAGGGTCTGGGAGGGAGGGAATGCTGCTGATTGGCTGGAATGTGTCTGCTGACTGTGAGGTACAGGGTCAAAGTTTGCTCAATGATGATGTATAGAGGGCGGACCGAACATCGCATGTGTTCGCCCGCTGCGGCGAACACGAACAAGCTGTGTTCGTTGGGAACTATTCGCCGGCGGATAGTTCGGCCCATCTCTAGTGCAGTGATGGGCTACAGGTGAGCAGACGGTATAAAGAATTGGAGGTGAGGGCCTGAAGCCTAGCGAACCAAATAAAACATTGCAGTAATGGCCTACAGGTGATCAGACTGTATAACGCATTGGAGGTGAGGGCCTGAGGCCTAAAGAACCCCATAAAACATTGCAGTAATGGCCTACAGGTGAGCGGATGGTATAAAACATTGGAGGTGAGGGCCTGAAGATTAATGAACCCCATAAATCATTGCAGTGATGGCCTACAGGTGAGGAGACGGTATAAAGTATTGGAGGTGAAGGCCAGAAGCCAATAGAGCCGTATAAAATATTTCAATGATGGGCAACAGGTGAGGAGACGGTATAAAGTATTGGAGTTGAGGGCCTGAAGCCTAGAGAACTCCATTAAACAGTGCAGTGATGGGCTACAGGTGAGCAGACGGTATAAAGCATTGGAGGTGATGGCCTGATGCCTATTGAACCCCATAAAACATTGCAGTGATGGGCTACAGGTGAGCAGACCGGTAAAAAGCATTGGAGGTGAGGGGCTGAAGCCTAGCGAACCAAAGAAAACATTTCAGTAATGGCCTACAGGTGAGAAGACTGTATAAAGCATTGGAGGTGAGGGCCTGAGGCCTAAAGAACCCTATAAAACATTGCAGTAATGGCCTACAGGTGAGCGGATGGTATAAAACATTGGAGGTGAGGGCCTGAAGATTAATGAACCCCATAAATCTTTGCAGTGATGGCCTACAGGTGAGGAGACGGGATAAAGCATTGAAGGTGAGGGCCTGAAGCCTATAGAACCGTATAAAATATTGCAATGATGGGCTACAGGTAAGGAGATGGTATAAAGCATTGGAGCTGAGGGCCTGAAGTCTAGAGAACCCCATAAAACAGTGCAGTGATGGGCTACAGGTGAGCAGACGTAATAAAGCATTGGAGGTGATGGCCTGAAGCCTATTGAACCCCATAAAACATTGCAGTTATGTGCTACAGGTGAGCGGACGGTATAAAACATTGAAGGTGAGGGCCTGAAGATTAGTGAGCCCAATAAATCATTGCAGTGATGGCCTACAGGTGAGGAGATGGTAGAAAGCATTGGAGGTGAGGGCCAGAAGCCTATAGAACCGTATAAAATATTGCAATGATGGCCTACAGTTGAGGAGAGGGTATAAAGCATTGGAGTTGAGGGCCTGAAGCTTAGAGAACACCATAAAACATTGCAGTGATGGGCTACAGTTGAGCAGACGGTAAAAAGCATTGGAGGTGAGGGCATGAAGCCTTTAGAACCGTATAAAATATTGTAATGATGGGCTACAGCTGAGGAGACGGTATAAAGCATTGGAGGTGAGAGCCTGAAGCCTAGAGAACCCCATAAATCATTGCATTGATGGCCTACAGGTGAGCAGATGGTATAAAGCATTGGAGGTGAGGGCCTGAAGCCTAGCAAACCAAATAAAACATTGCAGTAATGGCCTACAGGTGAGAAGACTGTATAAAACATTGGAGGTGAGGGCCTGAGGACTAAAGAACCCCATAAAACATTGCAGTAATGGCCTACAGGCTAGCGGGTGGTATAAAACATTGGAGGTGAGGGCATGAAGATTAGTGAACCCAATACATTATTACAGTGATGGCCTACAGGTGAGGAGACGGTATAATGCATTGGAGTTGAGGGCCTGAAGCCTAGAGAACCCCATTAAACAGTGCAGTGATGGGCTACAGGTGAGCAGACGGTATAAAGCATTGGAGGTGAGGGCCTGAAGCCTAGCAAACCAAATAAAACATTGCAGTAATGGCCTACAGGTGAGCAGACTGAATAAAGCATTGGAGGTGAGGGCCTGAGGCCTAAAGAACCCCATAAAACATTGCAGTAATGGCCTACAGGTGAGCGGATGGTATAAAACATTGGAGGTGAGGGCCTGAAGATAAGTGAACCCCATAAATCATTGCAGTGATGGCCTACAGGTGAGGAGACGGTACAAAGCATGGGAGGTGAGGGCCTGAAGCCTATAGAACCGTATAAAATATTGCAATGATGGGCTACAGGTGAGATGGTATAAAGCATTGGAGGTGAGGGCCTATAGCCTAATGAACCCCATAAATCATTGCAGTGATGGGCTACAGGTGAGCAGACGGTATAAAGCATTGGAGGTGAGAGCCTAAAGCCTAGAGAACCCCATAAATCATTTCAGTGATGGCCTACAGGTGAGCAGATAGTTTAAAGTATTGGAGGTGAGGGCCAGAAGCCAATAGAACCATATAAAATATTGCAATGATGGGCTACTGTTGAGGAGACGGTATAAAGCATTGGAGTTGAGGGCCTGAAGCCTAGAGAACCCCATTAAACAGTGCAGTGATGGGCTACATGTGAGCAGACGGTACAATGCATTGGAGGTGAGGGCCTGAAGCCTAGCAAACCAAATAAAACATTGCAGCAATGGCCTACAGGTGAGCAGACTGTATAAAGCATTGGAGGTGAGGGCCTGAGGTAACATTGCGGTAATTGCCTACAGGTGAGCGGATGGTATAAAACATTGGAGGTGAGGGCCTGAAGATTAGTGAACCCCATAAATCATTGAACTGATGACCTACAGGTGAGGAGACGGCATAAAGCATTGGAGTTGAGGGCCTGAAGCTTAGAGAACCCCATAAAACATTGCAGTGATGGACTACAGCTGAGGAGATGGCATAAAGCATTGGAGGTGAGGGCCTATAGCCTAATGAACCCCATAAATCATTGCAGTGATGGCCTACAGGTGAGCAGATAGTTTAAAGTATTGTAGGTGAGAGGGCCTGAAGGCTACAGAACCCCATAAAAAATTGCAGTAATGGCCTATAGTTGAGCATACGATATATAGCATTAGGGTGAGAGTTTGAAGCCTAGAGAACCCCAAAGAACATTGTAGTGATGGGCTACAGGTATGCAGACGGTATATGTAACGACACGAGAAGTAGGGAGGAAGTGCACCCACCTTACTGCCACCCCAACCCTGTCCCTGCCTACTTGCACTACCTGCCCTAGGCGACGGGGCGCAACTGGGCGGCGGTCCCTAACTTGCGTAAGTGCAGAGCAGAAAGGACAGGAAGGAGACAGACAGTGGAGACAGGGAAGATGTTCCCGCAGCAAGCGGACGGGAAGATAGGAGCTAATACAGGTGGAATCTCCCACAGGGGAAGGCAAAAGGAGGTCAAACGAGTAGAGGTCAGTCCGAGAGGTAGCGACAAAAACCGAGAAAGAGAGGCAAGAGACCAATTCAATAACGAGCCGAGGTCAAATCCAGGAGGTAGCGAAAGTACAAGGAGCAGGCAGTAGATAGGTCAGGGGACGGTCACTGGTCAATTCCAAAGGTCAAACACGAGCAAGAAAATATGACACAGCCTGAGTGAGGAATTACAGGCAACCTGTGGTCAGCAGGCTGCCTGTTAATATAGTGGAGGAAAGGGATCATGTGACCTGGCCAGCGCCACATGACCCCCTCTCCCTGCTACTAGCCGAGCGCCGAGTACCCAGCTCAGCGCTCAGCCCTTCTTGGTTCCCATGGCGACGGAGACGCCAGGAAGCCGGAGGCGCAGCTGGGCGCCGCGAGCGTTCCTGCTGCAGTCATATCAGGGGCCGGCGGCAGCGCGGGAGATCGGAAGCCAGCCGCACGCCTCCCGTGACAGTATAAAGCATTGGAGGTGAGAGCCTATAGCCTAATGAACCCCATAAATCATTGCAGTGATGGCCTACTGGTGAGCAGACGTTATAAAGCATTGGAGGTGAGGGCTGAAGCCTAGAGAAACACATAAAACATTGCAGTAATGGCTTACAGGTGAACAGACGGTATAAAGTATTAGAGGTGAGGTCCTGAAGCCTAGAGAACCCCATAAAAAATTGCAGTAATGGCCTATAGGTGAGCAGATGGTATAAAGCATTTGAGGTGATGGCCTGAAGACTAGCGAACCCCACAAATCATTGCAGTGATGGCCTACAGGTGAGCAGATAGTATATAGCATTGGAGGTGAGGTCCTGAAGCCTAGAGAACCCCATAAAACATTGCAGCGATGGGCTACAGGTGAGCAGATGGTATAAAGCATTGGAGGTGAGGACCTGAAGCCTAGAGAAGCTCATAAAACAGTGCAGCGATGGGCTACAGGTGAGCAGACGGTAAAAAGCATTGGAGGTGAGTGCTTGAATCCTAGCGAACCCCATAAATCATTGCAGTGTTGGCCTACAGGTGAACAGGGGGTATAAAGCTCTGGAGGTGAGGGCTGAAGCCTAGAGAAACACAAAAACTTTGCAGTAATGGCCTTCAGTTGAACAGACAGTATAAAGCATTGGAGGTAAGGTCCTGAAGCCTAGAGAACCCCATAAAACATTGCAGCGATGGTCTACAGGTGAGCAGATGGTATAAAGCATTGGAGGTGAGGGCCTGATGCCTAGAGAACCCCATAAAACATTGCAGCGATGGGCTACAGGTGAACAGATGGTATAAAGCATTGGAGGTGAGGGCCTGAAGCCTAGAGAACCCCATAAAACATTGCAGCGATGGGCTACAGGTGAGCAGACGGTATAAAGCATTGGAGGTGAGGGCTTGAAGCCTAGCGAACCCCATAAATCATTGCAGTGTTGGCCTACAGGTGAGCAGACGGTATAAAGCTTTGGAGGTGAGGGCTGAAGCCTAGAGAAACACATAAAACTTTGCAGTAATGGCCTACAGGTGAACAGACAGTATAAAGCATTGGAGGTGAGGTCCTGAAGCCTAGAGAACCCCATAAAACATTGGAGCGATGGGCTACAGGTGAGCAGATGGTATAAAGCATTGGAGGTGAGGGCCTGAAGCCTAGAGAACCCCATAAAACAAGCAGCGATGGGCTACAGGTGAGCAGACGGTATAAAGCATTAGAGGTGAGGGCTTGAAGCCAAGCAAACCCCATAAATCATTGCAGTGATGGCCTACAGGTGAGCAGATAGTTTAAAGTATTGGAGGTGAGGGCCTGAAGGCTACAGAACCGCATTAAAAAATTGCAGTAATGGTCTATAGGTGAGCAGACGATATAAAGCATTAGGGTGAGAGTCGGAAGCCTAGAGAACCCCAAAGAACAATGCAGTGATGGGCTACAGGTAAGCAGACGGTATAAAGCATTGGAGGTAAGGGCCTGAAGCCTAGTGAACCCCATAAAACATTGCAGTGATGGGCTACAGATGAGCAAACGGTATAAAGCATTATAGGTGAGGGCCTGAAGCCCAGCGAACCCAATAAATCATTTGATTGATCGCCAACTGATGAGCAGACTGTATAAAGCATTGGAGGTGAGGGCCTGAAGCCTATAGAACCTCATAAACCATTGCAGTGATGGCCTACAGGTGAGCAGATGGTATAAAGCATTGTAGGGGAGGACTGAAGCCTAGAGAAACACATAAAACATTGCAGTAATGGCCTATAGGTGAGCAGACTGTATAAAGCATTGGAGTTGAGGTCTTGAAGCCTAGAGACCCCCATAAAACATTGTAGCGATGGGCTAAAGGTGAGCAGATGGTATAAAGCATTGGAGGTGAGGGCCTGAAGCCTAGAGAACCCCATAAAACATTGCAGCGATGGGCTACAGGTGAGCAGACGGTATAAAGCACTAGAGGTGAGGGCTTGAAGCCTAGCGAACCCCATAAATCATTGCAGTGTTGGCCTACAGGTGAGCAGACAGCATAAAGCATTGGAGATGAGGGCCTGAAGCCTAGAGAACCACATAAATCATTGCAGTGATGTCCTACAGGTGAGCAGATAGTATAAAGTATTGGAGTTAAGGGCCTGAAGGCTACATCACCCCATAATAAATTGCAGTAATGGCCTATGGGTGAGCAGACGATATAAAGCATTAGGGTCAGAGTCTGAAGCCTAGAGAACCCCAAAGAACATTGCAGTGATGGGCTACAGGTATGCAGACGGTATAAAGCATTAGAGGTGAGGGCCTGAAGCCCAGCGAACCCTATAAATCATTTGAGTGATCGCCTACAGGTGAGCAGATGGTATAATGCATTGGAGGTGAGGACCAGAAGCCTAGAGAACCTTCTAAATCATTGCAGTGATGGCCTACAGGTGAGCAGACGGTAAAAAGCATTAGAGGTGAGGGCTTGAAGTCTAGCGAACCCCATAAATCATTGCAGTGTTGGTCTACAGGTGAGCAGACGGAATAAAGCATTGGAGGAGAGGGCCTGAAGCTTAGAGAACCCCATAAATCATTGCAGTGATGATCTACAGGTGAGCTGACAGTATAAAGCATTGGAGGTGAGGGCCTGAAGCCTAGAGAACCCCATAAAACATTGCAGTGATGGGCTACAGTTGAGCATATGGTATAACGCATTGGAGATGAGGGTCTGAAGCCTAGAGAAGCGCATAAATCATTGCAGTGATGTCCTACAGGTGAGCAGATATTATAAAGTATTGGAGTTGAGGGCCTGAAGGCTACATAACCCCATAAAAAATTGCAGTAATGGCCTATGGGTGAGCAGACGATATAAAGCATTTGGGTGAGAGTCTGAAGCCTAGAGAACCCCAAAGAACATTGCAGTGATGGGCTACAGGTATGCAGACGGTATAAAGCATTAGAGGTGAGGGCCTGAAGCCCAGCGAACCCGATAAATGATTTGAGTGATCGCCTACAGGTGAGCAGATGGTATAATGCATTGGAGGTGAGGACCTGAAGCCTAGAGAACCTCCTAAATCATTGCAGTGATGGCCTACAGGTGAGCAGACGGTAAAAAGCATTAGAAGTGAGGGCTTGAAGCCTAGCGAACCCCAAAAATCATTGCAGTGTTGGCCTACAGGTGAGCAGACGGTATAAAGCATTGGAGGAGAGGGCCTGAAGCTTTGAGAACCCCATAAATCATTGCAGTGATGACCTACAGGTGAGCTGACAGTTTAAAGCATTGGAGGTGAGGGCCTGAAGCCTAGAGAACCCCATAAAACATTGCAGTGATGGGCTACAGTTGAGCAGATGGTATAAAGCATTGGAGGTGATTGCCTGAAGCCTAGAGAACCCCATAAATCATTGCAGTGATGGCGTACAGGGAGCAGACGGTATAAAGTATTGGAGGTGAGGACCTGAAGCCTAGCGAACACCATAAAACATTACAGGGATGGCTACAGGTGAGCACACGGTATAAAGCATTGGAGGTGAGGGCCTGAAGCCTAGAGAACCCCATAAATCATTGCAGTGATGGCCTATAAGTGAGCAGACGTTATAAAGTATTGGAGGTGAGGGCCTGAAGCCTAGAGAACCCCATAAAACATTGAAGTAATGGCCTACAGATGAGCAGACAGTATAAAGCATTGGAGGTGAGGGCCTGAAGCCGAGCTAACCCTACAAAAGATTGTAGTGAGGGCATAAATATTCTGTGAGGAATAGGATTCGGAGAGGGAGGTGGATGAGAAAACATGATTCAAACATATACCATTTTTTTGCGGTGAAAGGGGTAAAAAAAATCTGAATCTTGTGTATTGAGTACTTTATAAAGCATACATTTAAATTGTGTTTTTGTTCCTCATTAGCTCAGCTTTATTCTGGTGGAGTGGAGAAGTCAGGGACAATCCAGACCAACCTGTCAGCATTGTCAGTGAACAAGCGGATACGCTTATCTGTTATAATACCTTCAGCAGCACTAAATACACGCTCAGACAATATGCTGGCGGCAGGGCAGGTCAGCACCTCCAAGGCATAGAGCGCAAGCTCGTGCCACGTGTCCAGCTTGGACACCCAATAGTCGTAAGGCACTGAGGGATCATTTAGGACGCTGACACGGTCTGCAATGTATTCCTTCACCATCTTCCAAAACTTTTCACTGCTTATAGCAGTAGGCCGTGAATCAGGGTGAGGTTGCTGGCGGGGTGTCATGAAAGTGTCCCATGCCTCTGTTGGAACTACTGTTTGTTCCCCTTGTCTCCCTTCCTTGGTTGCCTAAGGAAGTACGGACTCTGGTGGACGCATTGTCAGATGGAAAATTTTTGGAGGAATCTGTCAACAAGTATCTTCTGGTATTGCACGGTTTTACTTGTCCTCTCCACCACAGGAATCAGAGATGCGAATTTCTCTTTGTAGCTGGGGTCGAGAAGGGTGAACATCCAGTAATCTGTGTTACCTAAAATGCGTATAACATGAGGATAGCGGGAAAGGCAGCCTAACATGAAGTCAGCCATGTTTGCCAGAGTACCAACAGGCAAGACGTCGATGTCAACTTCAGGATGACTCTCCATACCCTCATCCTCATCCTCCTCCTCCTCTTCTGCTGATCCACACTGAACAGATGGAATTAAAGTTCCATGGGTACTAGCCTCTGTATCAGAGGCAAGTGTCTCCAGCTCCTCCTTCTCTTTATGGCCTAATCGCGCTGAGAAGACGAACTCGTCTACCACATTCAAAGCATCCTCCTTAATTGTGAGCAGCGATCATTTGAGTAGACACAGCATTATCACCACTCACCATTTGTGTGGATTCATCAAAGTTTTTTAAAACCTGACATAGGTCTGACATCAATGCCCACTCCTCACTTGTGAATAGTGGCAGTTGACTTCCACAACTGCCCTCTGCTTCCCACGAAGCCTGGCCAACATGTAGAACGTAGAATACCACTGCATGCTCACGTTGCACAACAGTCGGTTATCTGGAAGCCGCAAGCAATTGACAGACCGGCTGAAGCTGTGGACGACTTAAGGAAATGAGCACACAAGCGGCACACCTTTACTAGTGGCACCTGCAAATTGGGGAAGGTTTTGATAAACCGCTGAACCACTAAGATTAAGACGTGGGCTAGACATGAAATGTTTGTCAGGTTGCCGAGCTTCAAAGCCGCCACCAAGTTACGGCCATTGTCGGACACAACCATGCTTATTTCTCGGTCTGGTCCCTTATACTCTGCCACAGCTCTGCGGCAGTGTTCTCTTTGTCCCCTAAGCAGATCAGCTTCAGCAAGGCCTGTTGACGCTTACCCACAGCAGTGCTACACTGCTCCCAGCTAGCGACTGATGACTGACTGCTGTTGGAGGTGGAAGTGGGGGTTCGAGCCTGACGGTTCATGCGAAGGTCCAGGTGCAGAGCGAGGGGCATCTGAGCCTGCGCCTTCGAGAGGTTATTGGCCAGCAGTGCTTAACACAGGGGAAATGGAGGCAGTGGTGGGACCCTGAGATGCCGAGTGTGGACCCAGGCGGTCGGCCCACTTATTAGGGTGCTTGGATGCTATGTGACGTATCATGCTGGTGGTGGTGAGGTTGCTAGTGTTTACGTCCCATCTCATTTTGGTATGGCACAGGTTGCAAGCTACCACTCTTTTGTCGTCTGCGCTTTTCTCAAAAAAGCTCCATACTGCGGAACACCTACCCCTTGGCGAAGTAGGTTTACGCATGGAGGTGCTCGGTGTAACGGTTGCGGGCCTGTTTGCCACCCCACTGCCTCTTCCAAACTGTTGCGGTGCTACAGATCCCTCCCCCTCTGTACTGCTATCCTCGCTCGGCTTTTCACCTAACCATGTTGGGTCAGTGACCTCATCGTCCACCACCTGCTCTTCCACTTCCTCACTCTGCTCATCCTCCTGTCTTGACCTAACCACCACCTCAGTGATTGGCAACTGTGTCTCATCATCATCCACCTCATGAACCAATGATTTCCGTTAACCATCGTCATTTTCTTGAGACTGTGATGGCTCGAGAGGTTGGGAATCAGGGCACAATATCTCAGGTCCCTCTCCAAGCGTGCTTGGCGAGAGATCCAAACCAAGTACTGGTGATGAAAAGAGGTCCTCTGAATATCCGAGTGTGGGATCACTTGTTTGCCCAGAAGCGACATGGTGGGAGGAAGGAGAATCAGAGTGAGGATTCGGTTGACCAGACTCTTGGCTACAGAGACTGGATTTCGTGGAATAGAGGGTTGTGCTTTACCGACTGGAAGCATTATCTTCTGCAATCCAACCAACCACCTTTTTGCAATGGTCAGACTTGGACAATGTTGTACTGCGCTGCCCAGCTAAGTTGGACATGAAGCTGGGTAAGGTGGATTTTTTTTTTTCTGGTGCACAGGCAGTGGGCACAGTTTCATTGCACCCAGGGCACGGCCTCTGCTTGCACCATCAGCATGACGCCCAGGGCCTCGGCCTCAACTTGCACCATCAGAATCACGCCCACTTCCCCCTCCCTTTGTGCTCGCCTTCTTTATATTAATGGTTTTGTCTGTAGATGTGGCGCAGATTGTTTTACTGTCCGCTAAAGACACAGTTTTCTGATGCAGGACAGTACTGAATACAGAAAAATACAGATTTTCGGCACTACACTAGTAGTGTTGAGCGCGAATATTCGAATAACGAATTTAAAACGTGAATATCGGCACTTCGCTAATTCGCGAATATTTCGAATATAATGCTATATATTCGCAAATTCGAATATTTGCTTTTTTTTTTTTTTTTAAAGTTGTTCCCACTTCCCAACAGCATTTATTCTTACATGTCCGAGGACTCCATGCTCCCCTCCCGCTCCAGTCAGTGCCCGTCTGCCGAGTGCCAACTTCCTCTGCGCATGGAGCGTCCCCATCACCATGGGAACGCCTCCATGCTAGAATGTACTGTCGGATTTGAGAATCACGGTTATCTAGACCATGGTAAAAGTTGGATGCGCAATGCGAGTAAACTTACTAAAATTACTCGCATTGCGCGTCCAACTTAATTTTGTGTATAGTCAACGCTCCTAATGGTAGGGGCGGGGGTACTTGGGTTGCTAAGAATTAACGAATATACAGAATATAGCGCTATATTCGTATTCGTTATATTCGTTTATTCTAGCAAGCAAGGTAACTAAGTTGGATGCGCAATGCGAGTAACTTAAGTAAGTTTACTCGCATTGCGCATCCAACTTAGAGCGTGGAATAGGCTTTAGGCATAGGCAACTACTATTGCCAATCGGAAAGTTGTCTAAGTTGGATGCGCAATGCGAGTAACCTGACTTAAATTACTCGCATTGCGCATCCAACTTAGAGCGTGGAATAGGCTTTAGGCATAGGCAACTACTATTGCCAATCGGAAAGTTGTCTAAGTTGGATGCGCAATGCGAGTAAACTTACTTAAATTACTCGCATTGCGCATCCAACTTAGAGCGTGGAATAGGCTTTAGGCATAGGCAGCTACTATTGCCAATCAGAAAGTTGTCTAAGTTGGATGCGCAATGCGAGTAAACTTACTTAAATTACTCGCATTGCGCATCCAACTTATTTCTGTGTATAGGCAACGTTCTTATTGGTTGGCTTGCTAGACTTAACGAATATAGAGAATATCGCTATATTCGTATTCGTCATATTCGTTTATTCTAGCAAGCCAACCATTGTTAGGACGTTGCCTATACACAGAACTAAGTTGGATGCGCAATGCAAGTAATTTGAGTAAGTTTACTCGCATTGCGCATCTAACTTACAGCGGGTATATTGTCAATAATCGTTCATTCTATCAAGACAACCAATAGGAAGTTGCCTAAGTTGCATTCGCAATATGCACATGGTGTTTCTATCGCGAGAATCGCATTGAAATATTCGTGTGAGCCTATACGGGCGTGGCTTTGTCTTGCGAGTTTGTTGACAGGAGGAAGGTTGAATCGCAGTGCAATACTCGTGTGTGACGCGCATGAAAATGGTCTCAAGCAATTTTAAAGAAGTCGAGGAAGATCTCCTGATCACTGTAAGTAATTCCACATTACAGCAATGTATTACATATCACAGGCTTGTTATTTCAATGTATTTGTACAAATTCACATTTTTTCTTGCTTCAGTGCATATTAACCCTGTCAAAGCCAGAGGTTTTCTTGTTAGTCTCTTATTTCGCTCACTGCCTTCAAAGAGCCATCACTTTTTTATTTGCCTGTTCACATAGCGCCATATGAGGGCTTGTTTTTTGCGGGACAAGTTGTACTTTCTAACTCCGCCATTTAATATTGCATAAGATGTATTGGGAAGCCAAACAAAATGCAAAATGTACAAAAATTGCAAAATAAAAGCAATGCCACGCCAGTTTTACGGGTTTGTAACCCCTTAAGGACACATGACACAACGGTACATCATGTATAGTTCCGATCACCGCTACGCGGCGGGCGGTGATCAGAACTGGGTGCCTGCTGAAATCAATCAGCAGGCACCTTGGGACAATGTGCCGGGGGTCAATTCAGACCTGCGGTTTGCGGCTTTTCCGTGTAATTGGGCGGCGGGTGCGGTGGCTATCGGGTCACCGTGCTGCTGTAATGGGGACCCGATAGCAGGGAAGGCCTGCGTCCGCATATCTACATAGACAGTGGTCTACTTTTGCTACCAACACGCCCATTTTCCAAACAGTCCTCAGAGCGGTATCAGTCTGATGAAGGCCGTATTGTGGCCGAAACGTCACACGCATGTATATGATTTACCGCACTTCTGATTAAAAGAAACTTATCTTCAACGCATAAACTGGAGTTTATTTCCTTCTTGATACTAAGGGGTGGGAACCCGACCTCCAGTAGCGCACCTCCAAAGAGTGCCACAACCGCCAGATGACGTACAGCTATGTCATTGGGCGTGAAGGGGTTAATGATAGGTGCACTAAGTATTGTTAAGACATCACACCACTATGTCTGGTAGCATGTATGTATGGACACATTGGACAGCAGAGAAACATCTCTCATATGCACAATGCACATCCATTTTCCTGCCTCACAGTGCATACCCCACATTGTATACTCCACACCGTATACCCCACAGTGCATACCCCACATTGTATACTCCACACTATATACCCCACACCGTATACCCCACAGTGTATATCCCTCCACACACACACATAGTCTTTGGATTCTAATATGCGTCTGGTTGGTCAGGAGAAGTAATGTTTGACCGCCATTATTTGCTGGTTCATTTAGCGTTACCCAGGGTGCACCATGTGGAGGCGGACCAGCTGTACACCCCATACCGTACCGTCACCTCACTAGACGGGTACATCTCTCCTCAGATGGCCAATATCCGATTGCTCATACTACACACACATACAATTTCAATATAATTCGATTGTATAACTGTAACGTTAAATCTAATGTTTTACTTTCAAACACTCAAACATTTTTTGTTGTGTTGAGATGATGACATTAATTTCTAATACTTTTATTTGACAAATTTGGGATTATATGGTTGCATTTTTATCCTGCAGCGAATGCTTGAGATGAAATATGACACCACCAGGTCCCACTTGGAGAAGCAGCGGATCCTGAGGAGGATTGGTTATGAGCTTTATCGTGACCACAATGCCACACACAAGAGGATGGCCATTATAAAAAAGTGGTCCGACCTGAAGAGGAGACACCAGGATCGGATCACTGAGATAAGGAACAAAATCTGCCCAGGTACAATGCTTACATGACTCTTGTATCTTTCAGCAACACTCTGTAATGTATAGGTACAGTTATGCTTTATGAGGTTTTTATAACTTAAGAAAATTTTGCCATTATAGGTGATCCCGTCGCCTCAGTCCGCTGCAGGCCTTCAAAAAAGGCAGTGATGGTGGAGGAGGAGGTGTCGGAGGAGGAGGAGCAGGAGCAGGCAGGACCCTCTGCCCCTACCCCACAGCATGAGGATGCCGGACCCTCAGACCATCCCGGTTCTCATGAGGAGAATGAGGAGGAGGAGGAGCTGGTGACCACCCCCGCCAGGAGGGTAAATAATATGTGTTGTGGGTGTTTTAACTCAGTCACTGGTGTCAGTTTATTCCAGAAAACCATAACAAACATGTTAAATCTTTATCCTTTAACCCCTTCATGCTTTCTGACATAACTGTACGACCAAATAACAAGTGACTTGCTGCATTTTGACGTACGGCCACGCCCAAACTGCTCCTGGGGCTGTGACACTCCCGGAGTCACAGCTCTCCCCAGAAGCAGACACAAGTGGTAAGCCGGCAAGGGACCAATCAGAGTGTTCCCTTGCTCGTAAGCGCTCCGATTGTTTTGTCTCTGCAGACTAACCAATCATAGCGCAGCACTTTAAAAAAAAGCCTGTTTCAGGCCAGCGACATCTAAGAAAGCTCCCTCTCTCTTCCATCTTGCCGTCACTGCTTCCACAACGGCAAGATGGTTGCCATGGCACCCGGACGCCTTACAAAGGCGTCCTAGTTGCCATTTACCTAAGGCCGATCAGACCCTGAGGTCTGATCAGCCTTAGTGTAAGTGTGGCACTGACTATACAGTGTATTACAATAGATGACTATTGCAATGCACTGTGTAGTGATCAGACCCATTGGATCTTCAGGATGCAGATGGGTTTTGATAAATAGAAAATAGATATATAAAAAAAAAAAATTGAAAGACAAAAAAGACTAAAATTTTTTTTTTAAAGAAGAATAAATTAGAAATCGTCTTTTCATATATATTCATTTATGTAATCTAAAAATTACATAAATAATAAAGTGCACATAATTGGTATAGCCGCATCCGTAAAAAGCAGCTCTATAACAATATAGCGTTTTCTTACCCCTTTGGCAAATCCCATACAAATATTTTTTTAAAAACTGTCAAAAACAGACATATTTTATACAGTATACATATTTTGTAACGTTCCATGACATAAATTCCAAACCCAAGCGATCAAAAAGACGTATGCACCCCAAAATAGTACCAATCAAACAGTCAACTGATCCCACAATTTTTTTTAATAAAATACTTTATTGAAATATTCCTAAGTAAAGAACTATATAACTGATTGCGATTTTAATGGCCAGCTCCTTTATACACTAATCAATAAAAGTTATTTAATCTGATTTTTAATATAATTTTTTTGGGCAGTAATAAAAGAAATGAAAAAGAAAATTATTATGCTGCAGCGGGAGCACTCCAGGCGGATGAGGGCTTTGCAGCTGAAGATCAGCCAAGAAATGAAGGCCATGGAGGAGTGGCATCAGAAGGCCATAACGGAGCTGATCAACCAGCATGATGTCCTGAAAGCCCTGCCTTAGTTTTATTTAATTTTTATTTTATGTTTCTTTAAACGATTGTTTTATATTTTATTTATAAAGTTTGGTTTGGTTTTAAATCATTTTTGGTTTTCTGTTTTATTTTAACAACTCTGGTTACATTAAGGCAATTTTTTTCCATCCAAAACTCATCAGTATCATGACATACAGCAGCCGCAGGTACATGGAAATTTGGTAGTATAAGGCCTACAAAGAACTTATAGTGGTGAGGATAATAGCAGCAGTCTTTGTTAAGGGTGGGGCCTTAGAATAAATAAAGTTATCAGTAAGAATTACACCATAACATAACATTATAAAAAACTGAAATCACGCGTTATAACTCAGAAAAAACTATTAATTAACAAAATAAAAAAGGCCTCTATGGGAACATTGTGAGTTGGTAAAGTAGCTCCTCCATTTTCTGCATCCCTTTACGGTGCTTTTTGGCCATCTCCTAGCTGATGATGACCCGGCATTGCCCTTTAAGAGTGACCACTCCTTTAAGAGAGACATGTACTTAAAAAAATAAAGTATGCAAAATAATATTCTTGCATTGGGGTATATGCAACTTAAGCCTCTTTCACACTTCCGTCGCAAGAAATGCCCGCCGGATCCGTCACAACGCAAGACAACAGAAATCATTGGAATACTGATCAGTCTTCAATATGCTTTCAGGTAACCATGGCAGCCAGGACGCTACTAAAGTCTCGGCTGCCATAGTAAGTAGTGGGGAGCCGGGGGAGCAGATACTTACAGTCCGTGCGGCTCCCAGGGTGCTCCACAATGACGTCAGAGAGCCGTACGTGCATGGATCATGTGATCCATGCGATCATGTGATCCATGCTCATGGGGCGCTCTGACATCATTGTGGAGCGCCCCGGGACTCGGGAGCTGCACAGATGGTAAATATACTTCTCCTCTGCCTCCCCACTACACTTTACCATGGCAGCCGGGACTTTAGCGTCCTGGCTGCCATGGTGACCATTCACAAAAGCTAAACATCGGATCCGGCGATGCGCCGAAACGACGTTTAGCTTAAAGCCGGATCTGGATAAATGCTTTTCAATGGCCATTAATTCCGGATCCTTCTTTCTGGCATGCCTTCAGGATTTAGGTCCGGAGCAAAATCCGCATCATGCTGCGGATTTTGCTATGGCAAAAAAAGTCTCAGTACTGAACGGAGGACATCCTGACGCATCCTGAACAGATTTCTCTCCATTCAGGATGCATTGGGATTATCCTGATCAGTATCTTTCCGTCCTAGAGCCTCGAGGACGGAACTCTAGGACAGAAAGATAAAACGCCAGTGTGAAAGAGCCCTTACTTCACTATTGTTTGGCTATGGCTATCTAGAACTAACAAATATGCCGTGATCTTCGTCATTCTAGCAAGCCAACCATTTAGGAACCCAGCTCTGTTTAATTCGCAATGCGAGTATATGTTCGCATTGCGAATTCAACTTAGAACTGGGTTCCTAATGGTTGTATTGCTAGAATATAACGAAGATTGAGAATTCAGTCTTCGCTAATTTATATTCTAGCAATACAACCATTAGGAACTCAGCTCTAAGTTGTAATCGCAATGCGAGTAATACAGGTTATATTAATCGCATTGCGAATTGAACTTAGAGCTGGGTTCCTAATGGTTCTTGTATTGCTAGAATATAACGAAGATTGAGAATATAGCGCTATATTCTCAATCTTCATTATATTCTAGCAATACAACCATTAGGAACTCAGCTCTAAGATGGAATCGCAATGCGAATAATACTTACAATTATTAATCACTTTGCGAATCCATTTGATGCCTCTATTTGATTGTATATGACGGTTGACTGTGACTACCACCAACAGACTGCTGCCTCCAAAGCAAGATATATAAACCCCCAGGGGCCATTAGGGCATTTTTGATAGAAAACGCATCAAAAAACGCATCTGCGTTTTTATGATTTTTTCATTTTTTTGGTTTATTTTTTTGTGTATTTTGCCACATTTGGTTGCATATTTACATTTGGTATAGGCAAATATGGTAGTCTAGATCATGTGTACCAAAACCTAGGATCATTGTTTGACAGCATGTTTTCTAAGCCATGTAACTGAATATAGATTTGGGCAGAGTATTGATCTAGACCTGTGTTTCCCAACCAGTGTGCCTCCAGCTGTTGCGAAACTACAACTCCCAGCATGCCTGCACAGCCAAAGGCTGTCCGGGCATGCTGGGAGTTGTAGTTTAGCAAAAGCTGGAGGCACACTGTTTGGGAAACACTGAATTCTAGGCTACCATATTTGCCTTGCCTATACCAAATGTAAATATGCAACCAAATGTTGCAAAATACACAAAAAAATTTAATAAAAATTTTAAAGGGGCAAAGGGGCCCAAATTCCAACGAGTACCTTTAGGTTTTACATGGCGGCTCACAATTTAGCCCCGCCCAAAATGCCAGAACAGTAAACACACCCCACAAATGACCCCTTTTCGGAAAGTAGACACCCCGAGGTATTCACTGAGGGGCATAGTGAGTCCGTCTGAGATTTCTTTTTTTTTTGCCAGAAGTTAGCAGAAATTGAAACTTTTTTTTTTTTTCTCAGAAAGTGTCATTTTCCGCTAACTTGTGAAAAAAAATGAAATGATACATGAACTCACCATGCCCCTCCGCGAATACTTTGGGGTGTCTTCTTTCTAAAATGGTGTCATTTGGGGGGTATTTATACTTTCCTGGCATTCTAGCCCCTGAAGAAACATGGCAGGTGCTCAGAAAGTCAGAGCTGCTTCAAAATGCCGAAATTCACTTTTTTGCACCATAGTTTGTAAACGCTATAACTTTTACCCAAACCAATAAATATACACTTATTGGACTTTTTTTATCAAAGACATGTAGAACAATAAATTTAGAGAAAAATTTATATAGAAATGTAGTTTTTTTTGAAAAATTTTACAACAGAAAGTGAAAAATGTAATTTTTTTGTAAAAATTTCGGTCATTTTTGATTAATAGCAAAAAAAGTAAAAATGTCAGCAGCAATGAAATACCACCAAATGAAAGCTCTATTAGTACTTTCCGCTTATTTCAAGCGAATTGGGCCTCCTGGGCGGCTTCCCCATGGTGTTCCTCCCCTTGAGCTTGGGGTTTAGGTGATAGACCGGGACACGTTCCCGTGATATGATTGATACAGACCTGTATATTGTATAACTGCATGCTAATATCAGGCGTAGGTTGACGATCATTGTCGATTATCTCATTATCTTCACTGTGACACGCGGGCATCACGTCCTTTCTTTCTTTCTTTGTTTTTATTGTATTTCCTGTTGGATTTACTTTGTGTTTTATGAGGCTGTATTATTTGCATTTATCATCGCAGAATGCCTCGGGTGCCACCGAGGAGTACGTGTCTTGCTATATGTACTTGTTTTAAAAAAACTAATAAAAATTATTTAAACGAAAGCTCTATTAGTGAGAAGAAAAGGAGGTAAAATTCATTTGGGTGGTAAGTTGTATGACGGAGCAATAAACGGTGAAAGTAGTGTAGTGCAGAATTGTAAAAAGTGGCCTGGTCATTAAGGGTGTTTAAGCTAGGGGGGCTTAAGTGGTTAATATGGTTTTTGGAGTGAAATCAGTAAGTTTAGAGCAAAACGCTATCTGACCCTGCTTACTGTCTGCTCTCCCTGATGCTGAATGAGCCGAGCGCCGGACCTCAGCTCCTATATGAAATGGTATCACGTGTTCCGGCCAGCAAATCAGTGTAAGGCTTATAGCTAACATTGCTCTGGCCTTACACTGAGGGGAATTACTTACCAGGACCTTTATTGGCTGCTTAGAAGGCGCCAAACGTGCGGGGAGGAGACTCGAGCAATGCAAGGAATACATGTGGTGCTCGGCTGAGTAAAGCCAAGCGCCGAGCATAGTGATGCTCGAGCCGAACCAATACTCAGCTGAGCATGCTCGCTCATCACTAGTAGTTATCCTTTCTGTTTTACTTTCATCTAGCTGAGTGAAGAAATGTCAGTCATTTGTCATGTGACTTGTAGCACCTAAGTCCACACACCACGTTTGCACCATTTTTGGATCCAAATTCACACTCCTTTGTTTCTATGACATTCTTAGCTTCCTGCAATCCACTTCGTTTTTGAATTTTACCTTTTCAGATTCTACAATCTGCCTTTAGGTGTACTGGCTTTTTGCACACAAAGCATTCCCGCTTTTCTAGCTGCACGTTACTGTGTTTATTCTCGTATTTCAGCTTTAAAGCAGCCTCTGAACACACACTTGCATTACTCATGCTTTCTCTTTTGCGCTTGTATTCATCCACAAGCTTGCTTTAACATATTCCAGTGTCAGTTCATCATCTGGACGTGCATCTAGTGCTGTGACAAGTGTCTCATAACTTTCAGGAAGTCCACTTAGTAACAGCGTTGCAACATGGAAGTCTTTTATATCTTCTTCAATCCCTCTCAGTCTCTCCACCATTTCTAAGGTCTGTCTTATATAGTCCTGCATGTCCTGGTCTTTCTACAGCTTAGTCTGATAGAGCTTTCTGATTAAATACAGTTTATTGCTGAGATTAACTCTTTTATGAACTTTTTGTAATTCTTCCCACATGTATTTAGCAGTCTGGCAGTTACATATATGTATGATTTGATCATCGTCTATGCACAGGGAGATTGAGCTCTAAGCTTTCTGATCTCTGTCTAACCACTCCTCTGTGGGCTGTGCAGGTCTAGGTTCATTTATACATTTCCACGTACCTTCTCTTACAAGCAGCATTTTCATCTTGAATTTCCAGGATTGGTAGTTCTGATTTGTCAGATTTGAGATGGATAACTTTGCTGAGGAGATGGTGGCAGCCATTTCTGCTGTTTGACTTTCTGTTGCTGTCTCCTGCACTCAATTGCTTTAGCTCGCTGTATGTGGTTATATACAGGGGTAATCTGTGTTATATCCTGGGCTTCTGTAGCATGTCCTGGGCCCATAACCTGTTAGAAATACTTTCTGAGGCTAAAAAAAGGACAGGCAGACAGTCTGCTCGGTAACTGCACGAGCACTGAACACTTTTATTTCAAAGACACATAAAAACAGGAGCTTACACAAATGTAACACTGCCATCTAGTGACCATACAATATATACAGCAATGTCATACAGTGGTTGTTGCTTATACAATACAAACCTTATATGCTAACACAGGCCCTCACATATAATGTTTTAGAGGGTTAGCTCACCTGCAGGCCCTCACATATAATGTTTGGAGGGTCAGCTTACCTGCAGGCCCTCACATGTAATGTTTTAGAGGGTCAGCTCACCTGCAGGCCCTCACAATTCATTTTTTTAGGGTCAGCTCACCTGCAGGCCCTCGCATATAATGTTTAGAGGGTCAGCTCACCTGCAGGCCCTCACATATAATGTTTTAGAGGGTCAGCTCACCTGCAGGCCCTCACAATTCATGTTTTTAGGGTCACCTCACCTGCAGGCCCTCACATATAATGTCTTAGAGGGTCAGCTCACCTGCAGGCCCTCACATATAATGTTTTAGAGGGTCAGCTCACCTGTAGGCCCTCATAAATTATGTTTTAGAGGGTCAGCTGCCCTGAAGTCACTCGCATATGATGTTTTAGAGGGTCAGCTGACCGGAAGGCACAAGTAATATTTTTGAGGGTTATCGCACTTGGAGGCCCTCAGCTACATTCTTTTACTCAGTTTTATCGCACCCAGGGCCACGGCCTCTGCGTGCACCATCAGCATCATGACCACTTCCACGCCCCTTACTGGCCGCCTTCTTAATATTAAATGTTATATATGCTTAAAGGTATGTCACACGTACAGTAGCGTAGGATTTGTAATTTTATGCGCAAATAAATTAAAAAAGGTATTTGCAATGCGCACACATTACACAGGAGATATAGCCCTGGTAATGTCACAGACTAGTATACATTGTCTACAGACAAAGTACAGTATATGTCAGTGATATGTAATAAACACACACAAAGTAGATGTGGCACAATTTTTTTAAATTTGCGCTACAGACACTGTCTTCAGATGTAGTTCAGTATTTGTCACAGAAAGCTACACACTATGGACACTAGATTAGGCCCAGGTTATTTAAATTTGCGCTACAGACACTGTTTTTGGATGTAGTACAGAATTTGTAACAGAAAGACACATACTATGGACACTAGATTAGGCCCAGAATATTTAAATTTGAGCTACAGACACTGTTTTTGGACGTAGTATGGAATTTGTCACAGAAAGACACACAATATGGACACTAGATTAGGCCCAGATTATTTAAATTTACGCTAAAGAAACAGTTTTCAGATGCAATACTGTATATGTCACGGATGTGTACTACAAGCACACATTACAGAGACAGTAGATGAGGGCTGGACCCTGATTATTTAAATTTACGCAAAAGAAACAGTTTTCGATTGGAGTACTGTATATGTCACTGATGTGTATTAGTTTCAATGATGTTTATTAGTGTTTTTTAAGACAATAAACAGGGAAAATAAACACAGTATGTGGACGCAGCCACAGGCATGTATACACAGTGCTCAAGAGTCCATTGGATGTATGGATAGGGATGTTGCTTAGTTTTGCTCCCGGGCCAGGGCATCCGCCTGGATGCTGCCTACCTGGCACCAACCCCAGTTTAGGGAGAAATATTTATTATATGGTGGAGAAACAAAAGGATAAGATGGTTCAGCAGCAGGGTAACCCATGGAACCAATCATACAACAATAATACGTAAGTGCTAACTGGTATAAAATAATTCGGGTGAAGCAGCACCGCTGGGGGATGGGGAAAATAATAGCGGGGAGGGGGAGGTAGCAGTTCTAGTTGCAAAATTGATCTGCTGCGTAGATGTTGATCGCATTTCCAAATAAAGCACTCAGGGAGAATAGTAGGGTCTATGGAGCCATGGGTTCCAAGTATCACGTCTAGATTTAAGGGAGATGACCGCATATGGTAAGGAGTGTTCGTATGTATATGTCAGGTTGACTTCTTGTATGATTTCTGAAATGGACGATGGGGAACGATCAGACACTTTTTCCTCTTCCAAAGTCACTGCAAGCATTGGAAGGTTTCGCATTTCAGCATAGTTAAACAGATCTACGATCCGTCTAGTGTTGTCAGATGCTTGCCGACCTGCCACAAAGCCGGTTGGGTCAGGGTGGATCAGGGATGGGAGTAGTGGGGACAGTCTGCTTGCCATGAGCCTGGCAAAGATCTTAATGTCAGAGTTGAGCAACAAAATAGGCCTAAATTTTTGGGGCATGTCTGGAGTCTTACCAGGCTTTGGGATAGTAAGTACTAATGCTTCCAGTATGTCAGGAGGAAAACGATGCCCTTCTAGTACTTAGTTGAAGATGTCTAGCAGGCAGGGTGCATGAGTGGACTGGAATTGGCAAAATTACTCATTAGAGAGTCCATCAGGACCTGGAGAATTACCTAAAGGGAGCGATGAGATTATTTTACTAATTTATGGGATCAAGAATGGGGCATTGAGAGATTGTAGTTGTACATGGGTAAGAGCAGGAAGAGAAGCTTGTGAGAGGAAGTCTGCAACCGGGGTAGAGTAGTTTTCCTGGGAGCAGGGTGGTTTCCTTAAGGTTATCAAGTGTCTGCTAATATAGTCTGAACTGGGTAGCAATATCTCTGGGATCCATCAGCTTTGCTTTAGTTCGGAGGTAGACTAAATACGGAATTTTAGATTTGGATTGATGCGTTTTGAGTTGTCGCACTAAAAGACGACCTGCCTTGTTCCCTTTGGAGTAATATTAGAATTTTAGTCTGAGGAGGGATTTGTGGTAATTCTGAAGCAACAAGCTGCTGAACTTGTTTTGTGCCAATCTGAGGTCATTGGAGCCTTGGGACGTGGGATCGGCCTTATTGACGCTTTCTAAGCTAGCTATATCCTTCAGGATTTGTGTGATGTCTATTTCTCTGTGTTTTTTCACCATAATACCCAGTTTAATCAGGGATCCCCTCATGTATGCCTTATGAGCCTGCCATAGAACAAATTTGTCTGGGACTGATCCGGCATTGAAGTGGAAGTATTCTTTCAGATGCGCAGAAAGCTCATCTGTGTATTTTTGATTACTATAGAGGAAGGTGTTGTTCCTCCATTCCGGGGCTCTATGGGACTGAAATTGTTCATAGAGGGTGATGGTGATTGGGGCGTGGTCTGACCACTTAATTAGGCCAATTTCAGTGGAAAGGGTATGAAGCAGGGAGGAGTGATCTACCATAAACATGTCTTTGCATGAATATGACAGATTTGCCGGGGAGAAAAAAGTAAAATCTCTTTCAAGACTATGTTGGGCTCTCTGGGCGTCAACAAGCCTTCTGAGTGGAGAAAGGAGGCCACTCCCGAGTCGGTTCAACGTGTTAGAGATGTACAGTCTAGGGCCGGGTGTAGAACAGACTGTAGAACTCTCCACTTAGGATTACTTTTCCTTGTTTAAGTTTGTTCACACCGCGCATAAGCTTATGTAAAAGAGCTAGTTAGTGGGAGTTGGGTGCATATAGGTTGACTATTGTATATATAATGTTATTAATGGAGCATACCAGAATAATGTAGCGATGTGGGATCTATTTTTGTGGTAATAAGGGTAAAGGCAACAGTGTTCTTGATAGCAATTAGGGGACCTCTCTTTTTCTTGTTGAAATGTGAATGAAAGAGATTAGGAAATAAACGGTGATGTACCCTGGGAACATCTGGCTGAAGCAGGTGAGTTTCTTGTATACACATAATATCAATGTTAGAGGTCAATGCTTCTTTCCACATATAAAATCATTTCTGGGGACAATTAAAGCCTTTTACATTAAGGGAAATAATCTTGAGACCCATGGTGCTGGAGAAGGGGTAACTGCCTAGGTGTTATAAAGTCAACGGAAATGCAATACTAGATTGGGAACACAGTGCTAGTATACGGTAGTGAGAGAATAACACTGCGGTCAGATGGGGTCCGGGGACAGGCAGGTAAGGTTAGGGAGGGGTGGGAGGGGAGGGGGGGAAGCTATGGAAGGAACAAGGAGAGGAGAAAGGGGTTAAAAACCAAGTAACAGAAAGCAGGAACCACTGCAGCGGGAACCGCCACCTATAAGCCGGTAGGGCAAAAGTCCAGTGCTAGGGCTGAGGCAGCCAAAAAGAATACGTAGTAGATGTCAAGAGAGCCACACCATACATGAGTAACACGTTAACAAACTGCCCAATTGTTGCAGAGCGTATGGCACTGATACGCGTAATGGCGGGTAACACAACACCAATACAAGGGTTATGTTCTCATTGGGTTAGTGTCTACAGGATATCAGTCCAGGACGTCAATCCTCTGAAGTGTATGGAGGGGAAGGAGCTGATGGGGCAGGATTGTCCTTCAAATCTCCCAAAGGTAATGGAATCCGCCATGAATGAAGGAGCTGTCTTCCTTCATCAAGTGTCTTGATGCATAGGTTTGCATGTTTCTATGAACCAACAACTCCAGAGGGTATCCCCATTTATAGGGGACTTCGTAGTCCCGAAGGGCTGTTGTGATGGGTAAAAATGCTCTGTGTTGGCGGAGGGTGAACATAGATAAATCAGCAAAAAGCTTGAATTTTTGGTAAGGAGCTGGGAGTGGGCTCTTCTTCCGTGCATCAGTCATCAGGGTCTCTTTCGAATGGAAGAAATGGATGCGTGCAAGGGTATCGTGTGGAAAGTTAGGGCCCAGATGCGGGGGCTTGGGGATCCTATGAGCTCTATCAATAATCATGTCAGGAGCAGGGGTCAGTGGCAAGAGTGCTTGCCCCTAAATGTTATATTTTTGCACCTGGAGCGATCTTCTAGGTCCGCCATCTTTAGTTTGATAGCATCAAGCTGGTTTGCCATGTCATTATGGGCATCTATGACAGTATTTTGAGAGGACGCAAATTCACTCATTTTTGTTTCAATATGGTGTATTTTGTCCTCAGCTGTTTGCAGTCTGGCAGAGAGGGGGTTAAGCAGTCCCGCAATGTCTGCATGCCGGGAGGATTTCAAAGATAATAGCATGATCTTGAGCGAGTCCTCTATGACAGGCCTATCAGAGGTGGAAAGCATCTGAAATGGGTCAGTGGGCACCACGGTGGGGGTCGATGCATGTGAGAAATCACTGACCTGTAGCCGGTCTGGCGTGACCGGGTCGGCCACTTGAGGGCTCGGGACACTCAGCAGGCCATCGCGCCCTGCATGAGGCCAGGTACCATCTTGGATACCTGAAGCAGTGTGCGCCGGGTCCTTGGCATCATCTGGAGTCGGCGGGAGCGACGGAGGTGAGGAGTGCAGAAGGTTGACTATGACAGGGAGGTCTGGCGGAGATGGTAAGCGGGCCGTCGGAGCGGTTGACATGGTGTTAATTGGAGACGCTGGCGGGGTCTTGCTGACCGAGTCGACGCCATCTTTAAGTCTTCCCCTAGCGAAAAAGCTCTCCATGTTGCCATCCTGCAGCTTCGGCAGCTTCCTTTTTGATTTCCCCATAGTAGCAGGGAAGGGATTGGGCATCGGTGGATGCGGTGTGCTGCCGCTCAGGCACAGATTGAGAAGGGCAAGCGCTATTACAGTCACTGGGGTGCCGAAGCTCTCCTCTCAGGCAGCCATCAAGCTCAGAGGCCTAGCCATGCCCCCCACTGATGTGTATTAAACGCACACACAATAGACAATAAATGTGGCCCTGATTATTTGAATTTACGCAAAAAGACACAGTCTGCAGATGATGTACAGTATATGTCACCAAAAGGTATTAAAGAAAAATATCTTGCTGCTGTCGAACACACACACAGTCTTTGAAAAGCTTTTGGTAGTAAAAAAAAAAGCTAATTTCTCTCCCTGCACTATCTGTCCCTTCCTCAGCACGGATGGCCCTGACACTGATCAATTTAGCGCAGGTAAAGATATCTTTCTGCTCTCAAACACACACACACAGTAGTCCTTAAAAGGACTATGGGGTCTTTGAAAAGCTTTTGGTAGTAACAACTGCAAATTTCTCTCTCTGCACTATCTGTCCATTCCTCAGCACGGATTTCCCTGAGACTGATCAATTTAGCGCTGGTAAAATTATATTGCTGCTCTCAAACACACACAGTAGTCCTTAAAAGGACTTTTGGGTATTTGAAAAGCTTTCTTAGAATTAAAACTGTGAATTTCACTCCCTACACTGTCTTTCCCTTCCTAAACTCTGCTCTCCCTGACTATGACTTGATCTGAGCACATGTTATCGGGTGCTATATAACCTCTGATGATGCGTTCAGGTCAGCCAATCACTGTAATGCCAGTACCTAACATGGCTTCGGCATTACAGTGAAGGGCATTACTTACCTGCACATTTATTGGCTGCTTAGAAGGACCCAAACGTGCGAGGAGGAGACTCAAGCATTGCGCTCAAGCATATTTGGTATTCGGCCGAGTACTGCCATGTGCCGAGCATAGCGATGCTCGAGCCAAGCCGGTATTCGCTAGTGTTTTCCAGTGGATTCGGAGATATGGGAATAGATAAGCTTAAGGAATTGCTAAATGAACAATAAGTGATTTTACTGAATAATATCAGTGCTAAAAAGTCATATACAGCTTATAAGCAATTGGTGTATAAGCTAGCAAGCATACAAATTAAAGAAACTTTAGATTTGGGTCCCTTTTTGGTAAGCTCTCATTGTGTGTGAAATTCCCATGATGGTGGATAACAGAGACATAAAGTAGCATGTTTAGAAGTTGTCTTAGGGGTTGTCCACCTTTTTTACTGATCATTAGAGCTGAGTGAAGTATTGGGAAATTAAATTTAGCTGGTTCGCTAAATTTTACAAAGAAATTTGCTTAATGATTAATTACTTTGTCATGAAGCACATTTCTTTGTAAGTAGTGGGTGCAACGACAGGGAGCTGTGATTGCAGCGCTCACAGTCATTGTACCCCTCAGATGCTGTGATCATACATGAAGGGGGAATCTGATGGTAAAAACAGTGCAAAATTAGCAGAACAATAAATTCAATCATACATACCTCCTCCATTTGCTCGCGACAGGCTAGCTGCCATCGTCTTAATTGAAGATCTGGTGCAAAATCTCACACGGCCCAAGATGACATCATCACACAGGCAGTAGTGGTGATGTCATACGTCACCATGCACGTGATTTTGCGTTAGATCTTGAATCAAGATGGCAGCAGAAGGCCTGTCATGAGCACATGGAGGAGGTAAGTATGATTTTTATTTTACATTTCAGGAAAAATCGATTAGGCACCACGAAACACGAGAAAACTTGGCTTAACGGCAAATCATATTTATCCTGAAATTCAGATTGAATTACACTTCATCGGGTTCAACTCACTCAACACTACTTATGATTAGTGTTTATCGAGCATGCTGTGCCGAACACCAGTTTGGCACGAGCATCTCGATGCTCGGCACATGGCGGTATTCGGTCAAAAACCGCATGTGCTCAAGTGCAATGCTCGAGTCTCCTCTCCACATGTTTCTTGGCTGCTACACAGCCAATAAATGTGCGGGTAAGTACTGCCCTCACTCTAATGCCATGGCCATGTTGGTTACTGTCATTATGGTGATTGGCTGGCCGGAATGCTCCATCGGGTGCTATATAGCACCCGATAACACGTGTTCTGCTCAGTCTTAGACAGAGAAAGCTGTGCTGAGGAAGGGACACATAGTGTAGGGAGTGATATAGGAATATTTTTATTAGAGAAACTTTTCAGAGACCCAAAAGTCCTTTTAAGGATTATTGCGTGTGGCAGCAGAAATATCTATTTTTAGCGCAAACTGAGCTAAATAGCTAAAACTTCACAGACCCAAAAGTCTTTTTAAGGACTATTGTGTGTGGCAGCAATATCGATTTTTAGCGCACCCTGTGCTAACTAGCGTGCAATAGTAAGGACACTGCAGACAGCCCAAAAATATCTGTGACATCAAGTGTACTTTTCCGTAGACGGTATCCGCTGAGGACAGTGACATTACCAGCACTACATCTCCAGTGTAAAGTGTGCGCATCCAAAAAATATCTGTGACATCCAGTTTACTTTTTCCGTAGACGTTGTCTGCTGCGGACAGTGACATTACCAGTGACACATCTGCAGTGTAACATGTGCACTTAAAAAAAATGTATCTGTGACATACAGTGTACTTTTTCCATAGACGCTGCGGACAGTGACATTACCAGTGGACCCTCTCCTGTATAACGTTTCCTCATCCCAAATACCTGTGACATTCCCTGTAATTTTTTCTTAGCCGCTGGTGACAGCATTGACATTATTTGCGGGATATCTCCAGTGTGACGTTTCCACATCCTAAATACCTGTTTATAGTTTTTTGGCGCATATACTTCCAAATCCTACGCTACTGTACATGTGACATACTTTCCAAGATGCATCCAGACATCCTCACCATGCTGTTCCTAAACCATTTTGGTGGTGTTTCCATTAATTTTTGACCTATTCCTATGAACCAGGCACCCTCCCCTCTTCAGAGCAGGGGGTGTCTGGTTTAATGCTCGGTTTCTCCCATTAACTTCCATTGCCCGAGCACCAGAGCACTTTGGTGCTCGATGAACACTACTTATGATCTATCCTTTGAACAGTTTAACAGCATCTGATTGTCAGTGGTCCGACAGTCAGGAGTCAGACAACTGTTTGAGAAGGAAACAACGCTCACTGTAGAGCCGTGGTCTTCTCACTGCTTTCCACAGTCCAGTGATGTTACGACTATAGGTCACGTGGCCTGGGCGCAGCTTAGCCCCATTGACTTTAAATAGATCAGCAGTCTCTTTGTGTCTCTGAACTAGGGGAAATTCAGTAAAGTCTTAGATCACTTGTATTTTGTATGATTGGTATTATTAATAGAAATGTAATTGTATAAAAAAAGGCTTCTAAAAAGTATAAGAATTAAGAGATGACGAACCATAGGGTGAGTGGAGGTCTGGGTTTCACAAATATAAGGAAACTAACAGAAGACCTGGCTTTGCACGGGTATATTTTATCTATTTCACTTAATGTTTGTGTGTGTCATTAAAAAATATCGACAGTATCCCCCATAACAGTGACCTCTACAGCACCCCGCCCGTTGAACAGTGAACTCCACAGCCCCTCACCCCTTAACACTGACCCCCCACAGTACCCCACCCCTTTAACAGTGACCTCCACAGTTCCAGCCCCTTTAACAGTTACAAACACAGTGCTCGCCCCTTTAATAATGACCTCCACAGTGCCAGACGAATTAACAATGACCTCCACAGCGGAATGTCCCCTTAACAGTGACCTCCACAGTGCCGACCCTTTAACAGTGACCTCCACAGTGCCTGCCCCCTTAATAGTGACCTCCACAGTGAATGCCCAATTAACAGTGACCTCCAAAGTGCCTGCCCCTTTAACAGTGACCTCCACAGTGAATGCCCCATAAACAGTGACCTCCCCAGTGCCTGCCCCTTTAACAGTGACCTCCACAGTGAACGCCCCATAAACAGTGACCTCCACAGTGCCTGTCCCTTTTCACAGTGACCTCCACAGTGCTTCCCTCTTTAAAAATGACCTTCACAGTGCCTGCCCCCTTAACAGTCACCTCCACAGTGCCCTCCCCTTTAATAGTGAACTCCACAGTGCCCGCCCCTTTAACAGTGACCTCCACAGTGAATGCCCCATTAGTAGTGACCTCCCCAGTGCCTGGCCCTTTAACAGTGACCTCCACAGTGAACGCCCTATTAAGAGTGACCTCCACAGTGCCTGCCCCTTTTTACAGTGACCTCCACAGTGCCCCCCCTTTAACAGTGACCTTCACAGTGCCTGCACCCTTAACAGTGACCTCCATAGTGCCCTCCCCTTTAATAGTGAACTCCACAGTGCCCGCCCCTTTAACAGTGACCTCCATATCAGCTGCCCCTTTAATAGGGGCCCCGGCCCCCTTTAAAGTAAACTCCACAGTGCCGGCCCCTTTAACAGTGACCTTTACAGTGCCAGCACCTTTAACAATGACCTCCACAGCGGACTGCCCCCTTAACAGTGACCTCCACAGTAAATGCCCCTTTAACAGTGATGTTCATAGTGCCCGACCCTTTAACAGTGACGTCCACAGTGCCCGACCCTTTAACAGTGACGTCCACAGTGCCCCACCCTTTAACAGTGACGTCCACAGTGCCTGCCCACTTAACAGTGACCTCCACAGTGAATGCCCTGTTAACAGTGACCTCCAAAGTGCCTGCCCCTTTAACAGTGACCTCTACAGTGAACACCCCATTAACAGTGACCTCCCCAGTGCCTGCCCCATTAACAGCGACCTCCACAGTGCCTGCCCCATTAACAGCGACCTCCACAGTGCCTGCCCCTTTAACAGTGACCTCCACAGTGCCTGACCTTTAACAGTGACCTTTACAGTGCCCACCCCCTTAACAGTGACCTCCACAGTGCCCTCCTCTTTAACAGTTAACTCCACAGTGCCCGCCCCTTTAACAGTGACCTCCACATTAGCTGCCCCTTCAATAGTGGTCCCTGCCACCTAAACAGTGAACTCCACAGTGCATGCCCCTTTAACAGTGACCTCCACAGCAGCTGCCACTTTAATTGTGGCCCCTGCCAACTTAAAAGTGTCCACCACAGCGCCCTACCCCTCTAATAGTGGCCCCTGCCTCCTTAACAGTGACCTCCACAGCTCCCTGACTCTTTAAGACTAGGGCTACATGACGACATGTGTCGCACGACAAAGTTGTTATGGAAACCTGATGTAAAGCTTTGTATATGTGGAGACTAAGGGCCTGCGAGCTTCTATTGGCTGATAAGGGACATGTGACCGTGTGTATGGCAGTTGGGATGTGAGTGAAATACTTGCAGGCCTATATTGGCTAATGTAGGTCATATTTTGGGAATATCTCAGAAATTGTATGTCCTAGAGAGCTGAGACCCCCTCAAGATTTTTTTCTTTGAAATCCATGGTTGCGTTTTTGAGTGATCGCGGAACATACATACACACACACACATATGTACATATATATGTCCTTCTTTATATTTACAGATATAGAGGGACTGTCTCTAAAATGGACAAGTTTCTATATTGCTCTGTAGTAAAAAAAAATCCCTCTTAGGACATGAGGAAATGGAAAAGGGATTCTACAATACAATACAATACAAATAGCAGCTGAGGAGCAAAGTAATTTAAATTCTGAGACATGAGGTGCATGCGATATGGAAAGTAATGTTGATCCTGTGATGTTGCAACACATATACAATATGATTTCCAAAATGAATATGGCTATCACTGGGTTATCATCTCAAATTGGGGGAGTGGGAAAAATCTGAAGTTAGTTTAATGTGCAATAACCTTTCAAAATACGGGACAAAGTTAAAGAGATGGAGAGCTCTATTTGTGGAAGTAAAAAAGTGGTGACATACAGTACAGTATTTGAAAATGGAGTTGGCCGTCTTAAAACAAGATAAGCAAATATGTGTAAAGAAGATAGCAGACTTGGAGGATAGATCTCGTAGGTCTAATATCCGCAAGGAGCTGAAGGTTCTAGATGTGTACAGTTTACAGAGAGGTGGATCGATAAAATGTTTCAAAAGGAGCATGAATTTTATGGATGTCGTATTAAAAGAGCTCATCATATTCCTTTCAAGACCCCTTAGGTGCGACCCCTCAACAAATTTTTAAGGGAGTCTGTCACCTCCATATGGCCATATACAGTGCTTACATTGTCCTATAGCAAACCTATACATGACTGTAATAGTAGCTTTGTCTTTTTCTTTACACTTGCAGAAGCTGGAAAAACTAAGTTTAATTCATATGCAAGTGCCCAGGGGCGGCATTCACTGTGTTGGAGCCCAGGCAGCTCTGCCTTTTTCATTGTTTCCCTGAACCAACCTCTGCCTATGCTCGCCCTCCTATTCCCGGTCTGCCAGAGATCCCGCTTCTGCGCACGGCCTCTCCAGGCTGGGGCATGCGCACTTTGATGACCATTGTGGGCACTGCATCACATTAACTAAGCTGGTTTCGTGCCATTCACCGGAGCATTAGATCTAAATTTCAGAAAAAATTTGCCACAAATCCTAATTTATTGCCGTTTCATGGTAAAGAATTAATTTTTCCTGAAATAGCCGGAAAAAAAAACCCATACCTCATCCATTTGATGTTGGAGAGGCCATTGCAGCCATCTTTATTGAAGAAAATACGCCAATTCTCACGCGTTCTGATGTATTGTTACCACAACATCATCAATCTGGTGACACCACCGCTGCCACCTATTGTGATGATGTCATCACTAGGGATGTGCGAACCCGAACTGGATAGTTCGAGTTCGTACCGAATTTTGGAGTGTTCGGAACCCAGACCCGAACATTTTCAAAAAAGTTCGGGTTCGGGTCCATTGTTCGGCGATTTCTTCCCGCTTTCTGAAGGGCTGCACAGCAGTTAATCAGCTAGCGTTTTGCTTCTTGCCCTAAGAAACCATTACAGCCATGCCTACTAATGGCATGGCTGTGATTGGCCAAGTGCAGCATGTGACCCAGCCTCTATTTAAGCTGGAGTCACATAGCGCACGTCACTTTGCTCTGATTAGTGTAGGGAGATTAGTGTAGGGGTAAAATTCAATTGCCAAAATAGCAATACTATAAATCAGTGGTTTAAGCTGTGGCTGGCCAAGTTTAATAGTGTCCGTCACAGGATATATTATTTTTTGGGGTGAAATTAAATTGCCAAAATAGCAATACCCTGAATCTGGTGTTCCAGCTGTGAATGAACAAGTTTAATAGTATAAGTCAAAGGATAGATTTTGTTCTGGGGTGAAATTGAATTGCCAAAATAGCAATAACCTGAATCAGGTGTTCCAGCTGTGACTGGACAATATCCTTAGTGTCCGTCAAAGGATATATTATTTTCTGAGGTGAAATAAAGTTACAAAAATAGAAATACAGTAAATCTGGTGTTCCAGCTTTTGCAGGTCTAGATTAAATCTGTCCGTAAAAGGGAATATTTTTTGGGGGGTGAAATTTAATTGCCAAAATAGCAATACCCTGAATCTGGTGTTCCAGCTGTGACTGGGCAATTTCCCTAGTGTCCGTCAAAGGATATATTCTTTTCTGGGGTGAAATACAGTTGCAAAAATAGAAATACAGTAAATCTGGTGTTCCAGCTGTGGCTGGCCAAGTTTAATAGTGTTCGAAAAAGAATATATATTTTTCTGGGGTGAAATTCAATTGCCAAAATAGTAATACCATAAATAGGGTGGTTTCCGCTGTGGCTAGCCAAGTTTAATAGTGTCCGTCACAGGATATATTATTTTCTGGGGTGAAATTTAATTGCTGAAATACAAAGTAGCAATACCCTGAATCTGGTGTTCCATCTGTGACTGGACAATTTCCCTAGTATCTATCAAAGGATATATTATTTTCTGGGGTGAAAAACAGTTGCAAAAATAGAAAAACAGTAAATCAGCTGTGACTGGACAAGTTTCATAGTGTCCAGCAAAGGATATATGTTGTTCTGGGGTGAAATTCAATTACCAAAATAGTAATACTGTAAATCTGTTGTTCCAGATGTGACTAGACAAGTTTAATAGTATCCGTCAAAGGATAGATTTTGTTCTGGGGTGAAATTCACTTGCCAATATAGCAATACCCTGAATCTGGTGTTACAGCTGTTGCAGGCCAAGTGTTAATCTCTCCGTAAAAGGGTATATTAGCCACCGCGTGCATCTCCAAGTATATTTCTTTCCGATATATTACAAAAAATGTTACATTACAATTGCTAAAAGCATAATCCTGTAAATCTGCAAACACTATTGTGTATCTCATAGTATATTTCTGTCCGTAAAAGGGTATATTACACTCAATGTGTATATGCAAGTGCTGAGAGGGTCATCCTCAATAACTTCACATGCAATCGTGCATCTCCAAGTGTATTTCTGTCTGTTAAAGAGTATATTACACAAAGTGTTAAAATACAATTTCTGAAGGCATAATCCTACATATTTTTTCACACTACTACTGTGCATCTCCAAGTGTAAATCTTTCCGTAAAAGGATATCTTTCATCTAGGGCCTAAATACTAGGCCTACAATTGATATTCCCCTAAATCTGTTGTTACTGCTGTGCCTGGATTAGTGTAATACGGTACATAAATAAATAGGCAGATAGTGTTAGGTGCCTGTAAAAAAAAAGGCCAGAATTTGAATTCAATACATTGGGCCAAATAATTTTTTTCTTATTGTGGTGAACGGTAACAATGAGGAAAACATCTAGTAAGGGACGCGGACATGTTCGTGGTTTTGTTAGTGGACCCTCTGGTGCTGGGAGAGGACGTGGCTGTTCTGCCACATCCACACGTCCTATTGAAATTAATTTGGCAAAATAGCAATACCCTGATTCTGGTGTCCCACCTGTTGCAGGCCAGATTTCATAGTGTCCGCTAAAACATATATTTTGTTCTGGGGTGAAATTCAATTCCTAAAATAGCAATACCATAAATCAGTGGTTTCAGCTGTGGCTGGCAAAATAGAATAGTGTCCGCCAAAACATATATTTTGTTCATGGTTGAAATTAATCTGCCAAAATAGCAATACCCTGATTCTGGTGTCCCAGCTGTGGCAGGCCAGATTTCATAGTGTCTGCCAAAACACATAGTTTGTTCTGGGGTGAAATTAATCTGCCAATGTAGCAATACCCTGAATCTGGTGTCCCAGCTGTTGCAGGCCAGATTTCATAGTGTCTGCCAAAACACTTATTTTGTTCTGGGGTGAAATTACTCTGCCAAAATAGCAATACCCTGATTCTGGTGTCCCAGCTGTTGCAGGCCAGATTTCATAGTGTCTGCCAAAACACTTATTTTGTTCTGGGGTGAAATTAATCTGCCAAAATAGCAATACCCTGATTCTGGTGTCCCAGCTGTTGCAGGCCAGATTTCATAGTGTCCGCTAAAACATATATTTTGTTCTGGGGTGAAATTCAATTCCTAAAATAGCAATACTATAAATCAGTGGTTTCAGATGTGGCTGGCAAAATAGAATAGTGTCCGCCAAAACATATATTTTGTTCTGGGGTGAAATTAATTTGGCAAAATAGCAATACCCTGATTCTGGTGTCCCAGCTGTTGCAGGCCAGATTTCATAGTGTCCGCTAAAACATATATTTTGTTCTGGGGTGAAATTCAATTCCTAAAATAGCAATACCATAAATCAGTGGTTTCAGCTGTTGCTGGCAAAATAGAAT
Source organism: Bufotes viridis (assembly GCA_033119425.1). Classification (NCBI taxonomy): domain Eukaryota; kingdom Metazoa; phylum Chordata; class Amphibia; order Anura; family Bufonidae; genus Bufotes; species Bufotes viridis. The sequence continues at coordinate 341,511,766 of CM065592.1, read as the reverse complement.
AGTGTCCGCCAAAACATATATTTTGTTCTGGTGTGAAATTAGTCTGCCAAAATAGTAATACCCTGAATCTGGTGTCCCAGCTGTTGCAGGCCAGATTTCATAGTGTCTGCCAAAGCACATATTTTGTTCTGGGGTGAAATTAATTTGGCAAAATAGCAATACCCTGAATCTGTTGTCCCAGCTGTTGCAGGCCAAGTGTAAATCTGTCCATGAAAGGATACCTTTCATCCAGGGCCTAAATACTAGCCCTAAAAGAGATATTCCCCTAAATCAGTGGTTACTGCTGTGCCTGGATTAGTGTAATACGCTACATAAACAAATAGGCAGATAGTGGTAGGTGCCTGTAAAAAAAGGCCTGAATTTGTGTAGAAGACGATGCAGGGGACGATGAGGTCCTAGACCCCACATGGAATGAAGGTCGTGCCACTGACTTTCATAGTTCAGAGGAAGAGGCAGTGGTGAGACCGAGCCAACAGCGTAGAAAAAGAGGGAGCAGGGGGCAAAAGCAGAATAGCCTCAGCCAAGAGAGTTCTTCTGCTACTGGCCACCGCCACCAGGGACCGAGCACCCCAAAGGCAGCTTCAAGGAGTTCCCTGGCATGGCACTTCTTTGTACAATGTGCTGACGACAACACCCGAGTGGTTTGCACGCTGTACCATCAGAGCCTGAAGCGGGGCATTAAAGTTCTGAACCTTAGCACAACATGCATGACCAGGCATCTACATGCAAAGCATGAACTGCTGTGGAGTAAACACCTTAAAAACAAGGAACTCACTCAGGCTCCCCCTGCTCCCTCTTCTGCTGCTGCCTTGGCCTCTTCCACCCCCTCGGGAGGAATGTTGGAACCTGCCGCCCACCAAACAGAGGATGTGCCACCGACACCACCACCTGCATCACCAAGCATCTCCACCATGTCACACTGCAGCGTTCAGCTCTCCATCTCACAAACCTTGGAGAGAAAGCGTAAATTCCCACCTAGCCACCCTCGAGCCCTGGGCCTGAATGCCAGCATTTCTAAACTACTGGCCTTTGAAATGCTGTCATTCAGGCTGGTGGACACAGACAGCATAAAACAGCTGATGGTGATGGCTGTCCCAAAGTATGTTGTTCCCAGCCGCCACTACTTCTCCAAGACAGCCGTGCCTTCCCTGCAAAACACAGTGTGCACTGCGCAACACCAACTGTGGCAAGGTCCACCTAACTACAGATACGTGGACCAGTAAGCACGGCCAGGGATGCTATATCTCACTAACTGCACACTGGGTAAATGTAGTGGCGGCTGGGCCCCAGGTGGAGAGTTCTTTGGCGCACGTCCTTCTGCTAACCAAGGATCGCAGGGCATCATTCTTTGCCTCCTGTAGCCTCCTCCTCCTACTCGGCTTCCTCCTCCTCTGCTTCCACCTGCTCATCCTGTCAGACACACACCTTCACCACCAACTTCAGCACAACCCGGGGTAAATGTCAGCAGGCCATTCTGAAACTCATATGTTTGGGGGACAGGCCCCACACCGCGCAGGAGTTGTGGCGGGGTATTGAACAACAGACCGACCAGTGGTTGCTGCCGGTGGGCCTCAAGCCCGGCCTGGTGGTGTGCGATAATGGGCGAAATCTCGTGGCAGCTCTGGGACTAGCCGGTTTGACGCACATCCCTTGCCTGGCGCATGTGCTGAATTTGGTAGTGCAGAAGTTCATTCTCAACTACCCCGACATGTCAGAGCTGCTGCATAAAGTGCAGGCCGTCTGTGCGCACTTCCATTGTTCACATCCTTCCGCTGCTCGTCTGTCTGCGCTACCACGTAACTTTGGCCTTCCCGCTCACCGCCTCATATGCGATGTGCACACCAGGTGGAACTCCACTTTGCACATGCTGGAAAGACTGTGCGAGCAGCAGCAGGCCATAGTGGAGTTTCAGCTGCAGCATGCACGGGTCAGTCGTACTGCGGAACAGCACCACTTCACCACCAATGACTGGGCCTCCATGCAAGACCTGTGTGTCCTGTTGCGCGGTTTTGAATACTCCATCAACATGGCCAGTGGCGATGACGCCGTTATCAGCGTTACAATAACACTTCTATGTCTCCTTGAGAAAACACTTAGGGTGATGATGGAAGAGGCGGTGGCCCAGGAGGAGGAGGAGGAGGGGTCATTTTTAGCACTTTCAGGCCAGTCTGTTAGAAGTGCTTCAGAGGGAGGTTTTTTGCAACAGCAGAGGCTAGGTACAAATGTGGCCAGCCAGGGCCCACTACTGGAGGACGAGGAGCATGAGGAGGAGGTGGAGGAGGATGAGGATGAAGCAGGTTCACAGTGGGGTGGCACCCCACACAGCTCAGGCCCATCACTGGTGCGTGGCTGGTGGGATACGGAGAACAATGACGATGCGCCTCCCACAGGGGACAGCTTCTCCTTACCTCTGGGCAGCTTGGCACACATGAGCGACTACATGCTGCAGTGCCTGCGCAACGACAGCAGAGTTGCCCACATTTTAACGTGTGCGGACTACTGGGTTGCCACCCTGCTGGAGCCCCGGTACAAAGACAATGTGCCCACCCTACTTCCTACACTGGAGCGTGATAGGAAGATGCGCGAGTACAAGCGCACGCTGGTATACGCGCTCCTGAGAGCATTCCCAAATGTTATAGGGGAACATGTGGAAGCCCAAGGCGAAGGCACAGGAGGAGCAAGAGGTCGCCAACGCAGCTGCGTCACGGCAAACTCCTCTGAGGGCAGGGTTAGCATGGCAGGAATGTGGAAAAGTTTTGTCACCACGGCACAGCTAACTGCACCACCACCTGATACGGAACGTGTTAGCAGGAGGCAGCATTTCACTAACATGGTTGAACAGTACATGTGCACACCCCTCCACGTACTGACTGATGGTTCGGCCCCATTCAACTTCTGGGTCTTAAAATTGTCCACGTGGCCAGAGTTAGCCTTTTATGCCTTGGAGGTGCTGGCCTGCCCGGCGGCCAGCATTTTGTCTGAATGTGTATTCAGCACGGCAGGGGGCGTCATTACTCACAAACGCAGCCGCCTGTCCACAGCCAATGTGGACAAGCTGAAGTTCATAAAAATTAACCAGGCATGGATCCCACAGGACCTGTCCATCCCTTGTGCAGAATAGACATTTATAACTACCTCCCCTTAACCATTTATTCTTGTACTCCAGGGCACTTCTTTATTGAATCCTCTTTTTTTAATTTTACCATTATTTTGCGGGGCAACCCAAAGTTGAATGAACCTCTCCTCCGTCTGGGTTCCAGGGGCCTAAATATCTGAAAGTGGCCTTCTCCATTGGTGGGTGACATGAAGCCTGATTCTCTGCTTTGGGACCTCTTTCCTCTGTCTGGGTGCTGGGGCCTAAATAACTAAAAATGGCCTTCTCCGTTGTGGGTGTCATGATGCGTCTTTTGCTGCTATGCGACCTCTGTCCTCTGTCTGGGTGCCGTCGGCTAAATATCTTGAATTGGCCTACTCTATTGCTGGGTGACATGAAGCCTGATTCTCTGCTACGCGACCTTTCTCCTCTGTCTGGGTGCCAGGGGCCTAAATATCTAAAAGTGGCCTTCTCCATTGGTGGGTGACATGACGCCTGATTTTCTGTTATGCGACCTCTCTCCTCCATCTGGGTGCCAGGGGGCTAATTATCTAAAAGTGGCCTTCTCCATTGGTTGGTGACATGATGCCTGATTCTCTGCTTTGCAACCTCTGTCCTCTGTCTGGGTGCTGGGGCCTAAATAAATGAAAGTGACCTTCTCCATTGGTGGGTGACTCGAAGCCTGATTCTCTGCTATGGGACCTCTCTCCAATTGATATTGCTTAATTTTTATTCATTTTATTTTAATTCATTTCCCTATCCACATTTGTTTTCAGGAGATTTACCTACATTTTGCTGCCTTTTGCAGCCCTCTAGCCCTTTCCTGGACTATTTTACTGCCTTTTTACTGCCCAAAAGTTCAGGTCCCCATTGACTTCAATGGGGTTCAGGTTTGGGGTGAAGTTCGGGTCGAGTTCGGATCCCGAACCCGAACATTTTCGGGAAGTTCGGCAGAACTTCTCGAACCCAAACATCCAGGTGTTCGCTCAACTCTAGTCATCACTATTGTTGAGTGAAGTATCCAAACTGGACTTTGGTCCGAAGTTCAGGGAAAATATGATTTGCTGCAAGGCCAAATTTCTGCATGCTTCGTGGTAACTAATCAGTTTTCCTTGAAATGGAGGTAAAAAAAAAAAAAAATCATACTCACCTAATCCATTTGAGCGTGAAGAGGCTGCCATGGCCATCTTGCTTGAAGATCCTGCGCGAAATATTGTTCTCGGTGACCTATAATGTCTCTATGCTGGCAAGCATGATGATGTCATCACACATCGCATGAGATTTTGTGCAGGATCTTCAAGCAATGACTAACCCGTGAAAGGCCTTAATATTAACCTCAGATGCCGCAATCAGCGATGAATGTGGCATCTGAAGAATTCAATGACTGGGGGCAATGCAATCTCCGCTCCCCGTCATTGCACTCACTACTTACAAAGAAACTCTTCATAACAAAGTAATCCGTCACAAAGCAAATTCTTTTGTAAAATTTGATGAAGCAGCCAAATCAAAATTTTACTTTGTCAAAAGTACTTTGCTCATCTGTAGTCAGGACTTTAGCATATGCAAGAATTGGTGCATTTTCTTCAATCAAGATGGCTTCCATGGTTTCTTTGTGATCAAATGGAGGTGAACATATATTTTTTGTTTTAACTACTGCTAAGCAAATCGAAGCATCCGAAGTGGAATTTAATCCTGAGTTTAGTAAAAATTTTATTCGCAATAAATCCAAATTTCCTCACACTTCGTGGTAATTAATATTTTTTTTTCCTAAAATGGCAGCTACAAGTGTTACAAAGTAAAACTACAGTAAGAAGCCTGGAAAGTGAGATCAACCATAATGGCATGCGAACGGCCATTCAGCAGCTAGTCAGCCCCTGTGATGTCACAGCCTTATAAAAGCCTCATCTCATGCGGTCAGCGCCATTTCACTGTGAGCTGAGCATAGGGAGAGATGTGACAAGCACACTGTAGGGTGAGCATATGTAGACTGCAGGGACAGGACAGAGACATTAACCTGAAGCTGAAGGAATCCATAGGAGACAGCACAGTTTGCATCAATCCCTTTGTAGATCACAGAGATATATAATTAAACAGCAATTCTATTACACCTTGATTGTCATATTGGGGTAAATAAGCTTTCTAATTTTATTGTTATTGGGGTGTCCACCTTGTTTAATAGATAAACAATTCTATTAGGCATAGATTCTCAAATTGGGGTGAATAAGCTGTCTAATTTTACTGTTATTTGGGTGTCCACCGTGTTTAGTAGATAAGCAATTCTATTATTCCTTGATTCTCAAATTGGGATGAATAAGCTGTCTAGTTCTACTGCTATTGGGATGCCCACCTTCTTAAACCACAAAACTGTTTTGCCTGAGCTCAGCTCGGGCTATGGGAATAGTACTTAACTGTCGCCCAAACTGGAATCAGACCAAAGTGGAAGGGGATATGGCTGTTTTAACTTCTGCTATGCCCTGATTGGTACCAGCTAGAAGCATGGGTCTTGTTTAAAAGCTGTCATTCCTGGTTTTCATACAAGACCAAAATGATAGATTAGCAGGAGATATTGATTCGGGAGTAATCGCTAGTAAAACCTGCTTTTACTTTCACTTTCTGATGCATTCACTGCATTGCCATTTCTAACAATGATATATTCCCATGTAGTAAAGATAATACTGTCGTTATGGTATTGTTTGAAAAATTGAAATGTCAGCTTTCAAACAATACAGAGCACATATCTGTAACAAACCAGAGATATGAGCAGCTAAAGCAGCCTCAATGCCCACCTTTAGTTTGGACGAGGACAACCTGCAGGAGGAAAGGAAAAATAGTAGAAATATATGGAAATGTGGCAGTATCATCCTTGTAGTGACCTACTTAATAACGTTATTTTTACCATACAGTGAACGCTGTAAATACATTTCCCCCCTAAAAATAAAATAAATAATAAAATAAATAAATCAATAAAATAATAAAAGTTATTAACTACACTACCTCAAAATGGCTCCTAAAAAACCTACAACTAATCCAGCAAAATAAAAAAATAGAGGAAAAAATTAAAAAGTTATGACTGCCGGAACACAAAAGGAAGAACTATTATTGGTCCTTAAGGCTAAAATTAATTATGCCACTGAGGGATTAAAAATGCAATTGTATCCGAAGAGTTGCACACCAGCAATATTTACTTCCAACACATATTAAAAATCTACAATTAAAAAGTTACATTTTTGGGAGGGTTTTTCCAATGTTAATGTGTTAGGAGGTTAATAAAGAAGCAACTCTATTTGGTCTTCATTTTCAAATTGGGGTGAATAGGCTCTCTAGTTCTACTGTAATTTGGCCTTCATTCTCAAATTGGGATGAATAAGCTTTCTAATTTTACTGTTATTGGGGTATTCACCTTGTTTAATAAGTAAGCAATTCAATTAGGCCTTGATTCTCAAATTTTGGTGAATAAGCTGTCTAGATCCACTGCTATTGGGGCGTCCACCTTGTTTAATAGATAAGCAAATGCAATTATATTACAACTTGATTCTCAATTGGGCTGAAAAAGCTATTTATTTCTACTGTTATTGAGGTTACCATATTGTTTAATAGATAAACAATTCTATTGCGCCTTGATTCTCAATTTTAGGTAAATAACCTCTCTTGCGCTATTGTTAGAGGGGTGTCCACCTAAGCAATTCCATTAATTCTCAAAATTGGGGTGGATAACCTGTCTTATCCTACTGTTAAGCGGAATCCACCTTGTTTAATAGATACGCAATTTTATTAGACATTCATTCTCAAATTGGGGTGAATAGGCTGTCTAGTTCTACTTTTAGAGGGTTGTCCACCTTGTTTATTAGATAAGGAATTCTATTAGGCCTTGATTCTCAAATTGGGGTGAATACGTTTTAAATTTTACTGTGATTGGGTTGTCCACCTTGTTTAATAGATAAGCAATGGTATTATGTATTGTTTCTCAAATTGGGGTGAATAAGCTGTTTACTTCTATTGTTATTGAGGTGTTCACATTGTTTAATAAACAAACAATTCCACACTATTATGCCTTGATTCATAAATCTGGGTAAATAACTTGTCTTTTTCTACTGTTATAGGGGTGTCGACCTTGTTTATTACATAGAAAATTCTATTAGGCATTAATTCTTAAATTGGGATGAATGACCAGTCTTTTTCTACTGTTATTGGGGTGTCCACATCGACACTGAATAACATATTTTACATATACAGTTAGTGTTACAGCACTGTGTGTCCAACAGACAGTTTCTAGGGCCCTCCAAAGGAACGGACAGTTCCAAAACGGTTGCTATGGGTGAGGGTGGCAGCTTGAGAGTGAGACAGGTGCAGAGTGGCAGCATGTGGCTGAGCCAGCAGGGTTCAAGTGTGGCCGTTGGCCAGCAGGTGGCAGAATTATGAGATCTGAAGCCAAAAGTGCCTGGGGTTGACCGGCTGTTACTCAGGCGCTCACATGTCTGGAAACAACTAGCAATGCCTGGCTTTATAGAGACAGCAGCAGGCAGTCAGCATGGAGTGGTAGGGGAATTTTGTGGGAATTTTGCATCAAGTCCCTTGAGGATGTCAGTGTGGCTATATGTAGAATCTGCCCTGCATAAACACATGGAGCATCACCATAAAGTGGCTTGGGAAAACTGTGGCACTAATGTAGCGGTACAGCTTGATGAATCTCCCAGTGGCCCGCACCCCTTCTCCAGCAGTCAAAGCTCCACCACCTCAACAGAATGGAGCTATGTCTCCTTCCTATCATCTACTGGTCCTGATGTTACTCCTCCTCCTCTTACTCCTCGTGATGTGTTTCATCAGTAATCGATCACAAGGCAATTACAAAGAAACAACAGTTTACTTGCACTCATCCAAGCTGAATGTGCTCCTGGACAAGTTGCAAATACTACAGTCCCTCCCTTTCCATTTGGTTGACTGTGCACATTGAACTGATGGCTTGTTCCCACCCAAGGTGGAGAGTTCCAAGCTATCACTACTTTTCTAAAAAAGCTGTACCAACCCTATATACATACGTACAGCAGAAGGTGGGCCAGTCCTTGAGCTGATATGTGAAGCGGTAACTATGGTCAAGGACAACATATGTCCTTTATGGCCCACTGGGTAAATGTGGTCCCTGCCCAGCTACACCAGCAACTTGGCCAGGTGATGACAATGCCGCCTCCTCATTCTCATGTTGTGATTGTGTGCCAATGATCTCCTCTGCCTCCTCATCCTCCACCTTGTCCTCAGCCTCGACTGTAGGCACAGGACTGAGTTCTCCTCCAGCATACCAAATATGCAGAGCATAGCATTATCATGCTGTTCTGCACCTGGCCAGCCTTGTCACCAGGCCAAAATGGGGGTCATTTTTACACCTGCTGAGAGGGATGATAAACTCAACCACTATAGAGACATCCTATGTATTCAGTCGGTCACTGCCTATGTGTGCCATCGCCCATTCCCATGAAGGTCTGACTGGGGATACCCTCTGCGTTAATGCTCCACTGTCATGACAGCTGGAGAAAGGGTGGGGGGGGGGGAGCAGCTCCATCAGCAGCAACTTGAGTGTTGAGTCTCTGATGAACATGTTTCTTTGCCTGCCTACAAAAGAAACCAGTCAGCTGCGGCTGCAGGACATGGAGCAGAACCTGAACCAGCAAGTAGCGGCATACTTGGACTGCACACTGCCACTCCAGAACCAAGATCCCCTGGACTACTGGGCAGCCAAATTGAATTGTGGCTGAGTTTGCCTTGGAAAGCATTTGAAATTGACCTAGTAGTGTGGCATCAGAGCAGGAGTTTAGTGAAGCGGAGGGCATAGTTACCCCGAAAGTAACTTACCTTTCAATGCAAAATGTTGAAACATTCTCAACTTTATAAAGATGAATCAGTTGTGGATCAGCAATAATTTCCACATACCGGTGCCTAATGCATCAGAATAGATCATTCTGGCAGTAATGTTCTGACTGCAGTGTGCTGTACACCAGAACATTGTGAAATACAGTATGGCCCGTTATTCTAGCCACGTTTTTCAGCCACTATTCTAATGCTGCCTCCTGCCTGATGTCACACACCTTGTGCCTCTGCTACCATCTTCTACTACTGCCACCATCTTGTGCTGTTACTGCCACTACTTTTACCCCCACCTCCCCACTCTGTGACTGGGCCACTATGTTGACTCCTCATGCTGTTGCCACTCTCCCCAGTCTGTCCTGGGCTCAATAGTGTACCTATGTATTATATTAAGATTTCATCATGATTAGGAAGTCAAATGCAGGAAGGGGTCCAAAATATAGAAGACATAGGACTATTTCCTTCACCTCATCTTTGTTTTATAAAAAGAGTTCAATATCTCCCAACAAGACAACAAATGATTAAACGACTTATAGGCCCCTGACACCCAGACAATGGGGCGGTCATTAGACAGTAAAAAGAGTTTAATATCTCCCACCAAGACAACAAATAATTAAATGACATATAGGCCCCTGACACCCAGACAATAGGGCGGTCATTAGACAGTAAAAAGTTTTAAATGTCTGCCACCAAGACAGCAAGCAAGTTCGGGAAATTTAGGCCCCTGACACCTAGACAATGGGGCGGTCATTAGACAGTAAAAAGTGTTAAATGTCTCCCACCAAGACAACAAATGATTAAACAACATATAGGCCCCTGATACCCAGACAATGGGGCAGTCATTAGACAGTAAAAAGTGTTAAATGTCTCCCACCAAGACAACAAATGATTAAACAACATATAGGTCCCTGATACCCAGACAATGGGGCAGTCATTAGACAGTAAAAAGAGTTTAATATCTTATACTGGCTAGATTTTGGCACATCTGTTTCCTTTTGGCGGTTAGGTGGACCTTGCCATGGGTGACGTTGCGCAGTGCACACTTGATTTTATCAGATACTTCGTTGTGCAGGGAAGGCACAGCTCTCCTGGAGAAGTAGTGGCGGCTGGGAACAACATACTTTGGGACAGCCATCGCCATCAGCTGTTTAAAGCTGTCTGTGTCCACCAGCCTGAATGACAGCATTTCAAAGGCCAGTAGTTTAGAAATGCTGGCATTCAGGCCCAGGGCTCGAGGGTGGCTAGGTGGGAATTTTCGCTTTCTCTACAATGTTTGTGAGATGGAGAGCTGAACGCTGCCGTGTGACATGGTGGAGATGCTTGGTGACGGAAGTGGTGGAGTTGGTGGCACATTCTCTGTTAGGTGGGCGGCAGGTGCCAACATTCCTCCCGAGGCAGAGGAAATACCAAGGAAGCACAAGAAGAGGGAGCAGGGGGAGCCTGAGTGAGTTCCTTGTTTTTAAGGTGTTTACTCCACTGCAGTTCATGCTTTGCATGTAGATGCCTGGTCATGCATGTTGTGCTAAGGTTCAGAACATTAATGCCTCGCTTCAGGCTCTGATTGCGCAGCGTGCAAACCACTCCGGTCATGTCGTCAGCACATTGTTTGAAGAAGTGCCATGCCAGGAAACTCCTTGAAGCTGCCTTTGGGGAGCTCGGTCCCTGGTGGCGGTGGCAAGTAGCAGGCGAACTCTCTTGGTGGCGGCTGTTCTGCTTTTGCCCCCTGCTCCCTCTTTTGCTACTCTTTTGACTCGGTCTCACCGCTGCCTCTTCCTCTGAACTATGAAAGTCAGTGGCATGACCTTTATTCCATGTGGGGTCTAGGACCTCATCGTCCCCTGCAACGTCTTCCACACAGTCTTCCTCTCTGACCTCCTGTTCGGTCTGCACACTGCAAAAAGACGCAGAAGTTGTCACCTGTGTTTCGTCATCATCACAGAGACGTGCGGACTCTGATGAGGTGGTATTCCCATGTCCTCATCATCAGGAAACATAAGTGGTTGAGCATCAGTGCATTCTATGTTTTCCACCACTGGGGAAGGGCTAGGTGGATTCCCTTGGGAAACCCTGCCAGCAGAGCCTTCAAACAGCATAAGAGACTACTGTATAACTTGAGGCTCAGACAGTTTCCCTGATATGCATGGGGGTGATGTGACAGGCTGATGGGCTTGGTTTTCAGGCGCCACCTGTGCGCTTTCAGCAGAAGACTGGGTGGGAGATAATGTTGTGAACGTGCTGGATCCACTGTCGGCCACCCAATTGACTAGCTCCTGTACTTGCTCAGGCCTTACCATCCTTAGAACGACATTGGGCCCCACCAAATATCGCTGCAAATTCTGGCGGGTACTGGAATCTGAGGTAGTTGGTTCACTAGGACGTGTGGCTGTGGCAGAACGGCCATGTCCTTTCCCAGCACCAGAGGGTCCACTAACAACAACACAACCATGTCCACGTCCCTTACTAGATGTTTTCCTTATTGTTACCGTTCACCACAATAAGAAAAAATTATTTTGCCCAATGTATTGATTTCAAATTCAGGCCTTTTTTTACAGGCACCTACCACTATCTGGCTATCTATTTATGTACCATATTACACTAATCCAGGCACAGCAGTAACCACAGATTTAGGGGAATGTCAATTGTAGGCCTAGTATTTAAGCCCTCAATGAAAGGTATCCTTTTACGGACAGATTTACACTTGGAGATGCACAGTAGCGTGTGAAAAAATATGTAGGATTATGGTTAACATTTTTAACATTTTGTGTAATAAACCCTTTAACGGAAATAAATATATTTAGAGATGCAAAACAGTTTGTGCAAATGAAGAGGATTATGCTGTATTTTAACACTTACTGTAATATGCCCTTTAACGGAAAGAAATACACTTGGAGATGCACGCTGAGTGTAATAGACCCTTTTGCGGACAGATTTACACTTTGTCTGCAACAGCTAGAACACCAGATTTTGGGTATTGCTATTTTGGCAATTGAATTTTATCCCAGAAATGAATATATCCTTTGACGGACACTATAAAACTTGTCCAGTCACAGCTAGAGCACCAGATTTACGGTATTGCTATTTTTGCAACTGAATTTCACCCCAGAAAATAATATATCCGTTGACGGACACTATGAAACTTGTCCAGTCATCGCTGGAACATCAGATTTATGGTATTTCGTTTTTTGCAGCTGAATTTCACCCCAGAAAATAATACATCCTTTGACAGACACTAGGGAAATTGTCCAGTCACAGCTGGAACACCAGATTCAGGGTATTGCTATTTTGGCAATTAAATTTCACCCCAGAACAAAATCTATCCTTTAGTGAATACTATTAAACTTGTCCAGTCACAGCTGGAACACCAGATTTACTGTATTTCTATTTTAGCAACTGAATTTCACAGCAGAAAATAATATATTCTTTGACGACACTATGAAACTTGTCCAGCCACAGCTGGAACACCAGATTTACGGTATTGCTATTTTTGCAACTGAATTTCACCCCAGAAAATAATAAATCCTTTGACGGAAACTATGAAACTTGTCCATTCACAGCTGGAACACCAGATTTATGGTATTGCTATTTTGGTAATTGAATTTCACCCCAGAACAAAGGCTTTCCTTTGACGGACACTATAAAATTTGTCTTGCCACAGCAGAAAGCACTGATTTAGGGTATTGCTATTTTGGAAATTGAATTTTACCCCAGAAAAAAAAAATTATATTCTTTGCCAGACAGTATTACACTTGGCTAGCCACAGCTGGAACACCAGATTTAGTGGATTGCTATTTTTTTTAATGAATTTCACCTCTCAATAAAATATATAAAATTCTATCCTGAGTTTCTAGGGGTTACAATAAGCACAGCCATGCCCCTGATGTAGGATATAGAAAAAACAAAAAACCCTACTATTGATTAATTAATGAACTTGATGGAAGCTTGTGCTGGTGCACCACAAGACACAAAATGCCCACTGAATAACCCCAGATTCACAGCTGTAGATCAATCACTTCATTAAGTGTTTTTGCTGAGTTAATCCCTGCCTAATCTCGCCCTAACAGCAGCTGCACCTAGCCCTACACTAATCAGAGCATAGTGACGTGCGGCGCCACGTGATTCCAGCTGAAATAGAGGCTGGGTCACATGCTGCACTTGGTCAATCACAGCCATGCCAATAGTGAGCATGGCTGTGATGGCCTCTTGGGGCAAGTAGTATGACAATTGTTGATTGGCTGCTTTGCAGGCTTCCAAAATGCGCCATAGAAATCGCCGAACAACGAACACAAACTTTTACGTAAAGGTTAGGGTCCGTTTCATGAACACCCCAAAATTTGGTACGAACCCAAACTATACAGTTCGGGTTCGCTCATCATTATTTGTGACAAATTATTTTAAAACAAAGCAAATTTTTTTGAAAAATTCTGTGAAGCATCCAAATTTTCTCTTTTTTAAACTTCTCTCATCTCTAGTTTTAACTCCTCTTTAACTTCTTGAAAGACTGTGTGACTCTAAGATGCTTCGATTATCATTAAATGCTGCATCTGAGGGGTTAAATGATGGGGTATGGTGCGATTGCCATTCTTCGACATTGGACCCACTCCATACAATGGAATGCCGAGTAATAATTAATAACAAATCAAATTAGTAATTCACTGAAGTTTTGTGCGACTTCGAGCAATAAGATCTTTGCCTATAATCAGCCAATACATTCTAATGCTGTACAGAAACAGCATTAAAAACTAAGGTTTTGAACGAATTGACTTGAGATCTTTGCTTCGCTCAAGCCTAATTGCAATAACACTTAAAAATGGCTTATTAATTTCATAGTAAAATTTTCAGTGGGGAAACACCATTAAGAGCCATCTGCATTTTTATACGATTGCTTGGGATTTTGATTACTTTACACAGTATTTCTATAGATTAGGGAAAAAGTAGGAAAAGAAGCACAGCCTGGCTTAAAAATCTGAATATGAGTTTATGAAATTATTATTGGTATTTAATTATGCACATCATTAGCACACATGCAGGAAATAGGAAATCAGTGTCTGATAAAGCATGGCACTTTTTTGTAATATATGAACTACTTTATCTCTTTTGATTGTATGATTGAGTTTTTAATCAGTAACACTAATTATGTATTCCTAGCTGAGAACAGAAATCAATGGATCAGCTCTCACACATATAAAAGAACTTTACTCCTTTTGACTGTTAATTCTGTATCAGAGCTTGTTGGGTTTATGTCTAAGGCCCCTTTCACACGAACGACTTTTCCGCACGGGTGCAATGCGTGACATGAACACATAGCACCTGCACTGAATCCTGACCCATTCATTTCAATAGGTCTGTGTACTGTACATGAGCAGTTTTTTTCATGCATCAGTTCTGTGTTGCGTGAAAAACACAGCATGTTCTATATTTTGCATTTTTTGCCATAGAAGTGAATGGGGCTTCAGTGAAAAACTCACTGATGGTTGCTAAGAGATGTTGCTTGTAAACCTTCAGTTTTTTAACAAGGGTGTGAAAAACGCATCAAAACCCATTGCACCCGCTCGTAAAAAACTAAACAACTGAACGCAATCAAAGACAAAACTGACTGAACTTGCTTGCAAAATGGTGAGAGTTTCACTGAACGCATCCAGACCTAATCTGTCATGCTCGTGTGAAAGAGGCCTATCAGGTAAAATACAGATATAAGGGAACAAACCATTAATTTCTAATCAGTCTATGATAATGTATGCTGTACCTATATGCAGTAATCATCCCCCTCCATATGGGTACGATCGCAGTACCTCTCTGATTACATTGGGTGATCTGATGCTGACAAATAAAGATTTATGTGCCACATAAATCATGGATCACTGGGTGATTAGCATCACATTATGGATATTCGCACTTGCTTTAGGTTATTTCAATATAGGTTTTGGTTATAATGGAATATAACGGATTTTGTAAGACAGAATGGAATACGGAAGCCTTTACGAGGCATTCCATTTTAATCCGTCATAATAGAAGTCTATGTTGACGGGACTTTATTGTCTATCCTGCATAACGGAACAGATGCATCCGTTATGCTTGCCCATAGACTTCTATTATGACCGATCAAAACTGAATGCCTCTTAAAGGCTTCCGTTTTGCATTCCGTCTTATAAATTCCGTTATATTCTTTTATAAATGGAACCTATAACGGAATACCCTAATGCAAGTGTGAAACCACCCTAACATGTGCAATCATCAGAAAAGAGTATTAAAGGGATTGTGCAATCTGTTTATATTGATGACCTATCCTCAGGATAGATCATCAATATCTGATCTGCCGGGGTCTGACACTTGGCACTACCACTGATCAGCTGTATGAAGAGGAGGTCGTGCTCTATGCCAGCGCTGCTTTTTCATTACACTAAGCATTATATTCCCTTAAATGACAGTGTAGTGTAATTATATCGTACTTACACTGCACTTCCAGGACAACAGACAGTGTAATAAAGAGGAAGGAGCGCTCACATGGACCGTCTCCTCCTTTTCAAACAGCTGATCAGCAAGGGTGCCGGGTGTCAGACCCCTGACAGAACAGATATAGATGTATTACCCTAGGAAAAGTCATTAATATAAAAAGGCTACACAACCCCTTTAATACAAATGCTTGCCTTGCTCACATAGAACAATTCTGCTGCCAAAGATGAGACAATAAAAGGATATATGAAATACTAACTGCACCAAACATTGTTGCATGAACAAGTTTTCAATTTTATCTTTTTCTGATTTTATGCAAGACAAGGATTGCACATTACCCTGACTAAATCTGCCCACTATGGTTTCATGATTCAGAGAGCTAAATAACAGTCTGAGCACTACTATATCTCTAGGTATGGCGATATTGTTTTATCTGTTTCAAGGAAAAAAAATAAAAAAAACCCTCTCTGAAACATTTCATATGTTATGCTAAAGATATACAACTATTTGCTGATTAATCATATTTCGGAACTAATTGCATATGCCTGATGAATGTTAAATGCAAGGATCAATTCCCCCTTCCTATCAATTTTGGCTCATTCATTTGAGTAATGATGACTAAAGGACTATCCTGGAAAGAATATAAAAAGAAACAGAGGTTTCCAAATAGTTATTAAATGCTATTTCAAATAAAAAGTTAAATTTGTAAAAATAATTGTTATAAACCCTTAAGCCTGCACTAACCTCATGAAATCACTACAGTAATGTTCTATAAACTTACCTAGTAACATGATTTATTATTCTGAAAGATGACATCTGCCCATCCAGTTCAGCCTATCATCCTGCATAGTTGATCCAGAGGAAGTCGTCCAAAAAAAAAAAAAAAAACTAAAATAAAAACCCTCATGAGGTCGAAACCAATTTTCCACATTTTAAGGGGAAAAAAATCCTTCTTCATTACAATTAGGTAATCAAAATGGATCACTCCAAAATGCTTCCAGGCCCTGACAATTGATGATGGGAAAGATCTCTGCACTGATGCTTAATATATTTATATACGGTTATTAGATCTCCCCTTAGTCATCTATTTTCTAAAGTAAATCACCCTAATTTTGATAATCTTTCTGGGTACTGTTGTCAAACCATTCCAGTTATTAATTTAGTTGCCCTTCTCTAAACACTCTCCAGCTCTGCTATGTCTGCCTTGTTCACAGGAGTGCAGAACTGTATATAGTACTCCATGTGTGGTCTGACTAGTGATTTGTAAAGTGGCAGGACTATGTTCTCATCACGGGCATCTATGCCCCTTTTGATGCAACCCATTATCTTATTGGCCTTGGCAGCAGCTGCCTGACACTGGTTTCTATAGTTAAGTTTGCTGTTCACTAAAATTCCTAAGTCCTTTTCGATGTCAGTGTTACCCAATGTTTTGCTATTTAGTATGTACGGGTGACTTTCATTATTCCTTCCTATGTGCATAGCCTTACATTTGTCAGTGTTAAACCTCATTTGCCACTTCTCTGCCCAAGCCTCCAATCTATCCAGATCCCTCTGTAGCAGTATATAGTCCTCTTCAGTGTTAATTACTTTACACACTTAGTGTAATCTGCAAAAATTAATATTTTACTATGCAAGCCTTCTAAAAAATCATTAGTAAATATATTGAAAAGAATAGGGCCCAATACTGACCCCAGAGGTAGTGACAGTGACCCAATCTGAGTGTGTACCATTAATAACCACCCTCTGTTTTCTATTACTCAGCCAGTTACTTACCCACATACAGACATTTTCTCCTAATCCAAGCATTCTCATTTTATATACTAACCTTTTATGTGGAACAGTGAGATATTTGATACTACTGTATGAGAAAGACTGTGCCTAACGGTACAAGTGCCGGTTTGTACTGTATGTCAAGCTACTGCAATAAAGACTGTTCATTTGTTAATCAAGCATGCCTCATGATTGCATGCATCACCACTGCACTGCATTGGCTCTAACTTCAGGGACATCTGCCTGGCACCACCAAAACTCACTAACACCTAAGGCATCTCAGCTGCCATCAAACAGCAGGTGCCAGAACCAGAGAGTGTGATGAGGTAAGAAAGGGTATGACCTCCTATCACTGCACAGCCCAGGGAACCCTGGAACAAAGAGCTCCAATGTGTGTACAACTACTCCAATCCTCTCCAACACCCCTGCAGCACGCTGCACACTTAGCAGAGGTAGATAGCAGCTCTATAGGTGGAGTGGAGTTCAGTACCTATGTTGTAGCACAGGTAGAGTGCAGCATAGTACATGTAGTGTTGATAGAGGGCCATTCAGCTAGTGTTTCTGTAGCTCATTAGACAGAGAATCAGTTCAGCACTTCAATAATATAGCACATCCAGTTTTCTCTGCTTACTCTCAATGTGATAC
Organism: Bufotes viridis; assembly: GCA_033119425.1. Lineage (NCBI taxonomy): Eukaryota > Metazoa > Chordata > Amphibia > Anura > Bufonidae > Bufotes > Bufotes viridis. The sequence continues at coordinate 341,493,951 of CM065592.1, read as the reverse complement.
ATAGATTCACAGAAATTTCATCAGTCAAAGGCACACACTGACTGGACACATCTTTCTGATGAAATTGGAGGTTAAACATGTTTTTTGTCATCAATATTGTAACCAGAGTCTATTGTAACTTTTGTGATCACTAGTTACAGTCAACCGAAATTCCTCTAAGATACAAAGTCCCTCTAAGATACAAATAAGATACAAACCGTTTGTGTTCAAGTATCTAGAAATACACTTGCCTACCGCTGCACAACTTTATACAGTGTGTATGTGTGTGTGTATGTGGCGGGAGGGGGGTTACATTGTTGACTGCTATCAGCATTATAATAATTGCATGTTACATCACAATCTACTGATACCCCGTAGCACTGCAGATCTCTGTGAATGTCATTAGACAGCTGCAGTCACAGTGAAGATCTCTGGTCTCTGGGCATGTCATCATTGTAACACAGTGTCACAACCCTCTGTGAAAAAAGGCCAGCAGGGGTGTGCTCAGTTAATATCCTTGATTTAAGAGTGCCCCCTGCTGGCTGTAAATGTGAGCTGTGATCCTGCTGTTTATGGATCTGTCTGGTTTACGCTATGTGGAGTCCTCTCCTGCATAACGGAAACTGGACAGATCCTTTATGCAGGACATAGACTTCTATTATGACAGAATGAATAACGTAATGCCTCTAAAGGTATTCCGTTATGCATTCCATTATGGAATTGCATTAAGGTCCGTGGTAACGAAATCCATAACGCAATTCAGTAAGTACCACAACACGAGACAGCAAACAAACTTCAAAATATGAAATTCGCTCATCCCTAGCAATGGCCTTTACAATGTATTTGCGCTAGTTGCAACAATAGGTTGCATAGCTCTTTGTTAAATATGGTTCAAGAGCTGAGACTTTTCAAGGCATGGCTAGAGAAGAAGCTCCCCCATGGAGGGACACCTTATGTGGCATCAACTTGGTGTTTTCCCAATTGATCCTCTTACCTATGCTGTGAAAAACGTTTCCCTAGCTCTGACGTGTCACCAGATGACACCTACACAATCAGTGATGTACCGTGAGCTCCTTACTCTTTGTACTCAAATAAAAAAGAAGGGCTATATATATATATATATATATATATATATATATATATAACCATCATTGAAGTAAAGTATGTGTTAACCCTTAATGAAGTGTTATTGGTGTAGTAAGTTGTTTTGCTCTTCATTGAGGTGTAGCTATCGCTTTCATTGAAGTGAATAAGTTAACCTTTAATGAACTGTTATTACCTTCAATAAGATGTAGTAGTTGTTTTCACCTTCATTAACCACTTGCCGCCACGCTAACGCCGATGGGCGTCAGTGCGGCGGCTCTCTCAGGTCTCACTGACGCCTATCGGCGTCATCTTGTAAGACCTGAGATTTCACATGAACGCGCGCGCGTTGTGCGCGCGCGTTCATGTGATCGGACCCGGGACAACTGAAACTACAGCCTGCCAGCGCTGATCATGCGCTGGCAGGCTGTAGATGCGGAAGAAAACGCATTTAAATCGCATATCAGATGCTGTTTTGTAAACAGCGTCTGATATGCCTGCTGTCTGCTCGTCTGGTGGTCCCTTTGTTTGGGACCACCAGAGGAAACATAGGAAAAGTGCACCAATCACTACACCCCCCCCCCCCCATCACTGATTAACCCCTGATCACCCATGTCATCCCCCCTGATCACCCCCTTTCACCCCCCCTGTCACTAATCACCCCCCTACAGGCTCATTCAGACGTCCATATGTGTTTTGTGGATCCATGGATCTGCGGATCCATGGATCTGCAGGTCCATGGATCTACAGATCCGCAAAATACGGACACCGGCAATGTGTTTTCCGCATTTTGCAGATCCGCACAGAACTATATAGAAAATGCTTTTTCTTGTCCGCAATTGCGGACAAGAATAGGACATGTTCTATATTTTTGCGGAACGGAAGTGCAGACCCGGAAGCGCGGATCCGTAATTCCGGATCCGAGCGGGACAAAGTCTGTCCCCATAGAAATGAATGGGTCCACAATTCCGTTCCGCAAACAGAATTTCGGACGTGTGAATGGGGCATAAGGGTCCTTTATCACCGCCAGTTAGTTAGCTACTTGTTAGGTAGTTAGCACCCACCGCACCGCAGTCACTGATTTTGGCAGAGATTTTTTCATCCACATTGATCGATGCGAATGAAAAAATCTGTGCCGTTCATTTATTTTTATTTTTTCAGCGCAGAGGCTGAACGGAAAAAAAAAAATCTCATTACCCGTATGCTCAATATAAGGAGAATCGCAGAAACTTCTAATGCTGGCCATACGTGTAATGATTGCGGAGACCCCTAAAATGCCAGGGCAGTACAAACACCTCACATGTGACCCCATTTTAGAAAGAAGACACCCCAAGGTATTCCGTGAGGGGTATGGCGAGTTCATGCAAAATTTTATTTTTTGTCACAAGTTAGTGGAATATGAGACTTTGTAAAAAAAAAATATATATATATATATATCAATTTCCGCTAACTTGTGTCAAATTTTTTTTTTTTCTGTGAACTCGCCATGCCCCTCACGGAATACCTTGGGGTGTCTTTTTTCCACAATGGGGTCACATGTGGGGTATTTATACTGCCCTGGCATTTTAGGGGTCCTAAAGCGTGAGAAGAAGTCTGGAATCCAAATGCGTAAAAATGTCCTGTGAAATTCTAAAGGTACTCATTGGTTTTAGGGCCCCTTTGCGCATCCTGGCTGCAAAAAAGTGTCACACATGTGGTATCGCCGTACTCAGCAGAAGTAGGGCAATGTGTTTTGGGGTGTATTTTTATATATACCCATACTTTGTGTGAGAAATATCGCTGTAAACGACAACTTTTTAAATTTTTTTATACAAAGTTGTCAATTTACAGAGATATTTCTCTCACCTAACATGGGTATATGTAAAAATACACCCTAAACACATTGCCCTACTTCTCCTTAGTACGGCGATACCACATGAGTGACACTTTTGCAGCCTGGTGCAAAGGCCCAAATTCCAACGAGTACCTTTAGCTTTACATGGCTGCTCACAATTTAGCTCGCTCAAAATGCCAGAACAGTACAAACACCTCACATATGACCCCATTTTGAAAGAAGACACCCTAAGGTATTCGCTGAGGGGTATGGTGAGTCCATGCAAAATTTAACTTTTGTCAAAACTTAGCGGAATAGGAGACTTTGTGAGAAAATACATATACAAATATCAATTTCCGCTAACTTGTGCCAAAAAATTCTTCTGTGAACTCGCCATGCCCCTCACGGAATACCTTGGGGTGTCTTTTTCCACAATGGGGTCACATGTGGGGTATTTATACTGCCCTGGCATTTTAGGGGCCCTAAAGCGTGAGAAGAAGTCTGAATCCAAATGCGTAAAAATGTCCTGTAAATTCTAAAGGTACTCATTGGTTTTAGGGCCCCTTTGCGCATCTTGGCTGCAAAAAGTGTCACACATGTGGTATCGCCGTACTCAGCAGAAGTAGGGCAATGTGTTTTGGGGTGTATTTTTATATATACCCATACTTTGTGTGAGAAATATCGCTGTAAACGACAACTTTTAAATTTTTTATACAAAGTTGTCAATTTACAGAGATATTTCTCTCACCTAACATGGGTATATGTAAAAATACACCCCAAAACACATTGCCCTACTTCTCCTTAGTACGGCGATACCACATGAGTGACACTTTTTTGCAGCCTGGGTGCGCAAAGGGGCCCAAATTCCAACGAGTACCTTTAGCTTTTACATGGCTGCTCACAATTTAGCCTCGCCCAAAATGCCAGAACAGTACAAACACCCCACAAATAACCCCATTTTGGAAAGAAGACACCCCAAGGTATTCGCTGAGGGGTATGGTGAGTCCATGAAAAATTTAACTTTTTGTCAAAACTTAGCGGAAAGGGAGACTTTGTGAGAAAAAACAATACAAAATCAATTTCCTCTAACTTGTGCCAAAAAAAAAATCTTCTGTGAACTCGCCATGCCCCTCACGGAATACCTTGGGGTGTCTTCTTTCCAAAATGGGGTCACATGTGGGGTATTTATACTGCCCTGGCATTTTAGGGGCCCTAAAGCGTGAGAAGAAAAATGCGTAAAAATGTCCTCCTAAAAGGTACTCATTGGTTTTAGGGCCCCTTTGCGCATCTTGGCTGCAAAAAAGTGTCACTCATGTGGTATCGCCGTACTCAGGAGAAGTAGGGCAATGTGTTTTGGGGTGTATTTGTACATATACCCATGCTGGGTGTATGAGGAAGGATCGCTATATTTGGATCCGAAACCGGTAGAGGTTTCTGCCCGCTGTTTTACTTTTATTTGTACCGCAATATGTGAATAAAGTTTTTTAATGATCGATGGGAAGCTGGACCTTTCTTCTTCTATATAATTGTCCTGGTAAGGAAGGGGAGGGGGCAAAAACACACTGGTAATGAAGTGGTTAATAAACAAAATAGTGGTGGAAATACCCTCCATGCTAAACTGTTACATTAATGCATGCTGTAATATCTCCTTGTGCACCATATTTTATGCCATGTTATGTACATTTAAGCCACTATGAAATGCCAACAACCGAATGACATGCCCATTATTATGGATGAATTGCCCTGAACACTGTTGATATGGTAAGATGTATAAATTGCGGTGTGTTGATGTCACAGGTAGTCAGTGCAGGATTTCAATGGGGGCTGTATAACAGAGGATGTCGAACTGTACTGTTTATTGTTTATTGTGAACTGTCAGAATTGCACAATGGAAGGCAATGGGCGAGCCCGAGCATTGAACCAGACACCCCCTGCTCTGAAGAGGGGAGGGTGTCGGAACTCTAGAATGACTTAGGAGTCCCTGCTCTCACTCCATGTATAGCTATGTCCATATATGGAGTCAGTGCATGAGGACACCCAGTGTATTTAAATCTAATTTAGCCTGAATTTCAGAAATGTTTCTGCTGGGATTCGAATGCACAGCCTTCTGCATTAGAGGCAAGGCACTTAACCACTCAGCTATAATAGTTGCTAGCCAGTTACTTAAAAAATAAAAATAAATAAATAAATATAAGACTTCTAATGTAGAGGAATACTTACTACTAGTTCATAGTCCTCTACTGTAGAAGTCTCATTTTATTTATTTTTTTAACGAGTGGCTATGCAGCTAAATAGTGCAGTGGTTAAAGTTCTGGGCTGTGATGTAGAAGGTGGGAGTTCAAATCCCATCACAGACTTTTTCAGAAATAGAGGATAAATGTAGTTTAAATATATCTATATATATAATTTTTTTTGTACTTACACATTTATTTAGTGCCATACAAATTTTACAATTACAAAAAAATATATAAAATATATAAATTTAATTTAACCTCTATTTCTTAAAAAGTTAAACTCACAGCTTCTGCACCACAGCCCATAACATTATTCACTACACCAGGGATCAGCAACCTTCGGCACTCCAGTTGTTGTGAAACTACAACTCCCAGCATGCTTCTTTCACTTCTGTGGGAGTTCAGAGCCAAGCAAGTGTGCATGATGGGAGATGTAGTTTCACAACAACGGAAGTCCCGGAGGTTGCTGATCCCTGCAATACACTATACAGCTGCATTGTCAGTTAGTTAAAAAAAAAAAAAAAGAAGATACTTCTACTGTAGAGGAATACTTCCTACTACGGATGAGAGAACCCAAACTGTATAGTTCGGGTTCGTACCGAATTTTGGGGTGTTCGTGACACGGACCCGAACATTTATGTAAAAGTTCGGGTTCGTTGTTCGGTGCTTTCTATGGCGCATTTTGAAAGCCTGCAAATCAGGCAATCAACAAACATCATACTACTTGCCCCAAGAAGCCATCACAGCCATGCCTACTATTGTCATGGCTGTGATTGGCCAAGTGCAGCATGTGAGCCAGCCTCTATTTAAGCTGGAGTCACGTCGCGCCGCACGTCACTCTGCTCTGATTAGTGTAGGAACACAATGACTAACGATACTGGAGCCAAAAAGTCCAAAAATATAAATCACTTTATTACATAAATACATTAAAAATATATATATGTAGGCCACAAAAGGTGGAGGGTAACAGGAAAAACACCATCCTGGTATACACTGTATGCAAAATTGAATGAGATTGAGTGTATGAAATTAACCCAGTCCAGACAACCGTATAAATATAAGATAATGTAAGGAGAGAGCAATGTTACAAAGACAGTCAAGTGACACAGAAATTGCAGCTGCGTAACAACAGTCAAGTGACACAGAGATTGCAGCTGCATATTATATATCCAACAGTGTGGGAAACATACTCACATTAAGAAATGAAGCTATACCAGGATGGCGCTACCCCGACGCACGTTTCGGCGTGCCTTCGTCCGGGGGTAACGCCATCACTGTGGATATCTGTATTTAAACCTACGCCCACCAATGGGACGCGGAGCAAATCAATCACTTAGTTGCCTCACCTTGGTGTCTTTTTTGCCGACAAGCCTCCCGACTACCTCGCGCTCAAACACAGCCACTCGAGCCGGCGCACAGCCAGTGACGTCCGCGGTCATGTGACCGGTCACATGATGATGCGGACCTGGCAAAATGGCGTCGGCTGGAAGGGGTGGAGCGCGGCGTCAGGGGCTAGCGGACCCACACCCAGATGTAAACAAAATATCAAGACATAGTATTAGAACCATCTATATAAGAATAATATAAAATACATAATAAATAATCAAATATAAGAAATGCATAACCTTGCATATATTAGCGGTCAATCACAATATAAATAATAATATAAAAACATTATATAGCGTACATGATTTATACATAAGTCAACTAACACATAATGATATGAATGTGATAAAAACATAATGTGAATAGAATAAATAAATAATGTTGTAATGTGAAGAGTGATGCCAATGTATGAGTCAACAAAACAATGAGAGTGACGTGAGTATGATGATGAATAGGCTCAAAGTAAATAAAAAATGAATAAAAAAGGGGGTGTGAGTAGGGTGAGGTGGTAATAAGAAAAGAAAAACAAAAAGGAAGTGAACGAGTGTAAAAAAGGGGAGTGAGAGTGTGTGAAGGACAATAATATAATTAAATAAGTCATATAATGTGAACCAGCACACATATGTATAAAAAGCAATTATACAACAAAAATAAAAATAATAAATATATATATAAAAAAAAAAAAATTAAAAAAATAAAGAATACATAAATGAATAATAAAGAATATGTATGGAAAAGAAAAAATAAAGAATGTTAGGGCCAGGAGCTATCCCGGACATCAATGCACTTCAAATATACAGATATGTCTGTAATTGGTTCTATCAATACAAATGTTGATGGAATCTTCTTGTTCCTGCATCAGATGGAAGGCAACAAAAAACATTCGCGGCCTAAAGGAATAGCAAAAGATAAAGGATTAAACATTGATTAAAAACAAATTAAAAACAATGGATCCACAGCCGTGGTCCTAGAGATCATAAGAACGATGAGAGACCCAAATTTTCGTTAAGACCCCTGGGACGCAATGTCCCAAGTGTCCAAATCCAACGGCTCTCTTTCTGAGCCAATTTTTTTGAAATATTTCGAGCCCTAAGGTCCCCCTTAATGCAATCAATCCCCCTTACCTTTAGGAGTCTTGGATTGCATCCATGGAAGTCTCGGAAATGTCTAGCAACCGGTTTCAAATCCATAGTTTTCTCTATGTCCTGTGCGGAGATGATGTCTTTAATATGCTCGCGGACTCGAACTTTCAATTCACGTGTAGTAAGACCCACGTAGATTTTAGGGCAGGGACAGGAAGCATAATACACTACCCTGCAAGTGGAACAAGTAATGCTCTGTTTAATTTTGAAAGTCTTCTGTTCGTCGGAGCTGGTGAATTCAATTGCCCGTTCCATATTGGGGCAAGCTACACAGCGGCCACAAGGTTTAAAACCTCCCCGTTGTTCAGGTATCCCTGGAAATAGTTTCACAGGGACCGGTTGTAGGTAACTCTTTACCATAATGTCCTGTAATGTGTTGGCTCTACGAGCTGTGATGAGTGGCCGTGATGGAAGTATTTTCTGAAGAATTGGATCAGTAAGCAGAATTTCCCAATATTTGGACATACAGCCCCTCATTTCTTGCCAACGTGAATGGTAAGTGGTCACATACCTGATTTGGGAGTCACCCCTCTTGTTGTATTGTGGTTGAAGTAGATCAGACTGTTTTTGTCTACGTGCCCGTGAATATGCCTTTTTAATCAACCGGTTACTGTAGCCGCGTCTGCGGAAACGATCTTTCAGCTCTGTAGCTTGCTGTTCAAACAGTGAGTCCTCCGAGCATATCCTCCTGATCCGTAGGAACTGGCCGGTAGGTATAGCCTTGATGGTGCTCCTAGGATGCAAAGAAGATTCATGTAAATATGCATTGGTTGCCGTCTCCTTCCGATACACGTCAGTTTGTATGTGTCCGTTGATCGATTTCGTTATGGAGACATCCAGGAAGTTTACCTTCATAGTATGATGGACATAGGATAGCTTGATGTTACGGTCGTTATTATTTAACATCCTAAAAAAGTTATGTAGTTCCTCCTCAGATCCCTGCCAGATCAGAAGACGTCATAGATGTACCGCGCCCAAAAAATGGCGCGGTCCATGATGGCGTGTCTGTCTGACAGGAATAGGTCTGATTAGTGTAGGGATAGGATGCAGCTGCTGTTAGGGCGAGATTAGGCAGGGATTACCTCAGCAAAAACACTTAATGAAGTGATCGATCTACAGCTGAGAATAATTCAACTTCTGCTAGTTAATTGCCCACTGTTTTTAAGCTGCCCAGAGCATTTTTCTGTCACTTTTTTCTGGGGTCATCGGCGGCCATTCTGTGTCTTGTGGTGCACCAGCACAAGCTGCCACCAAGTCCATTAATCCATCAATAGTAGGGTTTTTTTTTTTTTTTGCTATATCATACATCAGGGGCTTGGCTGTGCTAATTGTCGCCCCTAGAAACTCAGGATAGAATTTTCTATATTTTATTAAGAGGTGAAATTCACTTAAAAAAAAATAGCAATCCCCTAAATCTGGTGTTCCAGCTGTGGCTAGCCAAGTGTAATACTGTCTGGCAAAGGATATATAATTTTTTCTGGGGTGAAATTCAATTTCCAAAATAGCAATACCCTAAATCAGTGGTTTCAGCTGTGGCTGGACGAGTTTCATAGTGTCCGTAAAAGTATTGCTTTTGTTCTGGGTTTAAATTCAATTACCACAATAGCAATACCGTAAATCTGGTGTTCCAGCTGTGACTGGACAAGTTTCATAGTGTCTGTCAAAGGATATATTATTTCCTGAGGTGCAATTCGGTTGAAAAAATAGAAATACCGTAATTCTGGTGTTCCAGATGTGACTGGACAAGTTTCATAGTGTCCATCAAAGGATATATTATTTTCAGGGGTGAAATTTAGTTGCAAAAATAGAAATACAGTAAATCTGGTGTTCTAGCTGTGGCTGGACAAGTAGTTTAATAGTATCCGTCAAAGGATATATTTTGTTCTGGGGCGAAATTCAATTGCCAAAATAGCAATACCCCAAATATGGTGTTCCAGCTGTTGCAGGCCAAGTGTGAATCTGTCCGTAAAAGGGTATATTACACTCAGCGTCCATCTCCAAGTGTATTTCTTTCCGTAAAAGGGTATATTACACAAAGTGTTAAATTACAATTGCTGAAAGCATAATTATTTAAATTTGCACACACTATTGTGCATCTCATAGTGTATTTCTGTCCGTAAAAGGGTATATTACACTCAAGGTGTAAATACAAGTGCTGCTAGGGTTATCCTCATTAACTTCACACGCTACCGTGCATCTCCCATTGTATTTCTGTCCGTTAAAGGGTATATTACACAAAGTGTTAAAATACAATTGCTTAAGGCATAATCCTACATATTTTTTCTCACGCTAGTATGCATCTCCAAGTGTAAATCTGTCCACAAAAGGATACCTTTCATCCAGGGCCTAAATACTAGCCCTAAAAGAGATATTCCCCTAAATCAGTGGATATTGCTGTGCCTGGAATAGTGTAATACGCTACATAAATAAATAGTCAGATAGTGTTAGGTGCCTGTAAAAAAAGGCCTGAATTTGAAATCAATACATTGGGCCAAATATTTTTTTCTTATTGTGGTGCTTGGTGAACGGTAACAATGATTAAAACATCTAGTAAGGGTCGGGGACGCGGCCGTGGTGGTGTTAGTGTACCCTCTGGTGCTGGGAGAGGACGTGGCCATTCTGCCACAGCCACACGTCCTAGTGAACCAACCAACTCAGGTTCCAGTACCCTCAAGAATTTACAGCGATATTTGGTGGGGCCCAATGCCGTTCTAAGGATGGTAAGGCCTGAGCAGGTACAAGCGCTAGTCAATTGGGTAGCCGACAGTGGATCCAGCACGTTCACAACATTATCTCCCACCCAGTCTTCTGCAGAAAGCGCACAGGTGGCGCCTGAAAACCAAGCCCATCAGTCTGTCACATCACCCCCATGCATATCAGGGAAACTGTCTGAGCCTCAAGTTATGCAGCAGTCTCTTATGCTGTTTGAAGACTCTGCTGGCAGGGTTTCCCAAGGGAATCCACCTAGCCCTTCCCCAGTGGTGGAAGACATAGAATGCATTGATGCACAACCACTGATGTTTTCTGATGTTGAGGACAGGTGAATACCACCTGATCGGAGCCTGCACGTGTCTGATGATGACGAAACACAGGTGCCAACTGCTGAGTCTTGTGTGCAGACCGAACAGGAGGTCAGGGAGGAAGACTGTGTGGAAGACGATGCAGGGGACGATGAGGTCCTAGACCCCACATGGAGTGAAGTTTGTGACACTGACTTTCATAGTTCAGAGGAAGAGGCAGTCTTGAAACCGAGCCAACAGCGTAGTAAAAGAGGGAGCAGGGGGCAAAAGCAGAACATCCAACAAGAAAGTTTGCATTCTACTGGCCACCACCACCAGGGACCGAGCACCCCAAAGGCAGCTTCAAGGAGTTCCCTGGCATGACCCTTCTTTAAAAATGTGCTGATGACAAGACCCGAGTGGTTTGCATGCTGTGCCATCAGAGCCTGAAGCGATGCATTAGTGTTCTGAACCTTAGCACAACCTGCATGATCAGGCATCTACATGCAAAGCATGAACTGCAGTGGAGTAAACACCTTAGAAGCAAGGAACTCACTCTGGCTCCCCCTGCTCCCTCTTCTGCTGCTGCCCCGGCTTCTTCCTCCGCCTCAGGAGGAACGTTGGCACCTGCCGCCCCCCAAACAGAGGATGTGCCACCGACACAACCACCTGCGTCACCAAGCATCTCCACCATGTCACACGGCAGCGTTCAGCTCTCCATCTCACAAACCTTGGAGAGAAAGCGTAAATTCCCACCTAGCCACCCTCGAGCCCTGGGCCTGAATGCCAGCATTTCTAAACTACTGGCCTTTGAAATGCTGTCATACAGGCTGGTGGACACAGACAGCTTCAAACAGCTGATGTCCATGGCTGTCCCACAGTATGTTGTTCCCAGCCGCCACTACTTCTCCAAGACAGCCGTGCCTTCCCTGCACAACCAAGTATCCGATAAAATCAAGTGTGCACTGCGCGACGCCATCTGTGGCAAGGTCCACCTAACCACAGATATGTGGACCAGTAAGCACGGCCAGGGACGCTACATCTCCCTAACTGCACACTAATTAAATGTAGTGGCGGCTGGGCCCCAGGCGGAGAGTTCCTTGGCGCACGTCCTTCCGCCACCAAGGATCGCAGGGCATCATTCTTTGCCTCCTGTAGCCTCCTCCTCCTACTCGGCTTCCTCCTCCTCTGCTTCCACCAGCTCATCCAGTCAGCCACACACCTTCACCACCAACTTCATCACATCCCGTGGTAAACGTCAGCAGGCCATTCTGAAACTCATATGTTTGGGGGACAGGCCCCACACAGCGCAGGAGTTGTGGCGTGGTATTGAACAACAGACCGACGAGTGGTTTCTGCCGGTGGGCCTCAAGCCCGGCCTGGTGATGTGCGATAATGGGCGAAATCTCGTCGCAGCTCTGGGACTACCCGGTTTGACGCACATCCCTTGCCTGGCGCATGTGCTGAATTTGGTGGTGCAGAAGTTCATTCACAACTACCCCGACATGTCAGAGCTGCTGCATAAAGTGCGGGCAGTCTGTGCGCGCTTCTGGTATTCACATCCTGCTGCTGCTCGCCTGTCTGCAGTGCAGCATAACTTCGGCCTTCCCGCTCACCGCCTCATATGCGTCGTGCCCACCAGGTGGAACTCCACCTTGCACATGCTGGAGAGACTGTGCGAACAGCAGCAGGTCATAGTGGAGTTCTAGCTGCAGCACGCGCGCGTCAGTCGCACTGCAGAACAGCACCACTTCACCACCAATGATTGGGCCTCCATGCGAGACCTGTGTGCCCTGTTGCGCTGTTTCGAGTACTCCACCAACATGGCCAGTGGTGATGACACCGTTATCAGCGTTACAATACCACTTCTATGTCTCCTTGAGAAAACGCTTAGGGCGATGATGGAAGAGGAGGTGGCCCAGGAGGAGGAGGAGGAGTAGGAAGATGAGGGGTCATTTTCAGCACTTTCAGGCCATTCTGTTAGAAGTGGCTCAGAGGGAGGTTTTTTGCAGCAGCAGAGGCCAGGACGAGGAGGATGAGTAGGAGGTGGAGGAGGATGAGGATGAAGCAGGTTCACAGCGGGGTGGCACCCGACACAGCTCAGGCCCATCACTGGTGCATGGCTGGGGGGATACGGAGGACGATGACAATACACCTCCCACAGAGGACAGCTTGTCCTTACCTCTGGGGAGTCTGGCACACATGAGCGACTACATGCTGCAGTGCCTGCGCAACGACACAAGAGTTGCCCACATTTTAAAGTGTGCTGACTACTGGGTTGCCACCCTTCTGGATCCCCGGTACAAAGACAATGTGCCCACCTTACTTCCTGCACTGGAGCGTGATAGGAAGATGCGCGAGTACAAGCGCACGCTGGTAGACGCACTCCTGAGAGCATTCACAAATGTCAAAGGGGAACAGGTGGAAGCCCAAGGCGAAGGCCCAGGAGGAGCAAGAGGTCGCCAACGCAGCTGTGTCACGGCCAGCTCCTCTGAGGGCAGGGTTAGCATGGCAGAAATGTGGAAAAGTTTTGTCTCCAAGCCACAGCTAACTGCACCACCACCAGATACGGAACGTGTTAGCAGGAGGCAGCATTTCACTAACATGCTTGAACAGTATGTCTGCACACCCCTCCACGTACTGACTGATGGTTCGGCCCCATTCAACTTCTGGGTCTCCAAATTGTCCACGTGGCCAGAGTTAGCATTTTATGCCTTGGAGGTGCTGGCCTGCCTGGCGGCCTGCGTTTTGTCTGAGCGTGTATTCAGCACGGCAGGGGGCGTCATTACTGACAAACGCAGCCGCCTGTCCACAGCCAACGTGGACAAGCTGACGTTCATAAAAATGAACCAGGCATGGATCCCACAGGACCTCTCCCTCCCATGTGCAGAATAGACATTTATAACTGCCTCCCCCTCAACCATGTATTCTTGTACTCCGGGGCACTTCTTTATTGAATCCTCATTTTTTTAACTTTACCATGATCTTGCGGTGCAACCTAAAGTTGAATGAACCTCTCCTCAATCTGGGCGCCGGGGCCTAAATAACTGAAAGTGGCCTTCTCCAGTGGTGGGTGATATAACGCCTTATTCCTTGCTGTGGGACCTCTCTCCTCTGTCTGGGTGCTGGGGCCTAAATAACTAAAAGTGGCCTTCTCGAGTGGTGGGTGATATGACGCATGATTCCTTGCTGTGGGACCTCTCTCCTCTGTCTGGGTGCTGGGGCCGAAATAACTGAAAGTGGCCTTCTCCAGTGGTGGGTGATATAACGCATGATTCTCTGCTATGGGACCTCTCTCCAATTGTTATTGGTTAATTTTATTTATTTTATTTTATTTTAATTCATTTCCCTATGCACATTTGTTTGCAGGGCATTTACCTACATTTTGCTGCCTTTTGCAGCCCTCTAGCCCTTTCCCGGGCTATTTTACAGCCTTCTTTAGTGCCTTCAATGGGGTTCGGGTTCGGGATAAAGTTCGGGTCAAGTTCGGATCCCGAACCCGAACATTTTTGGGAAGTTTGGCAGAACTTCTCGAACCCGAACATCCAGGTGTTCGCTCATCTCTAAGAATATGTATTTGTACGCTGTATGCACAACTGTTTGGTGAACCCAGAACACGTTTTTTTTTTTCAGTAAAATACTATTTTATTTTAAAATTGGTATTTGTACGCTGTATGCACAAGTGGTTTGTGGACCCCGAACAAATAATAAAAATAAAAAAAAATGAGAAAATCAGTATTTCACTGCTATTAATAAACATAGCTGTTTCTACAGTTTATGTAAAAGTGGTTTGTGGACTCAGAACAAGGAGTTTTTTTTTATAAAACACAGAAAATTAGTATTCCACTGCTATTATTAAACGTTGCTATTTCTACGGTTTATGCAAAAGTGGTTTGTGGACCCAAAATATGTTTTTTTTCAACAAAACACAGAAAATCGGTATTTCACTGCTATTAATAAAACGTAGCTTTCTACGGTTTATACAAAAGTGGTTTGTGGACCCAGAACATGGATTTTTTCAATAAAACACAGAAAAGCAGTATTTCACTGCTATTAATAAAACATAGCTATTTCTATGATTTATGCAAAAGTGGTTTGTGGACCCAGAACAAGGATTTTTATAAAACACAGAAAAGCAGTATTTCACTTCTATTAATAAACCATTGGTATTCCTACGGTTTATGCAAAAGTGGTTTGTGGACCCAGAACACATTTTTTTTAATAATACACAGAAAATCAGTATTTCACTGCTATTATTAAACATAGCTATTTCTACGGTTTATGCAAAAGTGGTTTGTGGACCCAGAACACTTTTTTTTTTCAATAAAACACAGCAAATCAGTATTTCACAGCTATTAATATAACGTAGCTATTTCTGCAGTTTATGCAAAAGTGGTTTGTGGACCCAGAACATGGATTTTTTTTTTTATAATACACAGAAAAGCAGTATTTCACTGCTATTAAATAAAACGTAGCTATTTCTGCGGTTTATGCAAAAGTGGTTTGTGGACCCAGAACACTTTTTTTTTTCAATAAAACACAGCAAATCAGTATTTCACAGCTATTAATATAACATAGCTATTTCTGCAGTTTATGCAAAAGTGGTTTGTGGACCCAGAACAAGGATTTTTTTTTATAATACACAGAAAAGCAGTATTTCACTGCTATTAAATAAAACGTAGCTATTTCTGAGGTTTATGCAAAAGCCAGGCTGGCAGACATGCAGTACACTGCAGTGGCTAAAATGGCCGCCGACCCCCACCTCTGTAACAGATGGATTTAAAAAACAAATTCCTTGGCAGTGGTTGGGTACAGAAATGTAGGATTGCTGAAGCTCCCTCCCTCTCTATTTGCTGTATCTTGTGGATTAATCAGGTTCTGCAGATTTCTTCCCTAATCTGTGCCTCACAGAAGCGGCAGCATCCTATCCCTACACTGAGAAGAGAAAAGTGACGTGTGGCGCTACGTGACTCCAGCTTAAATAGAGGCTGGGTCACATGCTGCACTCAGCCAATCACAGCCATGCCATTACTAGGCATGGCTGTGATGGCTTCTTAGGGCAAAGAAGTAAAACACTTTCTAATTCGCTTCTGTGCAGCCCTTCAGAAAGCGGTAAGAATCGCCGAACAATGGACCCAAACCCGAACTTTCGGTTCGCTCGACCCTACATATAACTGCACCGCTGAATGGCAAATATATTTTTCTTTTGCCACTAATACATGACAAAAAGGCCTGTAATTTTAGCACTTCACCATACAACTGCTAATAATCCCTTTTTCCAACTAGTACATACTTTAGAACATATAAATCCACCACACAAGGGCAAATAAGACATATAAATATTTCCTTGTAATAAACCCTGTTAATGGCTGTATCAAAACAGCATTTGCACACCAATAACAAGAATAGTTTGCTGGAATTACAGAGCTGTATAATATCAATTTGAGTCCCCAGTCAGTGCAGAAGGTGTAATAGGATTGTTCCTATTACCCAGGCTGTAACCTCTCCTACACTTTGAATAATCTTTCCATGCACTTGTAAATCGTTTTTTTTTAGCACAATGAAGTTTTTTCTAGCACTGTCCCTAGCCCCTGCTGATGTCTCTCCCTGCACTTAGTACACTGGAAAATGGCAGAATCCAAGATGGCTGAGGCTATTTATAGGGATGTGACATTAGAGGGCTGTCTGGCTGCTGATTGGCTGCATGCATTGCGTTATGGCTGATCCAGCCTTCCCAGATTTGGTAATAAATATAATGAGTGAGCACTCGCTACACTAGCACCAAGAGATAGGTAATAATAAAATGTATACAATTTAATAAATATAGCTAATTAAAAAATATCTAAATGAAAATACAAAGATGTCAGATAAAAAGATCCAGGAATGTCAGAAAGAGTCACATAGGAATGCAGTACCAAGTGCGCATCTGATTAATCCTACTATATAGAAAATACGATGAATAGATAAAAGCCGTTCAATAGAAGAGTCCAATCCAGTCCAAAAAATTTCTTATAAGTGTGAATAAACAGAGTCGATAGTTCACTGAAGGCTATATTTGAGATCCAATCCCTCTTCACAGTTGGCACTCAGTTCTGTGATTTAAAATGATCGCAGTGTGATCAATGCGATACTAGATTTGTAATACGGTCAAATGAGATGCTTTGTTTATGGAGCAAGTATTGTATCAATCCATAAAGTTGTATATATATGGTTGTATAGATTAGGTTCTTACCTCCCTTTCATGTTGGGGTATGGGGGTAAAGGTATTGTAGCAGCGTCTGCTGTTCCTCCGTGTATCTCAATGCCTCGCTCAGCTGATGCGGGCTTCGGGCGTGTGACGTCACAATCTCGCGGTAATGTGATGCCGAGCGCTATGCAGAGTCCAGTAGCGGTGAAATCCATATTGGCAAAGAACTTTGATCTAGAAGATCGCTAATATCAGCATGGCCATGCGATGCTCAGTCCGGAGGTGAAGTTATTAGCGTAGGTGCTACTCTGTTTAGACGCGTTGGGTGCTCTCCACCCCTCCTCACTGAGGAAGGGGTGGAGAGCACCTCAAACGCGTCTGGGCAGAGGAAGCACCTACGCTAATAACTTCACCTCCGGACTGAGCAATCGCATGGCCATGCGAATATTAGCGATTCAATGCCATCCTGTGGCATTCTCTTGATGCTGCTGCCACCACCTACACACTTTGTCATTGTGCCACTCTGTGGCCTCCTGATGCTGCTGCCACCTCCACACTGTCATTGTTCCACCCTGTGACCTCCTCCTGATACTGCTGCCACCACCTCCACACTCTGTCATAGTGCCTATCTGTGGCCTACTTCTGATGCTGCTGTTGCAGCCACATCCACACTTTGTCATTGTGTCTCTCTGTGGCCTCCTGATGCTGCTGCTGCCATCTCCACACTGTCATTGTGCCACTCTGTGGCCTCCTCCTAATGCTGCTGTCACCTCACCACTATGCCATAGAGCCGCTTTGTGGACTTCTCATGCTGTTCCCACCCTCCCCACTTCATGACTGGGCCACTATTTTGCTTTTCGGTCTGGCTGACATCATCATTTATTTGACTCTTCTGATCTGACAGCAGGAAGAAAAATTAGATGCACATCTGATCTTGTCTATGTAACAGCTGTAAGGCCTGCATGACATGGTCCCTATTTTGCACCACAATTGGCTTATGATTTGGTAGCCAAAAGCAGGAGTTGTACAAAACACAGAAGACATGCAAATATTCTATTCACTTGTCATCTCTGTTTTGGATACACTCCTGTTTTTTTGGCTTTGGCAATACTGATGGATTACTGACCAAATGCTGACTGCGTGAATGCGGATGCTCCATAGACAGGATACTTTTTTGGGGGTTATTGCTCTGACGGATCAGGGGATGGGCACAAAATCCGTGACGTCAACGCGACCTTCCTGCTGACACCCTCTCCACTCTGTCAGGGGGCTCTACTTGTATAGGCGTTTAATAGAACAGGTTTTGTCGACCTCTATGTGAAATCAGCTGATGACGGTGTAAAAGGAGTGCGCTTCTTCTTGACGCTAACATTAACCTGTAAGGCAGAGTTCACACTTGAGTTATTTGGTCAGTTTTGGCCCTGTAACTGCCCAAATAAGTGAAGTGTGCAGTGATTCTAAGAGCGAAGACTATGTATTTTATAGCTGTATAGAGTATTAAAGACTTACTAATCAATGCATGAGAAAAACTTTGAGGCAAAGCCTCTATATGCTTCTAGTATGGAGAAGTGGGTGAGAACTGTTTAGTATATAGATTTTCATATACTAAGGATAATGGAATTAGGCATATTAGGCAGATGGTATTTGATCTGATATGTGAGAATGCTGGAAAAAGGTGTGTTGGAAAAGTTAAAGCACATACAGTATGTGCTCTTATTTAGTAAATAACCAAAAAGGCAGTGGTTATAGGGGATGTCTCACTTCAGCAAATAGCATTTATTATGTAGAGAAAGTTAATACCAGACAATTACTAATGTATTGTTATTTTCCATATCGCTTCCTTTGCTGGCTGGATTCATTTTTTCATCACATTATACACTGCTAGATTCCGTGGTTACAACCACCCTGCAATCCAGAAGCAGTGGCGATGCTTGCACACTATAGGAAAAAGCACTAGCCTATGTCCGCTCCCGCAGTGTCAGTGTTTTTTCTGTAGTGTGCTAGCACGGCCACTGCTGCTGGACTGCAGGGTGGACGTCATACAGTGCCTTGTAATAACTGGCTCTACATGACACTTTATGAAGTGAGATAACCCCTTTAATACAGCCATTCATGAAAATCTGGATAAAAAGGGAGACCATGGATATGGACATTGAAGCCTCCTCTCGAGGAACATACACTGTGCTGCCTTCTGCGGTTACTTTTTCAAGGAGCCTAATCAAAATTGGGCCACGGGGCTTTTCATTGAGAAACTAGGTGGACTATGTGGACCGTAAGCTAAGCTAAGTCACAGTTATTATCATTTTTTAATTCTCACTAAGACTTACTTCGCCTAATAACAGTTAGTGCTTATTGCCTAAAATTGTATGGTATATTGTGTTTGTTGTATTTGCCAGATATTGTTTAGTGCTGTTATAATTATTAGAGATAAGCGAATTTCTCAAAAATCCAATTCGGTCAGTTAGCCGAATTTTCTAAAAAATATTTGATCCAAATTTATTTGTGGCAAATAGTGTTAAAAAACAGCTATTTCCTGGCTCAAGAGAGCCTGTATAGTGGTGTAGAACACTGTGCCTTGCAGTAACATGCATAGGGAGTCTGCTGTGGTAGTGAAACAATACTGTGAATCAGTATGACATGCACATGACAGGCGTCACTCTTAGAATCACTGCACACTTCACTTATTTGGGCAGTTACGGTGCCAAAACTTAGCGTCAAGAAGAAACTGTTAGCCTCAAGAAGAAGCTCACTCCTTTCACACCGTCATCAGCTGATTCCCCATAGATGTCTACAGAACCTGTTCTATTAAAAACTTATATAAGTAGAGCCCCCCATCAGAGTGGAAAGGGTGTCGGCAGTAAGTTTGTGTTGACGTCTGTGATTATTTTGCCCATCCTCTGATCCGTCAGAACAATAATCCCAAAAAAAACAGATCCTGTCTGTTGAGCATCCACTATCACTCGGCTAGCATTTTGCCAGTAATCCATCAGTATTGCTAAAGCCAAAAAAACAAGAGTGGATTCAAAACAGAGATGACACGTGAATAGGAAATTTGCATGTCTTCTGTGTTTTGTACCCACTCCATTTTATGGCTACCAAATCATAAGCCAATTATGATGGGACCCTACAGGCCTTACAGCTGTTACTTAGACAGGATCAGTTGTGTGTCTCATTAGTTAGTGCCCCAGTCATGAAGTGGAGAGGGTGAGAACAGCATGAAAAAATCCACAAAAATCCACAGTGGCCCAATGACAGAGTGCTGAGGTGGCAGCAGCATGAGGAGACCACAGAGTGGCCCAGTGACCAAGTGATTATGCGGCAGCAGAATGAGGAGACCACCGAGTAGTGATTTGGCAGCAGCATGAGGAGACCACACAGTGATCCAGATACATAGTGTGGAGGTGGCAGTAGCATGAGGAGACCACAGAGTGGTGAAGTGAAATCAGCATAAGGAGACCACATAGTGGTGATGTGGAAGTAGCATGAGGAGACCACAGAGTGGATCAAAGACATACTGTTTAGGTGGCAGCAGCATGAGGAGACCACAGAGTGGTGATATGGCAGCAGCATAAGAAGACCACAGAGTGGCCCAGTGACATAGCGTTGAGGTGGCAGCAGCATGAGGAGACCAAAGAGTGGCCCAGTGACATAGTGGTGAGGTGGCAGTAGCATGAGGAGACCATAGAGTGGCTCAGTGACATAGTGGTCAGGTGGCAGCAGCATGGGGAGACCACAGAGTGGTGATGTGGCAGCAGCATGAGGAGACCAAAAAGTGGCCCAGAGACATGGTGTTGAAGTGGCAGCAGCATGAGGAGACCATAGAGTGGTGATATGGCAGCAGCATAAGGAGACTATAGAGTGGCCCAGAGACATAGTGTGGAGGTGGCAGCAGCATAAGGAGACCACAGAGTGGTAAAGTGGCAGCAGCATGAGGAGACCACATAGTGGTGATGTGGCAGCAGAATGAGGAGACTATAGAGTGGCCTAGAGACATAGTGTGGAGGTGGCAGCAGCATAAGGAGACCACAGAGTGGTAAAGTGGCAGCAGCATGAGGAGACCACATAGTGGTGATGTGGCAGCAGAATGAGGAGACCACAGAGTGCCCCAGAGACATAGTGTGGAGGTGGCAGCAGCATGAGAATACCACAGAGTGGTGATGTGGCAGCAGCATGAGGATACCACAGAGTGGTGATGTGGCAGCATCATGAGGAGACCACAGAGAGGCCCAGATACATAGTTCTGAAGTGGCAGCAGCATGAGGAGGTCACAGAGGGGCCCAGTGAAATAGTGGTGATGTGGCAGCAGCATGAGGAGACCATAGAGTGGCCCAGTGAAATAGTGGTGAACTGACAGCAGCAAGAGGAGACCACAGAGTTGATCAGAGACATAGTTTTAAGGTGGCAGCAGCATGAGGAGACTACAGAGTGGCCCAGAGACATAGTGTGGATGTGGCAGCAGCATGAGGAGACCACAGAGTGGTGAAGTGGCAGCAGCATGAGGAGACCACATGGTGATGATGTGGCAGCAGCATGAGGAGAAAACAGAGTGGACCAGAGACATAATGTGGAGGTGGAAGCAGCATGAGAAGACCACAGAGTGGTGATGTGGCAGCAGCATGAGGAGACCACAGAGAGGTGATGTGGCAGCAGCATGAGGAGACCACAGAGTGGTGAAGTGGCAGAAGCCTGAGGAGACCATAGAGTGGTCCAATGACAGATAGTGTTGAACGCGAATATTCGAATCGCAAATTTTAATCGCAAATATCGCCACTTCGAGAATTCAGGAATAGTTAGAATATAGTGCTATATATTCGTATTTACGGCTAGCGTTGATCACGAATATTCTAATCGCGAATTTATTGTGATTTTATCATGAATTTATCGCGAATATCGGCACTTAGCAACATCCCTAGCAACCAATAGGAAATTTGCTACTCCTTAGTGTTGATCGCAAATATAATTTAATATATTCGCTAATTTTTATCGCGAATATATTACATTGCCGACTTTCGCAATCAAGTAAATAATGACTGGAGATCAAGAATTCTCGAATTTGCTAATTTATGGTGAATATTTAGCCAAAATTCTGCAAAATATTAAAAATTCGAATATTACCTATGCCGCTCATCACTAATGAGTGGTGATGTGGCAGCAGCATGAGGAGAACATAGAGTGGCCCAGTGAAATAGTGGGGATGTGACAGCAGCAAGAGGAGACCACAAAGTGGTGAAGTGGCAGTATCATGAGGAGACCACAGAGTGGCCCAGTGACATGGTGGTGAGGTGGCAGCAGCATACGGAGACCACAGAGTGGTGAAGTGGCAGCAGCAGCCCAGTGACAGAGTGGGTAGGTGGAGGCATTACCAGTACCAGCTGAATATGGTGGCTGACAGTAGTAGCACCTGGCAGGTGGCAACATCAGAATAGTAGCTGAAGTGGGTAGACAGAAGAAACAGGTCTCTTTTGTCAAAGTGTTGGTGTGGCACCATGGATGATCTAGTCTGATTCATCAGGCATTGGTGTTTGAAAATCCTGGCTGATCCACGCCTGATTAATTTTCACAAATGTCAGTTTCTCTACATTTTGGGTGGACAGGCGAGTTCTCCTTGGGGTAACTATGGCCATCACCTAACTAAACACCTGCTCTGATGCCACACTGCTGGCCGGGCAGAAAAGCTGGTCCAGGGCAAATTCGTCCAGTTGCAGCTGCAAATCCAGTTTGGCTGCCCAGTAGCCTAGGGGATCTTGGGTGTGGGGTGGCAGGGTACACTCCAAGTATGCCACAACCTGCTGGTTCAGGTTCTGCTCTATGTCTAGCTGCTGCTGCTAGTAAGTAGTTTCTTCACTATGCGGGTTAAGAAAACTGGTAATCAGTGACTCTAGACTTAAGTTGCTTCTAATAGAGCTGGAACTGCTCCTGCCCAGACCACCCCCACCACCAGCAGCGCATGCGGTGGAATGTGAATGCAGAGGGCTCAGACCTGCGTGCGGATGGGCAATGACGCACATAGGCAGTGGCCAACTCTCTACATAGGATGTCTGGATAGAAGTTCAGTTTGTCCTCCCTCTCAGTGGGTGGGGAAAAAGCCCCCATTTTGGACATTAACGAGTATCTAACAAGGTGGAGAACCAGTAGTCATTCCTCTGCCGAATGGTGACAATTCGGCTGCTACTACGTAAGCAAGTGAGCATGCATCTGGCCATCTGTTCATGTGACTCGGAGGGACTCCCTGCCTCAATCTCCACTGCATACTGCCATGGTGTGTCTGGGTCCTCTGCCTCCTCTTTCTCATCGCCGTGTAGCTCCTCTGGCTGCTCCTGCTTCTCCTATTCTGTCACCTATATAGAAAAACCACCCATTTCTCTACACATTACTTGTGCTCGAATGTCCTCCTCCTCTAGTTCAGCTCCCCTCATGTGGCCATGAGATATAGTCGCCGCCTCTCCTGTCCCCTGACCAGCCCTAGCAGCATCTGTTCCAGGACATGAATCAGTGGAATGATGTTGTTTATCCCATAGTCATGGCGACTGACAAATAAAGTGGCCTCATCAAAGGGTCCGAGCAAACGGCAGTTGTCACGCATGAGCTGCCACTGGCTAACGTCAAAGTTACACAGTGGAATACCTCTGTCCGCCTATATCATCGAGAAATCGTTTATGGCCTTTCTCTGTTCTTCCAGTTGGTCCAACTCATAGAGGGCAGATTTCCAATGGGTGGAAACATCGCATATCAGCTTATGTTGGGGGACACCGTTTTGCCGCTGCAGCTCAAGAAGGGTATGCTTTGCAGTGTACGAGTGGCTGAAGTGCATTCAAAGTTTACTGGCCATTTTCAGGATGTCTTGCAGATGGGGTGAAGACTTCAGGAACCGCTTTACAACCAGATTAAAAACATGCGTCATGCTGGGCGCATGGCTCAACCCTCTTTGACGCACTGCTAACACCATGTTCTTCCTGTTGTCGGCCACCATTGTTGTGATTTTGAGTTCTCGACGAGAAAGCCAGGATTCGATTTCTTGATGAATGACACGGAGCAGTTCCTCCCCTGTATGACTCCGTTTGCCCAGGCAACTGGGTGCAGAACAGCGTGACACAAACGTTCCCTGTACATGTGGTATGCTGGAGGGGAACTGTGAATTGTCCCTGTAGTGGAGGCTGAGGACAAGGTGGAGGATGAGGAGGCAGAGGCGGACATTGCCACAGGACCAACATCCTGAGAATGTGGAGATGGAAGCAGCATTACCTGGCTAAGTTGCTGGTGTGGCTAAGCAGGAACCACATTTACCCAGTGGGCCATAAAGGACATATATTGTCCTTGACTGTAGTAACAGCTCCACATGTCGGAGCTGCCATGCACTTTGGCAGGACACCGACAGTTTCAAGGACTGGCTCACCTTCTGTTCTACAAATGTGTGCAGGGCTGGTACTGTCTTTTTGGCAAAGAAATAACGGCTTGAGACTCTCCTTCTCGGCTTGGCACAAGCCATAAGTTCTCTGAATGGTGCAGAGTCCACCACTTGAAAAGGGAGGGACTGCAGCACCAGCAACTTGGATGGGAGCACGTTCAGCTTCTGTTGGATGAGTGCACACATACTGTTGTCTCTTGGCAATCGCTTCAGTGACCAATTGCTCACGGAATGACTGGCGAGGAGGAGGAGGAGGAACAGGAGCATCAGGACCAGCAGATGATGGTAAGAACATACAGCTCCCTTTGGCTGAGGTGGTGGAGCCTTGACTGCATGAAATTGGGTGCATGCCACTGGGTGATGCAGCGGTTGCTGCAGCAGGCTGGACCACCACATTGGAGCCCTTGTTCTCCCAGGCCACTTTATGGTGATGCTGCATGTGTCGACACAGGGCAGTGGTGCCAACATAGGCACCCTGGCCATGCTTCACTTTCTGCCCACAAATTCGGCAAATAGCCATGTTTACCTCCTTCGGTGGCCTAACAAAAAAATTGCCACTCTGTGAGTATGGCATTTTACCACCAACACTCTGCCTGCTACCACTGCCTCCATAAAACCCTGCACCGCTACTTCCCGAGCCGTTAGGCTCCTGCAAAGTGGGTGGTCTACCCCGGCACGTTTGGCTCCCGACCTCCCACTGCTGCCACCTTGCTGACTCACAGCCACGCTGCCACCCTGCCGGCTCAGCCGCAGCCTCATGCACAAGCTGCCACTCTCTTCTCCTGATGATGATGATGATGATGATGATGATGAAGCCCCTTCTTCACCCGGCCCCCAAGTGCGATCGGCTATATCATCATCATCATCCGCTGCTGTCTGCACGTCACTGTCTCAACGGTCTCAGGGCCAGGAGCCTGACCTCGCAACACCTGCTGCCGCATGACTCTCCTCATCACTAATTGCCCACCTACTGAAGGAAGTGGCGGATGTCTCTTTCAGATCTTGGCTGGGCAGTAGCTGCTAACTGTCCTCTAGTAGCTTAGTAGCTCGTCTTTCGCTGAGAAGTTGAGTCAAGCCTACGGCATATAATACTTCTCTCGCTGAGGGAACTGAAAATGACAGAGGAAGGTTCAGGACAGGTGGGGGCACAGGGCCTGCTCCCGGGCCAACTAAGCGTCATGTCAGAGGAACCCACCGACTCTGGCTGGGGGTGTCTGATGTTACTTGTGACAAACTCAACCATTCAAGCACCGCTAGGTTGCTGGTAAAGACACAACAGCTAAAAGACACTGGGAGCTCAAGCCTTTTGCTGCGACTTCTGCTGCCACCTGACCCCCACCCCGCCTTCTTCTGCTGCCTGCAACAGAAACATTTTGGCCATTGCCCGTTCCCTTTGAAAGGCCTGTCACCTAATACCCCCAAAAAAAGGCTGTAGTACACTGTTACTTTACTGCTAAAGAGCAATTAAGACATATACTGTATATATTTTTTCTGAATAATAAACTCCCCCCTCCAAAAAACAAAACAAAACACATTTCACTGCAGAACGGCAATTAAGGTGTATTCTTTTTCATATTTCTACAACCCAAAATATAAAATATGACAATCACAATTCACCGCAGAACGGGTGATGGGATGCACGTATATTTTCTTTTTCTACACCATGTAAATGGCTGTAGTACAATGTTACTTCACAGCTGAACGGCACTTATGATATATATATATATATATATATATATATAGACAATGATGAAGGACCGCACCGCTTGCACAATAAAGTATGCAGAGGAGTGCCAGTGGCTGTAGCAGTATCCCACTTACTTCCAAAAATATAAATAGTAGTAAATCCACGGCACATCCAAAATGGCGCATCCAAACACTGCTTGAAAAAGGTGCCATGGAGAGCACTGAAACGTCGCTATTACTCGGTGAATAAACTATTTTTTTCTTCACCATTTTGGATGTGCCGTGGATTTACTACTATTCATATATATATATATATATATATATATATATATATATATATATATAAATCCAAAACCAACAGCTCATCCAGAAGTCAGAAAGGTGTTTTTATTCACCCATATGGTGCGATGTCTGCCCAAACTTGAGCCTTTTCAAGCTTGAAAAAGGCTCAAGTTTGGGCCAAACGTCGCACCATATGGGTGAATAAAAAACACCTTTTTTTGACTTCTGGATGAGCTGTTCATATATATATTTTTTTTTTTCTATTAATACAACACCCCAAAAAATTTAAACAATGTAAAATCAACACAGGACTGCTAATAGGATGTATATATCTACCGTATTGATACACCCCATAAATGGCTGTAGTACAATGTAACTTCACCACTGAACAGCAATTATGACATATTTTTCCATTTTTTTTCTTTATAATAACCCCCCTCCCAAAAAAAAGAAAAACAATATAAAATCAACGTAGAGAGGCTAATAGGACTTACGTATATTTTCTATTAATACACACTGTAAATGGCTGTATCACAGAACTGGCACCCCAATCGCAAGCAAGGTTTGCTGGAATTAGTGATGTATCATATAGTGCAAAGAACCTAAAAGCAATTTGGATCCCCAATAAGTGCAGCAAGGTGTATTAGAATCGCTCCTATTGCACCCTGTTCTCCTTTTATAGCGTAGATAATGCCTTCCTATACTTTCCCTACACCTTGACTAATCTTTCCCTGAAAGAACCACGATACGGGGACTCTCCCCCTTACCAACTCAATCAGAGAACAACAATATTCACAAGGCTTGTCAGCTTGTCACGGTGAGTAGAGACTCTTAAATCCAAGTGAGAAAAAAAAAACAGCACTCAGGTATTTCAAAATGGTCACTTTATTGAAAGAAAAAACACTCAAGCAATAAAAAACATAACCTTCTTGACGTCTCAGGCACCCAGGTCGTTTGTCAAAAGAGTGGCATGATCATGAAAAACTGGAATTAAAATACATGTTAGAATATCGATTTATCTATCAAGAGAAGACAAGTCATCAACAGGTGGGAGTAAACCTGGTGTTAAATTAGCTCCAGGGTAGCAGGCATCTGTGGATGGAATGTGCTTCAATAATTTATCAGCACAAATGAATAGAACACTTTTCAGACACACACAGGATGCATTATCAACACCATTGAAAAGAAGCTAGAAATAAAGATGGTAAATTAATATATGCATAATTTCCAACATAAATAATAATAAATAGCATCCCTTCTCCTATTTAATGCTCCATTCACACCTCCGGAAAATGGGTCCGCATCCGCATCCGTTCCATTCATGTCCAATGAGGACGGAAATGTGTGTCCGCATCTGCATTTCCGGATCCACACTTCCGCATCCGCACTTCCCTTTCTACAAAAAAATTGCGGACAAGAATAGGCATTTTCTATTATAGTGTCGGCGATGTGCGGTCCGCAAGTTGCAGAAAGCACATTTCCGGTTTCCGTGTTTTGCGGATCTGCAAAACACTTATGGATGTGCGAATGGACCCTAAACCTGTTGTAAATCTAGTCTCAAGCTTAAAAATCCAAAAGGTATTCCTTGCCAATAACTTTTTCCTGTGCTTGCCCTCTCTGTACGGTTTAAATAGCCTTTCAATTCTGCAGAAGGTGAAACAAGATAAATCACCCCCGTGAACATAAAAAAAAATGTTGAGAACCCGCAGAGGCATGCAATGCCTTTACATTGTTTGCATCAGATAAATGTTTTGAATTGTTGAAGCACATTCCATCCACAGATGCCTGTTACCCTGGAGCTAATTTAACAACAGGTTTACTCCCACCTGTTGATGATGTGTCTTCTCTTGATAGGTAAATCGATTTTCTAACATGTATGTTAACTGCAGTTTTTCATGATAATGCCATTATTTTGACAAAGGGCCTGTGTGCCCAAAACACGTCAAGCAGGTTATGTTTTTTATTGCTTGAGTATTTTTTCTTCCAATAAAGTGACCAGTTTGGAATACGGCATGCTGTTTTTTTTTCTCACTTTTCCCTGAACTTGTAAATCATTTTTTTAGCACCACAAAGTCTTTCCTAGCACTGTCCCTAGCGCCTGATGATGTCTCTCCCTGCAAAAATACACTGGAAAATGGCAGAAACCAAGATGGCTGAGGCTATTTATAGGGCTGTAACATCACAGGGGCTGGCTGGCTACTGATTGGCTGCATCCATGGCATTGTGGGTGATCCCTCGTTCCCAGAGTTCTTTGCTCCATGTCCCAACATGTGCAGCAGCCATTTTAGGGAAAAATGTGATTCATTACCACAAATCGTCAGGAAATTTCGATTCAGTGAGAATCAAATTTTTCCTGAAATTCGGGTTGAATTCCACTTTGTCAACATCGATTCACTCATCTCTAATAATTATATTCTGATTCATTGTTGTTTATGTTTGATATTATACCTTTTCTATTTTCATTATTTTCTACATTGTTGTTATTCATTAAATTCTATTTTATTTTACATATTGTCTGTTTGTGATTATTGCGTTGCAAATCCTAAGAGATCTTAAAGGAGTGATGTTAAAGTTTCACACTTCCTGATATACCATGCTGAATCTGCCTTCCATTGTTTGCAATGGGAGTCTGCACTGCGATTCATGCAGCCATGGTTTATTTATGTGTCATTTTTCAGAAGACGCCAAGAAAAGACATGTCGCATGGACACCACAGGAAACCATGGAGTGAGTCTGCTTGTGGTTTAGCTCCATTCAATTGGAATACAGTAAACCATGGTGGTTTGAAAAATTGCAGCAGAAATAACAGTGGTTTCTACTGTGGAATACATAGTGTCAAAATCCACCTTGTGAACCTAGTCTTAGAGATTTTGTCTTTTGACTAGGTGGGTTTAAGGTTGACACTAAGTCATAGCAATAGCAAATTTTTTAATGGAGATGAAATCAATTCTAAAATTGTTGCAAAAGAGTCATTATAATTTTTATTTTATTAATTTAATGCCCTGCTCATTTTAAGCTTTGAAGCCAAGGAGGTGGTCTTATCAGTGACATCCTTCCTCTATGACTGTGTACAGAGATCGCTGTCACTTATAGGACCATCTCCTTGAATTCAAAGCCCAGAATGAACAGGAATATAAATAAATAAATGTCAAGTTTGACTGAATCTTTTTTCTTAAAACTATATATTAATCTGCTCAGCTTCTACTGCTCTATAACATGCTTCCCATATCTTATATTGCATTTTTATGGTGACAGGTTCCCATTAACATGGGATTAAAGCATTTCAGCTGGATGTTGCTGTTGAGAGTAGAGAGTTCTAGTACATTTCTGTTTTTAATACACATATACAGTTATATTTATGAATATAAAATATTAAGCATTTAAAATATTAATATAGTACTTATTTGGCTGTTTGGAAAAAAAATCTACCTCAACTACATTTTCCCACTTTGAAGAATGAATTCCAATTAATTAGTTAAAAAAAATATCTGTGTTGTGGTTAAATGTTTCTTTTCTTGAGAAAGTCGGCTGTTTTCATTTTATCACATAGTTTAACAATGCATTCTATTTAGTAGAGAAAACCTATTTATTAATACATTGACAAATATAATAATGATTTTCTAAAGACTGTCTATCAGGAAACCAAAGCCAATGTAATGTTAAGATGTCAAGCTAAGAAAAGAAAATCATATTGGAACAATTAAGTTACAGGTTAACCTATTAATTTTATACATTTTGCTTTTTAATTTATACATGTTGATTCAAAGCCAGATTATATTCTCTAGATCTTTTGCCTTTGTCTACCTGCAGAGTGGAACAAAATGCAGGAATGTAATTACAGTGCTTGCCATTCATTTTACACATGGATAAATTGTAAGAATAAAACATGAAACAGTGACAGGAAATTATGCAGACTTTGATTGCAAACACTATCTACACATTCTGCAGCAAAGTTTTAAGCTTTCAGAAAGTAGTTTAAGGTGAAAAAAATGAATAAACCACTTAAAATATGGCAAATGTTTTAGTATTTGCAGGTAAGCTAATAATGATGTTTGATAGTGATGAGCGAGCATGCTCGGCCGAATATATGTTCAGCTCAAGCATCGCTATACTCAGAACATGGCGGTACTCGGCTAAGTACTGCATGTGCTCGAGCGCAATGCTCGAGTCTCCACCCCGCACGTTTTCGCGGGTTTTAAGCAGCCAATAAAGGTGCAGGTAAGTACTGCCCTCAATGTGATTTCTGTAATCATGTTGGCTGCTGGCATTACAGTGATTGGCTGGGTGGAATGCGTCATCGAGTGTGATAGAGCACTCGATAAAGAATGTTCAGCTCAGATGTAGACAGGGAAAGCAGAGTGTAGGAAGGAAAAGACAGTGTAGGGAGCGATTTTCACAGCTTTTCCAAGAACCAAAAGTCTTTTAAAGGACTACTGTATGTGTGTGTTTTAGAGCAGCAATCTATTTACCTCCTGCAGTCTCAAGGACAGTGCTTTGGAGGGGACAGATAGTGCAGATAGAGAGAAATTTGCTATTCTTACTACCAAAATCTTTTCAAAGACCACAAAGTCCTTTTAAGAACTACTGTGTTTGTTTGACAGCAGCAAAATATTTTTATTTTATACCTATTAGTGACATATACTGTACATCATCCGCAGACTGTGTCTTTAATAATCTGGGCCACGCTAGTGTCCATAGTGTGTGGCTTTGTGTAAAAAAATACTGAACTACATCTGCAAACAGTGCCTGTATTAAAAATTCCAATAATCTGGGCCTAACATAGTGTCCATAATATGTGGTGTTCTGTAACCAATACTGTCCAACATCTGAAAACAGTGTCTGTATTACAAATTCAAATAATCTGGACCTAATATAGTGTCTATATTCTGTGGGTTTCTATGACATATACTGTCCTGCATCTGATAAATGTGTCTTTAGTGGACAGTAAAACAATCTGCGCAACATCTAGTGACAAAACCATTAATTTGAAGAAGGCAAGCACTTAGGCACTGGTTAGTGGGCGTGATGTTGATAGTGCAACAGAGGCCGTGGCCCTGGGCGCAAAGAAACTGTGCCTGCTGCCAGTGCACCAGAAAATAAAAAAACATCCACAGTACCCAGCTTAATGTCCAATTTAGCTGGACAGCGCACGACAACGCTGTCCAAGTCGGACCAGTGCGAACAGTTGCTTGGTTGGACTGCTGAAGATAATGCTTCCAGTCGGTTAAGCACCACCCTCTCGTCCAGTCTCTGTAGCCAAGAGTATGGTCAACCGAATCCTCACTATGATCATTCTTCCTCCCACTATGGAGAGGCTTGCCAAACTAGTGATACCACACTCTGATATTCGGAGGAGCTCTTTCCAGCGCCACTATTATATTGTGCCCTGATTCTCAATCTCTTGAGCCTTCACAGTCTGAAGAGGATGACGGTGGTGAACAGCAATCATTTGTTCAGGAGGTGGATGATGATGATGAGACACAGTTGACAATCACTTTGTGGTTAGGTCAAGTCAGGAGGATGAGTAGAGTGAGTAAGTGGAAGAGGAGGTGGTGGACGATGAGGTTACTGACCCCTCATGGGAAGGTGAAAAGCCGAGCGAGGACAGCAGTAACCATCTGGAAAAGTGGGGTTGCAAAAGGAAGATGTCGGCCCACACCAAACAGGCCCACAACCGTCACACCGAGCACCCCCATGCGTAAATCTACCTTGCCAAGGGGTAGGTGTTCCGCAATATGGTACTTTTTTGAGGAAAGTGCAGATGAGAAAAGAGTGGTAGTTTGCAACCTGTGCCATACCAAAATGAACCGGGGCATGAACACTAGCAACCTCACCACCACCAGCATGATCCGCCACATGGCATCCAAGCACCCTAATAAGTGGGCCGAATGCTTGGATCCACAATCTGGGTCTGCGGGTCACACCACTGCCTCCTCTTCCCCTGTATTACGCACTGCTTGCTAATACCCTGTCGAAGGCACCGGCCCAGATGCCACTCGCCCTGAACCTGGACCTTCACATGAACCATCAGCAACAACATCCATTTCCCTGTCCCAGCGCAGCGTCCAAATGTTGATAACACAGGCATTTGAACACAAGCGCAAATACAGTACCCACCCACAGCCATAGCACTAAATGCACAACTTTCGAAATTACTGGTCCTTGAAATGTTGCCATTTAGGCTTGTGGAGATTGAGTCCATCAACAGCCTGATGTCGGCTGCCATCCCATGGTACGCAGTCCCCAGCCTCCACTATTTTTCACGCTGTGCTGTGCCCGCCTTACACCAGCATGTGTACCATAACATCAACCCTGCCCTGTCTTACTGGGAAGGTCCACCTCACCACGGACACATGGACAAGTTCTGGTGGCCAGGGACGCTACATTTCCCTGACCCTGACCACACACTGGGTGAATGTTGTGGAGGATGGGAGTGAGTCATACCCTGGGATGGCACAGGTGCTACCCAGGCCCAGGATTGCAGGCCCTACGTCCATCAGGGTCTCCCCCAGCAACTATGTTACTGGCTCCAACCCCGACTTCTCCTCCTCCGCCGTCTCCACTTCCACCTCCAACAGCAGTCAGCCATCAGTCTCTAGCTGGATGCAGTGTAGCACTGCTGTGGGTAAGCGTCAACAGGCCGTGCTGAAGCTGATCTGCTTAGGGGACAAGCAGAACACCGCCACAGAGCTATGGCAGGGTATAAGAGAGCAGACCGAGCTGTGGCTCTCACCACTCAACCTACAACCAGGCATGGTTATGTCTGACAATCATCATAACTTGGTGGCGGCTTTGGAGCTCGGCAACCTGACACACATCCCATGCCTAGCCCACGTCTTAAACTTAGTGGTTCAGCGGTTTATCAAAACCTACCTTAATTTGCAATAGCTACTAGTCAAGGCGCACCGCGTGTGTGTCCATTTCCATAAAGTCATCCACACCTTCAGCCTGTCTATCAACGCTGCTGCAGTGTTTGCGGCTTCCAGCTCACCGACTTGAGCACGCGCTGGAACTCTACATTCTACACGTTGGCCAGGCTTTGTGAGCAGCAGAGGGCAGTTATGGAATACCAGCTGCAACATGGTCGTCGCCCTTCCAGTCAACCGCCACTATTCACAAGCGAGGAATGGGCATTGATGTCAGACCTCTGTGAGGTTTTAAAAAACCTTGATGAATCCACACAGATGGTTAGTGGTGATAACGCTATTATCAGTATAACCATCTCACTGCTGTGTCTACTCAAACAATCGCTGCTCACAATTAAGGAGGACGCTCTGAATGTGGCAGATGCGGAAATGGGGGAGGACATTACACAGGGTGATAGCCAGCGCAAATTGGACCATGAAGGAGGAGGAGGAGCTGGAGACAGTTGTCTCTGCTACAGAGGGTACTACCCATGGAACTTTAATTCCATCTGTTCAGCATTGTTGGGCAGAAGAGGAGGAGGAGGAGGATGAGGGGATGGAGATTCATCCTGATGTTGACATCGATGTTGTGGCGAAACCAACCGCGCCACTGGGTTTTGGAGGGGACAGATTGCTCGCCTCCTGCCCTGCGACTATGGCCCCATGTATGCTTGTCCTGTTTGAGCGGTGATGCCCCAGATAGCTCTGCTATGGAGCCCATTCGTATAATGAAAGACAATGGGAAAGACTTTAGCTCCATGGCAATTGAACTGGATGTGTGTGGTCTGAGCGCCATTCAATAATGTGCGCTCAGACCTAAGCTATCTGGGGATATGTTGCATGTATATGTTTTATGTAGTAATTGTAACATTGTGTAATTTTATGTCCTTTTGCAACCATGTGCTCAATGGAGTCTGCCTCTATCCTTGGATATATTGAGCGCTCAGATCCAAGCCATCTGGGGATATGTTAAATGTCTGTGTGTACTGTAAAGGGTGGGACATTGTATATTGAATAGTGATGTCTGTCCTATTGTCCCCACGTGTGTATTGGAGATTTCCCTTTGTCCTGAGAGATAATTGAATGACTCCTC
Organism: Bufotes viridis; assembly: GCA_033119425.1. Lineage (NCBI taxonomy): Eukaryota > Metazoa > Chordata > Amphibia > Anura > Bufonidae > Bufotes > Bufotes viridis. Next base: position 341,459,757 of record CM065592.1, on the reverse strand, counting down.
AATTGTCTCCAGGACAGAAGACATTGTGTATTCTCCTGCCTGTGATGATTACATTAAGCTGTGTAGGGTAATTGTATCACAGGCAGAGGGGAGGGATATGCTGGGGGTGTCTGTATTGTCCCATTGTGTGTGATTGGCTGCTGTATCCCCTGTGTCGCAGTCTTCCTTCTGGTCCCCTAGGGGAGTGTCCACCAGGTGGGAGACCTGCATAAATACTGGGCAGGTAGCCCTCAATAAAAGTGAGAATTCCTGTTTACCATCAATACGGAGCCTCGTCTCGTACTTGGGGGGAATTGCTACGTCAGAACGTTCTCTTGCCTGTTCCAGGAGAGGAGGACTTCGTATGGTTCCAGTTCGGTGGATTCCAGCGGTTGTGGGTTGCTGTGCTCTTCGCCAGGGGAATCGCCCGAACGGTATTAACCCTCACTATACCCGTTTATACCGTAACAGATGTCTTGCCGGTTGGTACTCTGACACACATGGCTGACTTCCAGTTAGGCTGCCTTTCCCTCGACCCTTGCTTTATATGTATTTTAGATAATACAGATTACTGGGTGTTCACCCTTCTCAACCCACCGCTACAAAGAGAACTTATCTCTCATTATTGTGGTGGATAGGACGAGTAAAACGGTGCAATACCAGAAAGTACTTGTTGAGAGATGGCTCCAAAATTGTCTGGAGGCTGGCAGAGTCCGTACTTCCTTAAGCAACCGAGAAAGGGAGACAAGGGGAACACACAGCAGTTCCAAACAGAGGCAGGGCAACACTCTCCAAGGCATGGGACACTTTCATGACACCCCGCCAGCAACCTCACCCTGAAGAGAGGCCTAGTGCTACGAGGAGGGAAAAGTTTTGGAAGATAGTGAAAGAATACATCGCAGACCATGTCAGCATCCTAAATGATCCCTCAGTGCCTTACAACTACTGGGCGTCCAAGCTGGACACATGGCACGAACTTGCGCTCTACGCCTTGGAGGTGCTGGCCTGCCCTGCTGCCAGCGTTTTGTCTGAGCGTGTATTTAGTGCTGCTGGTGGCATTATAACTGATAAGTGTATCCACTTGTATGCTGACAGGTTGACTCAGATAAAAATGAACAAGGCTTGGATTGCCCCTGACTTCTCAACTCCACCAGAGGTGAGCTGAGATGATGATGAACATGAAGACAATTTAAATGTATTGTTTATAATGTACTCAGTCTACTGTAGTGTATTCCCATGCACATTTTCCACCACAAAAAAATTGCATATGGTTGAATCTTGTTTTCTCCTCCTCTTTCTCCTCCTCCTCCAGATTGTAAATATTCCCTCCACTACAATTTTTAAAGAGGGTCAGCTCACCAGCAGTCCCTCATCCATAATATTTTAGAGGGTCAGCTCACCAGCAGGCCCTCACCTATAATGTTTTAGAGGGTCAGCCCACCAGCAGGACCTCGCCTATAATGTTTTATAGGGTCAGCTAACCAACAGGCACTCAACCATATTGTTTACAGGGTCAGCTCACCAGCAGGTCCTCAACCATAGTGTTTTATAGGGTCAGCTCACCAGCAGGCCTTCAACCATAATGTTTTACAGGGTCAGCTGCTCTCCAGCAGGCCCTCAACCATAATGTTTTAGAGGGTCAGCTCACCAGCAGACTCTCAACCATAATGTTTTAGAGGGTCAGCTCACCAGCAGGCCCTCAACCATAATGATTTATAGGGTCAGCACACTAGCAGGCCCTCAACCATAATATTTTACAGGGTCAGCTCCCCAGCAGGCACTAAACCATAATGTTTTATAGGGTTAGCTCACAAGCAGGCCCTCAAACATAATGTTTTACAGGGTCAGCTCACCAGCAGGGCCTAAACCATAATGTTTTATAGGGTTAGCTCACAAGCAGGCCCTCAAACATAATGTTTTACAGGGTCAGCTCACCAGCAGGGCCTAAATCATAATGTTTTATAGGGTCAGCTCACCAGCAGGCCCTCAACTATAATGTTTTACAGGGTCAGCTCACCAGCAGGCCCTCAACCATAATGTTTTATAGGGTCAGCTCACCAGCAGGCCCTCAACCATAATGTTTTATAGGGTCAGCTCACCAGCAGCCCCACAACCATAATGTTTTATAGGGTCAGATCTCCAGCAGGCCCTCAACCATAATGTTTTACAGGGTCAGCTCTCCAGCAGGCCCCCAACTATATTGTTTTACAGGGTCAGCTCACCAGCAGGCCCTCAACCATAATGTTTTATAGGGTCAGCTCACCAGCAGGCACACAACCATAATGTTTTACAGGGTCAGATCACCAGGTTCCTTGTTATTTTTGGCAGCCCTTTAGTTAGTGCATAGGCTTTATGAGTGTAGGAGTCCCACTACCTGAACAATTGTACCACAATGTGAATGAGGCCCTCCTTTATGCGATATACAGGCTGTTTCAGAGTGCCTCTTGCTTGTAATTTTTGACAGCACTTGCACTTCATATACAATTGAATATACAGGAAAGATTGTTTCCTAACATTTTTTCCTTATAAATAGATTTTTTTGGGGGGACGGGGCTTTGGGTGTATTATTGTCAATCTGTAAAAGTGGTGTACATCTCGGACAACATGGTTCCCAGCAGCGACCTGGGAGTCCAAGATGCATCCATCCATTGTCCCCATGCTGTTCCCGATCCTTTTCAGTGGTTTTTGTGTCACTTTCAGACCTTTTCCAATGGACCAGACACCCTCCCCTCTTCAGACTTGACTTGAACTTCCATTATACTCGGCCAAGCACACGAATATCGCTATGTGTTCGGACCGAATACCCGAACACTGGTGCTTGGTCATCACTATTCATTGCGAATTGAAGTTTTCCTAAACTTTGGACCGAATTCCATAGCCAATGCTTCGCTTCACTCAAAACTATGGGGTTGTCCAAGTGAGAATGCCTGTCCGAAAGCCTGCACAATAAGCAGCATGACAGTTTTTTTTTTTTTACATATGTTATAATGTGTTTCAATACACTACCATTAACGTTAAATTTAATTACATAAAACCCTAACAGATGAAAAATAAGTGATATAGTCATAATAATGATTTCCTGTACTGAAATAAAAATATAATTTATAGTGTAAATTGCCTTTGTCATTTAGCCCCTAAAACATTTTAATTAAATACTTAATTATATGCTCTGCAATATGGTAAGCATAAAACCTCATTACTGGAATGTGGGAAACATCAAACGTGAATTTCTTAATCCTTAACCACATCAGCCCCCCTAGCTTAAACACCCTTAATGACCAGGCCACTTTTTACAATTCCGCACTACACTATTTTCACCGTTTATTGCTCCGTCATGCAACTTACCACCCAAATGAATTTTACCTCCTTTTCTTCTCACTAATAGAGCTTTCATTTGGTGGTATTGTATTGCTGCTGACATTTTTACTTTTTTTGCTATTAATCAAAAATGACCGAAATTTTTGCAAAAAAATGACATTTTTCACTTTCTGTTGTAAATTTTTTTAAAAAAAAAACTACATTTCGATATAAATTTTTCTCTAAATTTATTGTTCTACATGTCTTTGATAAAAAAAAGTCCAATAAGTGTATATTTATTGGTTTGGGTAAAAGTTATAGGGTTTACAAACTATGGTGCAAAAAAGTGAATTTCGGCATTTTGAAGCAGCTCTGACTTTCTGAGCACCTGTCATGTTTCTTCAGGTGCTAGAATGTCAGGAAAGTATAAATACCCCCCAAATCACACCATTTTAGAAAGAAGACACCCCAAAGTATTCGCGGAGGGGCTTGGTGAGTTCATGTATCATTTCATTTTTTTTCACAAGTTAGCGGAAAATGACACTTTCAGAAAAAAAAAAAAAAAAAGTTTCAATTTCTGATAACTTCTGGCAAAAAAAAAAAATCTCAGACGGACTCACTATGCCCCTCAGTGAATACCTTGGGGTGTCTACTTTCCGAAATGGGGTCATTTGTGGGGTGTGTTTACTGTTCTGGCATTTTGGGCGGGGCTAAATTGTGAGCCGCCATGTAAAACCTAAAGGTACTCGTTGGAATTTGGGCCCCTTTGCGCACCCATGCTGCAAAAAAGTCTCACTTATGTGGTATCGCCGTACTCAGGAGAAGTAGGGCAATGTGTTTTGGGGTGTATTTTTACATATACCCATGTTGGGTGAGAGAAATATCTCTGTAAATTGTCAACTTTGTATAAATTTTTTTAAAAGTTGTTGTTTACAGAGATATTTTTCACACAAAGTATGGGTATATATAAAAATACACCCCAAAACACATTGCCCTACTTCTCCTGAGTACGGCGATACCACATTTGTGCCACTTTTTTGCAGCCTGGGTGCGCAAAGGGGCCCTAAAACCAATGAGTACCTTTAGGATTTCACAGGGCATTTTTACGCATTTGGATTCCAGACTTATTCTCACGCTTTAGGGGCCCCTAAAATGCCAGGACAGTATAAATACCCCACATGTGACCCCATTTTGGAAAGAAGACACCCCAAGGTATTCTGTGAGGGGTATGGTGAGTTCATGTAAAATTTTATTTTTTGTCACAAGTTAGTGGAATATGAGACTTTGTAAAAAACAAAATTAAAAAAAAACTTGTTTTTTTTTTTTGACTTGTGCCAAAAAATAAAAATTCTGTAGACTCACCATGCCCCTCACGGAATATCTTGGGGTATCTTCTTTCCAAAATGGGGTCACATGTGGGGTATTTATACTCACCTGGCATTTTAGGGGCCCCTAAAGTGTGAGAATCCAAATGCATAAAAATGGCCTGTGAAATCCTAAAGGTACTCATTGGTTTTAGGGCCCCTTTGCTCACCCAGGCTGCAAAAAAGTGTCACTCATGTGGTATCGCCGTACTCAGGAGAAGTAGGGCAATGTGTTTTGGGGTGTATTTTTACATTTACCCATGCTGCGTGTGAGAAATATCGCTGTAAACAACAACTTTGTACATTTTTTTATTCAAAGTTGTCAATTTACAGAGATATTTCTCTCACCCAGTATGGGTATATGTAAAAATACACCCCAAAACACATTGCCCTACTTCTCCTGAGTACGGCGATACCACATGTGTGAAACTTTTTTGCAGCCAAGATGCGCAAAGGGGCCCAAATTCCAATGAGTACCTTTTAGGAGGGCATTTTTAGGCATTTTTCTTCTCACGCTTTAGGGCCCCTAAAATGCCAGGGCAGTAGAAATACCCACATGTGATCCCATTTTGGAAAGAAGACACCCCAAGGTATTCCATGAGGGGCATGGCGAGTTCATAGAAGATTTTTTTTTTGGCACAAGTTAGTGGAAATTGATTTTTTATTGTTTTTTCTCACAAAGTCTCCCTTTCCGCTAACTTTTGACAAAAAGTTTAATTTTTATGGACTCATTATGCCCCTCAGCGAATACCTTGGGGTGTCTTCTTTCCAAAATGGGGTCACATGTGGGGTATTTATACTGCCCTGGCATTTTAGGGGCCCTAAAGCGTGAGCAGAAAAATGCGTAAAAATGCCCTCCTAAAAGGTACTCGTTGGAATTTGGGCCCCTTTGCGCATCTTGGCTGTAAAAAAGTGTCACACATGTGGCATCGCCGTACTCAGGAGAAGTAGGGAGATGTGTTTTGGGGTGTATTTTTACATATACCCATGCTGGGTGAGAGAAATATCTCTGTAAATTGACAACTTTGAATAAAAAAATTTAAAAAGTTGTCGTTTACAGCTATATTTCTCACACCCAGCTTGGGTATATGTAAAAATACACCCCAAAACACATTGCCCTACTTCTCTTGAGTACGGCGATACCACATGAGTGACACTTTTTTGCAGCCAAGATGCGCAAAGGGGCCCTAAAACCAATGAGTACCTTTAGGATTTCACAGGGCATTTTTACGCATTTGGATTCTCACGCTTTAGGACCCCTAAATTGCCAGGGCAGTATAAATACCCCACATGTGACCCCATTGTGGAAATAATACACCCCAAGGTATTCTGTGAGGGGTATGGCGAGTTCACAGAAAAAAAAAAATTGGTACAAGTTAGCGGAAATTGTTTTTTTTTTTTTTTTTTTTTTACAGTCTCATATTCCACTAACTTGTGACAAAAGATAAAATTTTACATGAACTCACCATACCCCTCACGGAATACCTTAGGGTGTCTTCTTTCTAAAATGGGGTCACATGTGGGGTTTTTGTACTGCCCTGGCATTTGAGGGTCTCCTCAATCATTACACGTATGGCCAGCATTAGGAGTTTCTGCAATTCTCCGTATATTGAGCATACGGGTAATAAGATTATTTTTTTCCGTTCAGCCTCTGCGCTGAAAAAAAAAATAATGAACGGCACAGATTTTTTCATTCGCATCGGTCAATGTGGATGAAAAAATCTCTGCCAAAATCAGTGACTGCGGTGCGGTGGGCTGGGCGCTAGCTACCTAACAAGTAGCTAGCTAACTGGCGGTGATAGGGGACTCTTATGCCCCATTCACACGTCCGAAATTCTGTTTGCGGAACGGAATTGCGGACCCATTCATTTCTATGGGGACAGACTTTGTCCCGCTCGTATCCGGAATTACGGATCCGCGCTTCCGGGTCTGCACTTCCGTTCCGCAAAAATATAGAACATGTCCTATTTTTGTCCGCAATTGCGGACAAGAAAAAGCATTTTCTATATAGTTCTGGCAATGTGCGGACCTGCAAAATGCGGAAAGCACATTGCCGGTGTCCGTGTTTTGAGGATCTGCGGATCGGATCCGCGGATCCGTGAATCCACGGATCCGTGAATCCACGGATCCGCAAAACACATATGGACGTCTGAATGGAGCCTTACAAGGGGTGTGATCAATGACAGGGGGGTGATCAGGGGGTCTAGATGGGGAGATCAAGGGGTTAATAGGTGAGGGGGGGGGTGGGGGGGGGTTTAGTGTAGTGTTTGGTGCAACTTTACTGTGTTACCTGGTGGTCGATCCCAGCAAATGGGACCACCAGAGGACCAGGTAGCAGCTATATCAGACGCTGTTCATAAAACAGCGTCTGATATAGCTGTTTGATGCGATTTTATTCGCATCTACAGCCTGCCAGCGATGGATCATCGCTGGCAGGCTGTAGCCGAACTGCCGTGCTGCGCTTCTCTGTGAACGCGCGCGCGGTTCACAGGAAATCTCGGCTCTCACGAGATGACGCGCCGACGCGTCAACTCAGAGCTACAGGACCGCCCGCAGGACGCATCCCTGCGTGAGGCGGTCCTGTAGTAGTTAAAGGGAACCTGTCACTATAAAAATGCAATATAAGCTATAGGCACCACATTATAGAGCAGAAGGAGCTGAGCAGGAAGATATATAGTTTTATGGAAAAAAGATTCAGTATAACTTGTATTTTATTCATTTGAATTCCTGCTCATTCTAGGCTTTAAAGTCCAGGAGGTGGTCCTATCAGTGATTGGCAGCTATCTCTACATGCTCAGTCATATGGGGAAGGCTGTCAATCACTGATAGGACGACCTCATTGATGTCAAAGCACAGAATGAGCAGGAATTAAATAAAAAATAAAATAAGCTTATACTGAATTCAGAAAGATGAAAAACATGAGGTGGTACTCACCAATGTATTCAAAACCATCTTCACTTTATTTTCTTCCAATATACATCATGGGGGCAGACACGGTAAATTCCACACAGGCTCAAATCATAGCGACAGCCGTTTCGCACTCCCGCGCTTCCTCAGGCCACTGACGTCATCACACAGTTGGGTCTCTCTTTATACGTCACTACCTAGGATCGTCATGACAACTACTTACGCTTTCAGGAAATTACTAATCTTAAAAAACATCCCCAAACCACATCAAGACGTCATATAAGCTGCTTCATAGTAACACACTCAAATAATTTTTATCATTTAGGCCTAACAGGCCCATAGCTCCTGAGCGGATAATCCACCTGGCTTCTTTACATAAGAAGATACGGTGTCTATCATCCCATTCTGGGGGGTACGGAACTAATTCTATGCCTGCAAAACTTACCTGAGCTAATCGAATTAACATGTTCCCTGAATCTTTCGCATAGGTTCCTAAATGTTTTGCCTATATAAAAACAATCACATTGTCACATTATCAGATATACTACATAGCTGCTCTTACAAGTTATAAGACTAGCAACATTGTGATGTATTCCTCCAAAACTCAGATATTTCCATCGGGGATTGTACTTACACAACGCACAGTTACCCCACACCTGCGATTACCTATGGGTATCATATCTTTCAACCAAGTATTAGATCTTTCTTCCACAAACCATCTTGTTACTAACCTGTCCCTGTGATCCTGCTTCAGAATATTATCAATGGTTTTTCGTTAGTATAATCACTTAAATTGCTATCTTTCTTAACAATGCCCCAATTATTAAATATAGCCCTCCGGATTGCATCTGCCATGGGGCTATATTTAAAAGAGAAGGTAAACCTTCCATGGTCCCCTTTTCTACCTCCTGCCTTCCCTTTTCCTATCAGTGGATCCTCCTGGGAGAAACACGATGCCTTACTCATAGCCTCATCTAAAAAAGCTTAGGGGTACCCTCTCACATATAGAGATGAAGGCAAAACCAGCCAGCGCTAGCTGCTAATGGTCAGAGTTGCTAAGGGGAGGAGCGGGGCTCCACGTGGACAAAAGTGAAAGTAAACCTCGGCAACTGCTAGGATATGCTGAATCTTCTTCTTTTTATTTCTTTTGTATACACAAAGATGTAACAATAACGCGTTTCGGCACACTGCCTTTTTCAACAGGTACATTTAGCAAGTGTTACATTTGGATATATATAGGCAAGTCAATTACAGGCATAAGTGATGTCATCCACCCACTATTGGGCAGGTATTCACTATCCACCAATCAATTACCTAGTTTCCATATGTATCCAATATGCTTCGCTGCGGAGGAGGAGTTTTTTGATATCCTCTCCTCTCCTTGGTCTCATCACCTGTCCCAGAACCTGGAATCTCAACTGCGAAATTCTGTGCCTGCACTTGTCAAAATTATAGGGTAGTTGTAGTAGGAGATTTTTGGTCCTAATCGTAGATTTATGTTTACAAATCCTGTCCCTCACTGTCTGCATTGTCTCTCCCACATAGCCCAAACCACACGGACACTTAATCAAGTAAACCACGTTTTTCGACTCACAGGTAAAATACCCTTTCACTTTAAATGCTTGACCTGTGCGTGGGTGATGAAATTTAGGGTTCTTCTTATTACAAATCAGAGGTGGACATTTAAATTCATCAACATTCGGATAGGCCTTGGTTAGGATAAACCAATGCTTCCTGACCACATGATCTTAATGTGCATTATACAGGTGGAATTTGTGTATGAACGCCACTCTCTGTTGTTTAGTCCTAGAGGGGTTTTGGGAAGAAAGATCTGATCTCACCCTATCTAATGTGGACCTAGGATACCCTCTTTTCTCAAATCTATCGGTCATCTCATCTAGTCTCTGCTTCTGTGTCTCTGGATCAGAGACTATACGCTTAATCCTCTGGAATTGAGCTCATGGGATTACCCTTTTAAGTGAGGGTGGATGAGCGCTAGAGAAATGCAAAATTTCATTCCTATATAAGTTCTATATAAGTCGGTGGAAAGGTAGCTCTGATCATCCTTTACCACTACCATATCAAGAAAGCTCACTCTCTTTTTATCGGAAGTCATAGTGAATTTCAAACCTTGACAGACCATGTTCAGATGGTCAAAGAAACCGTGTGGCCCCGTCCATATGCAAAAAATATCGTCTATTAATCTCTTCTATATAATGATGTTATCTTGGTAAAAATTACTATTGTAGACAAAGATCTTCTAAAGCGGACATAAACGCATTTGCGTAGGGCAGGGCAACATTTGATCCCATCACGGTTCCCCGTCGCTGTAAATAATAGACATCTTCAAATAAGAAATAGTTCTCACATAGAACCAAACTCAACATCTGCAAGAAAAATTCCTGCTGTATCTCTGAGTACTCACTGGTTCTCAATAGCTTAGCAACGGCCTCTATGCCTTCCTCATGGCCAATGGACGTATAAAGGCTTACCAAATCTATTGTTACCAACCAGCTCTCAACATTCAGGAAATGTGTCGTATCCAATATAAAAGAGCGTGTGTTCTTTACAAGTGGCGTATAAGCTTTCTCCAAGGTGATGGAGAGTGGTGACAACACCGAATCCACTGAGGCCACAATAGGGCAGCCTGGCGGATCCACTAGCGTTTTATGTACTTTAGGTAAAACGTATAATACTGGAGTAATCGGTGACTGCTTAATCAGGTAGTCACGTAGTTGCTCATCAATCACACCATTTTCTACATAATGATCCACCACTTTCCTAATTTTTTCTTTTATACTGAAAATCGGGTCATATTGTAAGGCTTCATATGTATTAATGTAGGACAGTTGGCGCATTACCTCTCTCATGTATTTTATCCTGTCTATAATCACTATGGAACCTCCTTTATCGGCAGGCTTTATGACAAACGATTTGTCCTCTATTAATACTCTAAGCGCTGTTTTTTCTTTCAAAGTAACATTATGACATATATGCATATCACCCGGTTTAATCTTCCGAAAAAAGGATTAGGCACATAGTCTCTGATCCAGAGACACAGAAGCAGAGACTAGATGAGATGACCGATAGATTTGAGAAAAGAGGGTATCCTAGGTCCACATTAGATAGGGTAAGATTAGATCTTTCTTCCCAAAACCCTCCTAGGACTAAACAACAGAGAGTGGCGTTCATACACAAATTCCCCCCGTATAATGCACATTTAGATCATGTGGTCAAGAAGCATTGGCATATCCTAACCAAGGCCTATCCGAGTGTTGATGAATTTAAATGTCCACCTCTGATTTTTAATAAGAAAAATCCAAATTTGAGGGACAAACTGGTAAATGTGGATCTAGGTAGTGGGAAAGAGACCCCTAGACAAAGTGTATTGAGAACCGTGAAAAACGGAACGTTCCCGTGCCTTCACTGCCTGCAATGTTCCCATAATATCAAAGGCCCTGAATTTCATCACCCACGCACAGTTTTGCCCTCTCACACACGTTCCTTCAAATCTACAGGATTGTAATCTATATCCTTCCTTGGTGCAGTTTATTCTCCTAAGTCTCGCAAATTGGCCATATGGGACTGATTTTTCCACATTTTGAGAGTGAAAGCTGCCATTGTGCAGCAAAGAGTTGGTCGCCATGGGCTTACGATAGCCCCTAGTTACCAACCAGTGACCACAACAGCAACATCTAAAAATTCCAAAAATGATCCTCCATATTTAAAAGGTGAACCTAATATTCATATCATTTTTCTCATTGATATACGCTACAAACTCTTGGCATTGTGGTTCAGTCCCCGACCACACTATAAAGATGTCATCAATGTACTGTAAGGGTACTTTCACACTAGTGTTAAAGTTTTCCAGTATAGAGTTCTATCACAGGGGCTCAATACTGGAGGAAAAAAACGCTTCAGTTTTATCCTAATGCATTCTGAATAGAAAGCATTCCGTTCAGTATGCATCAGGATTTCTTCAGTTCAGTCCCTTTACGGTATTTGGCCGGAGAAAATACCGCAGCATGATGCAATTCGGGAACACCTGTCAAAATGCCGGATTTGTCATTAATTTACATTGAAATGTATTAATGCTGACCAAGTGTTTCAAAAAAACTGATCTGGTTTCCCAGTCTGCGCATGCGCAGACCTTTAAATCTGTCGATAAAATAAATACCGGATCCGGATTTCCAGATGACACCTGAGAGACGGCTCCAGTATTGCAATGCATTTGTTAGACGGATACGCATCAGAATCCGGAAACAAATGCTATCCATTTGCATACGGATTTCCGGTCCCGGCAGGCAATTCCGGCAACAGAACTGCCTGCTGATATATCCTCTAACGCAAGTGTGAAAGTACCCTAAAAAGAGTTGGGTATGTCAAAGAAATGGGGTATTAAAGGGAGTCTGTCACCAGATATGTCCATATACAGTGCTTACATTGTCCTATCACACACCTATACATGAATGTAATAGTACCTTTATTATTTTCTGTACACTTGCAGAAGCTGGGAAAAACGACGTTTAATTCATATGCAAATGAGCACTCGCAAGTGCATAGGGGCAGAGTTCACTGTGTAGGAACCCAGGCTGCTCTACCTCATTTCATTGTTACTCCACCCCAGCCTTTGCTTATGCTTGCCCTCCTATTCCCTTGCATCATCCTTCGGTCCGGCCGAGATCACACGCCTGCGCATTGCCTCGCTGGGGCATGTGCACTGTGATGGCCATTGTGGGCATGGCATCACTTCAACTAGTGCGGCGAAGAGGCAGTGCACAGGTGCGGGATCTCGGACAGATCGAAGGATATACTTGCGAGTGCTCATTTGCATATGAATTAAACTTCGCTTTTCCAGCTTCTGCAAGTGTAAAGAAAATAACAAAGGTACCATTACATTCATGTATAGGTCTGCTACAGGACAATGTAAGTGCTGTATATGGCCATGTGGAGGTGACAGACTCCCTTTAAGTGAAATACCAAAAAGGAAAGAAAATATCACCAGTCCTGTAAAAAAAACGCTGCGAGTCCGTAGTGTGTTGTGGGTATTCAACACTGTTACAATTTTGAAGACAGGATTCAGACCGCGCGTTGGAATCGAAAGTCCCAAAAAGCAGTTCACCTATCCCTCCAGAAAATGTTGAGGTCTGCAGATATCCTGGATTCAGATATCCTGCAACTTGTAAAAGATACACAATAGTGAAGTTCCGTGAGGTTCCTCACCCTTTTTTCCGCACAGATTATACTCACAAAAGTGGCAGATTTTTCAGGCACATCAAAACAGACGCTGCAGCTTCAGCCCTTCATACGATCAGAGGGCACGCTCCCACAATAGCAGAAAGGGTGTAGCATAGACTCAGGAACACACCGACTTCAGAGGAGGCTTCCTTTTCCTTCAAACACTGCAAACCAGAAACTCTCCAACCATAGTGAGGATCCGATGGTAACTTCAAATTTTTTATTACAAAGGTAATTACAAACAGATTCTTTAAAATCACATAAAATCCCAGCGTTTTTTTGTCCTCTCGCCCGACCCGGGTTTCGCTCCCAGAGCTTCGTCAGGGGCTCACTATGTGAGATTGCACTGTGTGAAAAAAGCGTCTGCCCCTTCTCTGCTTTCCTTGTGGCCCAGTGGGGTATCTTCCAGCATCACTTCCATAGTCAAACTCATTCTCTGGGATACTAACTAGTGTGCTCTACCCCAATAGTGCAAAGTCCAGAAAACAGTTCACAATAACGAATATTCTTATAAAGAAAAAAACAGAAATGGGGTGACACTAATAAATCCCCTGAATTTCAGGACGGTGTGCCACTGTATATCCGGGCCTTCTAACTACTATAAGTGTTGTTCAGCCTCTAATAATAGACACCATGATAGACACTATATCCTCTTATGTACAGAAACCAGGTGGATTACCCGCTCGGGAGCTACGGAATTTACCATGTCCGCCCCTACCATTTTTAAGTTTCATGATGTATATTGGAAGAAAATAAAGTGAAGATGTTTTTGACTACATTGATGAGTGCTACCTCATGTTTTTCATCTTTCTGACTTTGATATATGTTGTCTATTATTAGAGGCTGAGCACCAGATATAGTAGTTAGAATGCCCGGATATATGGTGGCGCACTGTCATGAAATTGAGGGGATTTAGTAGTGCCACCCCATGTCTGTTTTTTCTTTATAAGAATAAGCTTACATTGAATATTTTCCCATAAAACTATATATCAATCTGTTCAGCTCCTTCTGCTCTATGAGATGTTGCCTGTACCTCAAACACCATATTCAATGTGACACGTTCACTTTAAGGAAAATAAGTATAAAGAAATGTCCACTTGCTTAGAACAAAGTTTATGTGAAGAATGTTTTGGCAACTTTTTAAAGTTCCATGACAGTCTCTACAATAGGCTGACATAACCTGTTCTGTAGAGATCCCTTTTTAGTTGTCATCTCATCATCTTATCATCCCAGGCATGATCACAAAGAAAGGTAGCACCTATATATAGATAACACAGGATTACACCATTCACAATATGTAATGACCACAGCTCCCCTCCTCACCCACTGCACAGGTCACAGAGCATGCCTAGAACATTCCCCCATAGGAAGCAATGAGTCATCTCCACACAAGTTTCTACAGCCTATGTGGCTGCTGTAAAGCATATCTCTGAATACTCTGAATACCCCTAACATCATAGTTGGGCAAGATGACTGCTTCTATAATCAGATACAGAAAATACTGTAGAATGAAAAATCACAAATCAAATAATAAGAACAGATTAGATTAGTATCACTCTATATGGACCAATATCTGCTTTTCATTAGTATAAATTTGTATAAATGATACATTTTGTTTAAGGGGTTAATATAGCAGCAGACTCTGATTTGAAGGATAAATCAAGCATATTTTCACAAGTTGGAGTCATCAGCTCATGTTTGTGTAATCATTTTAATAGACAACATGACTCAGTTTTCTCTGTGGCTCTAATGGGTTTACTGCTAACCGAACGTACACCTCATTAGCTAATGGCTTGTAAATATACAAAAATATAGAACAGATGGGAAATTATGAATTTATTGCCAGCCTTTTAGTTTGTTAAGTCAGTGCAATGTGCAGAATTTCACTCGCTGTAACTTAGGCTCTGTAATCTTGTTTATTTTGTACAATACAAAGAAAGACATAGATAGATAGATAGATAGATAGATAGATAGATAGATAGATAGAATATGTATATTGAGACAAATAGATAGATGATAGATAGACATGAGATAGCAACGTTTCAACCGCTTGTTAAGGTCTTTCTCAAGCTATTAGACACTGGGTGAATAAACCTTGTCACGTTTGGAATACTTTGGAGTGAGACTATACAGCTCCCCATACTTCTTATAACCAGTGACATCTCCTTTGATGTAGATCTTCTCTTTCTCATTCCCTTCTCCATTTAGACCTTCTAACTAGACCCCCATCTCTTTTCTGTGCAGTTTGACAAAAAAAAAATCTTAGTTTCCTACTTTTCCATCATCCTCCCACCTTTTGGACAAATCATCCTACCACCCCCAATACTGTGCCACTGTGCTCCCCAATATTATTCTGCAGAAACAGATAAACCCCCTGATAATACTCGTACCATGCAGACAGTGCCCTTCAATAATTATTGGAACGCAGTGTCCTAAAATAACTGCGCCCAGCAAATAGTGTCCCTGACATTAATAGAGTAATCATTATGTCCCTCAAAAATAGTTAAGCTGAATCTGTGCCAGGCTCCACCCCCTCCACAGTAGAAATGCCCCCTTAAAATGAGCATCAGAACAAAAAATGCCCCATAGTGCCCCGATAATGTGCCAATATATAATACCCTTATACAGAGCCCCCAGTAGAATCCCTCATATTGCCCTCCATAACGTGCCAGAATAAAATATGCTCTTAGTGCCCCCAATAGATGCCCCCATAATGCTCCTCTTCCCCATAGTGCGCCCCATATAAAATACCCCATATTTGTGCCCTGAGTGGATGCCCCCATAGTGCCCCCCATAATGTACCAGTAAGAAATGCTCCTAGATGCCCCCATAGCGCTCCTCTCCTGCATTGTGCCATATAAAAAAATAAACACATATAGGTACTTCCGTGAGGCTGGCAGTGATGTGATGCAGGCCTCTTCTGGCCTGTGTTCTGCGAAGTACGGCTTAGGCGGCACGATGACATCATCGCGCAACCTACACGGCCTCTGATAGGCTACAGGCACCAGGCCTGCAGCCTATCAGAGCAATGAGGAAGGGAGACGCCTTACCCTTTCCATGCCGCAGTATCCATCTGTATCGCTGTCCTGCTGACCGCGATACAGATTAGATGAGCACTTCCACATTGGAAGTGATCATCTCCAGTTGCCCTGCTGTTGCCACCCTCCACTTTGCACTAGGGCCACTCCACCTCACCTTGCCTAATTGGCGTTGCGTCCCATCTATTAGAAGCAACCTAATCACTGAACGATGACACTTTTGATGAAAGAATTTGTGCAAAGAGCTTCTAATTCTCATATAGTATAGCAGTGATGCAGTTTACATTTCTTCATGTTTCCAGTGTTTGCATGTGCATACATAGTTTGGAGATGCTAGTCTAGCTCTATTTTGCATTCTAGATAGATAATTAGACCAAGAGACACAATATGACCTTGATAACCCCTTTAAGGCATGGAGGAAATACAGTCACTTGATCTCAACTTTCTAATACATACCTGTCAGGGGATTTCTGCTACCCTACCTGAGAGCTAAATTAGATACAGGGAAATAATTTGATCTGTGTGATAGATAATTTTATATGACTTGGTTAAAAAGCCGATTAAATAATGATACAGCTCCTAGGAGAGGCTCTCCTGATATCAGTCTGTGTACACAGAAGGCCTTCATTTATCAGGTGTGGCCGGAGTAATCAGGACTCTCCTAGGAGTTCTGTCAGAATTTACTCTGTTCAAAATATTATAAACCTATATATTACAGTTCAGCTTCTCATTTTCTGCTCTCAGTGCAACATAACTCACCTAGCAGGTTCACAGTAAAGTCAACCTATTTGTCTGCATGATAAATGACAATTATAGAGATTGTACCAGACAATCATTAAAGAAGTTCTCTAGGGAAAAAAATATATTATTTCTATTGTTGAGCGAAGCGCACTTCAGATCGAAGATCGAAACTCGGTTCGTTCAAAACTTTGTTTGAATACTGTACGACCCATCTCCCTACAGCATTCAAATGTATAGGCTTTGCGGATGTAAAATTCGTTATGTCCGAAGTCTTTGTTTAATAACTTTGGACTTCGATTATTCAACTTTAAAACCATTTTAAAAGTGGGATCCAAAGATGGCTTTGATACCGGCTGGTACATGGGTACCAAAGCCAATTTCGGATCACAGTTTTAAAATGGTTTTCAAGTTGAATAATTAAAGTCTGACGTTATTCAACGATGTCTTGCCAGACTTTGGAAATCATGAATTTCACCTCTGAGAAGCACATACATTTGAATGCTGTAGGGAGACCGGTCTCCATACAGCATTCAAAGTTTTGAACAAAGAGAAATCGGATCTATGATCCGAAACGTGCTTTGCATAACAATTTATTTCCTCAATTTGTACTGTACATGAGATACATTAAATGGTAGTGACTTTAATATTCTTACTGTGTGCTTTATTTATGATTTATCAGCTCTGATTGTTCCTTCATTGTACTATGTGACTTTGGCTACTTTCACACTTGCGGCAAACTTTTCCGGTATTGAGTTCCGTTGTCAGGGCTCAATACCGGAAAAGAACTGATCAGTTTTATCCCAATGCATTCTGAATGGATAGAAATCCATTCAGGATGCATCAGGATGTCTTCAGTTCAGTCACTGTCAGTTGTTTTGGATGGAGGAAATACCGCAGCATGCTGTAGTTTTATCTCCGTCCAAAATGCTGGAACACGTGCCAGAATGCAAAATCCGGCATTGATTTCCATAGGAATCTATTAGTGCCAGATCCGGCATTAAGAAATACCTGAAGGACGAATCTGTCCTTCCGGTATGCGCATGAGCAGATCCTTAAAACTAAAAAAAATAATACCAGATGGATCCGTCTATCCGCATCCGGATTGCTGGATCCAGCATAGTGTTCCGGCAATGGAACGGCTTGCTGGAAAACTCTGCCTTAAGTGTGAAAGTACCCTAACTAACTCAATCATACAGGCTCCTATACTGTATGTGAACCAGAAGTTAGCCTCTCCATTTATTTCTATGAGATGCTCAATGTGAGTGACAAACAGAGAAACAGAACAGAGATGATTAATCACAAATAAAATGCCCGATACTAAATTGAAAGGAAACACTTTAATATTATGCTCATTACAAACAGCAGAAATAATATATATTGTATTTTATCCTGAACTATAGGGTGCATTTTTTCTCCCTCAAAAGTGAAAAGTGAAATGTGTCAGTGTGTCTTATAGGGTGAATGCTAATGACCGTTTCCATTATCAAAGTGGTCATTAGCATGCTGGAGGCATTGGATGCCATGAGAGAAGTGCTGCACTCGCTCAACTCACCCTCCTTGTTCTTCTTCAGGGCCCTATGCACTATGTCCTGACTGCATACAGCACCAGGACGTAGTGCACATAAGCACACACTAGGACGTGACATTGTGTGATGTCAGGTCACAGTGCAGCATGGGCCAGTAGAAGACCAGGGAGTGGTGAGTGAGTGGCAGCACTGTCTGAAGCAAGCTAGGTAAGTTTTTTTTCTGATCTGAGGTCTGATGGTGTCTGATCTGAGGCTGATGGTGTCTTAGCTGAGGTTGATTGGGTCTGATCTGAGGCTGATTGGGTCTGATCTGAGGCTGATGGGGTCTGGTCTGAGGCTGATGGGGGTCTTATCTAAAACTAATGGGGTCTGATTTTAGGCTGATGTAGGTCTAATCTGAGGCTGATGGAGGCTGGGGGGTCTAATGGGTGGCTGATCTGAGGCTGATGGAGGTTGGGAGTCTGATCTAAGGCTAATGGAGCTTGAGGGTCTCATGAGGGTAAGATCTTAGATCTGATGGAACTTGGGGGTCTGATCTGAGGTCTGATGAAAAATATTTTTTTTCTTATTTTCCTTCTCCAAATCCTAGGTGCGTGTTATAATTTTGTGCATCTTATAGTCCAAAAAATATGGTCTTTTTCCTGGAGTCTTCCTTCAATGGCTTGATCAGAACAAGCGATCCAAAAATTATGCCCGGTCATGTTTATACACACACTATTACATTGGAAAAGCAAGGTTTGTTTTGAAAATGCATCCAAAAATGATCCTTTTTTGGGAGCAGCAGCAGTATGGAAACTGACACACAGGAGTTGTGAGGCTATGTAGGAAGCATAATAGTGGCAGCGTATGTAAGAACCTGACAGAAAGGGCAGGAGATGGGCAGCTATGTATGGTTTGCCATGGTGACAGCAGTAGCTGCAACAGCAGCAACAGTACATTATAGAACTTGACAGACAATGCAGTAGATATATGGCTGTGTAGGCTGTGTAGGGTAGTAGTAGCAGTAGGGGGAGTAGCAGCTGTTGCAATTTTAATAAAAAAAGAAATAAAAATGTGTACAACTTAGACAAAAAATTAATATGTTGCCAGTGATGCTAGAACACACACATATTGTACAATTATAAATTGTCCAACAGTTTTTTGAAAATAAACAGCACAATTTCTGTCATCAAAATATACCCTGATGGTGACATAATAAAATGCACATATTGTACAAAAAACATGCAAATATATACTGGTGGTGATGCGGTAAAATGTGCCAGTGACACTGGAACAATGCTTATTGTGTACTCATTAACTCTAGAAGGTGTGCAACAGGGTCTTGGAGGAAAAATGTTTGCTTCTGAACATAAGCTACAGCTCTAGCCCTGTAATAGACACATAACACAAATTTGCCCTATCTTCAGCCTATTGAAAGGGATTTTTAACCTAATTGCAAAACCATAGCTGCTGTGTTAGCTCAAGACCATGGAGGACGGTTGAGGCCTGTTACATATATATCAAAACTACTCCCAGTCACTGTACAGGGCATGCCACCATGTCTCAGGACCTTGGCAGCATGTGCAATGGCTGTGGAAGTGACAAGCTCAGTCACACTGGGACATGACACCACACTGTACACATCCCACTCTGTCCTACACCTTTTAAGAAATCTGTCCACACAACACATGACTGCCCAAAGGTTGGCAGGATATGATGTTATCCTTACCACCACCCCAGGGCTCCAGGTCCATTATTGTGCCCCAACAACTGCACCAATGTTGTTTTTGAATGCCCTCCTAGGGCAAAAGGGCCCACAAGATAAGATTTCAGAACAACATGAATGTGCAGAACGAATTCACATAGCTACCAGCCCCCTCCCCACTCTACAAAGTGTTCCTTTTCCTGATGCAGAAGATGTTTTTGTAGATGGCTCCTGCCACCCGACCAGATGATCACACGTTTCATGCTGGTTATGCAGTTGTACAATTGCCCGATACAATTCTGGAAGCCATGCCAGCCACTGTTTCATCAGCACAAGCTGCAGAGTTGATCGCGCTTGCTAGAGCTTGCGAAATTATGGCTGGCAGGCGAGTAAATGTGTAAACAGACTCTAAATTTGCATTTTCGGTGTGTCATGATTTTGGAGTAATATGGCAGCATAGAGGGTTCACTACAGCGACAGGCAAGCGAGTAGCACATGCACAACTCATTTCAAATCTCCTTGCAGCAATTCAACTCCCGGAGGCCATTGCAGTCATTAAGTGCCAGGCACACACAACCTCAATGACACTAGTTGCCCAGGGGAACAGGTTAGCAGACAGGCATGCAAAAGCAGCCTCCCGTCTCACACAAAATTGCGCAACCGAGGTTTGTGTAAATGCCCCGCTAGTACCACTCACTCCTGAAAACAACATAATGTTGTCACAGCTCCAAACATTTGCAACATCAGCAGACATCACTTATTGGCAGCTTCAAGGGTTGACCAAAGACGCTAACGGTCTATGGTCAAAGGGAGCAGTAGTAGGAATTCCCAAAATAGCAGCCCCCATTCTTATACTCCAAATACATGGTTTAGGCCACAAGGGACTCAGGCAAACAGTTGAGAAGGTAAGTAAACGGTTTTGTGCAGAGAATTTAAAGCAAGTTACAGAAAGTATGATTTCAAGATGCCTAACCTGTGCTAGAAACAATGTTCAGGGAAAGAGAGTAGGCCGTCATGAACATTTACCGCCCCCACAGGGACCATTTCAGGAATTGCAAATTGATTTTACACACATGCCAAAAGCAACAAATGGGTGTAAAGTCCTTTTGGTAATTGTTGACAGGTTCAGCAGATGGCCGGAGGCCTTTGTGGTAAGAAAAGAGGACGCGAAAACTGTAGCTAAAATTTTGTGTAAGGAAATCATTCCCAGGTGGGGATGTCCAGTCAGAATCAGCTCTGACAACGGAACCCCATTCACAGCAAAGGTAACTCAGTCCATAGCTGAACAATTAGCTATAGATTGGAAATTCCATATACCATACCACCCCCAAAGCTCCGGAGTTGTTGAACGAATGAACCGCACACTGAAGGACAAACTAAGAAAGGCAACTGAAGGTACCTACCATAAGTGGGACCAGTACTTGCCAGCTATTCTTGCTGAAGTCAGAATGACTCCAGACCCAAGAACAAAGTTATCTCCTTTTGAGATTTTGATGGGAAGACCCTTCCCAACCCCATGGACAATGAGTCCATTAATTCTAATGCCTGGAGACTTGCAGCAGATACAAGAGGAATATGTGGCAAAACTGATTGAGAAATTGAACAGTGATTATGGTGATATTTCGCTCTCGTTTCCTCTGCCAACAGGTGCACCAACCCACCCATTCAAGCCTGGAGACAGAGTCCTGGTGAAGGCCCTCCATAAGTTGAAGTCGCTGGACCCACCCTATGGACCCCCTGTGACAGTCCAGGCCGTGACCAGAACTGCAGTGCTGACAGACGACTCCTCTGCTTGGATCCACGCATCCCGAGTGAAGGAAGCCCCATCTTGGAGTCCTGTGCCCGAGTGATCAGAACCAGAAGAGTCTCCAATTGGATCAAGCCAGACTAAAGAAGGAAGCATCAGTGTTCCAACAATGCCGACGTACACCCACACCCCTGGAAGACCTCACATCCGTGCAGCAGTAGCACTCTGTGTGACAGTACCAATGCTAGCAGCCACTGTTTGGCTTGTAGCAACATGTGCCCATCATCCAGAGAACCGACCCTCAGTTTGCCCCTCATCACCCCAGGAATTAAGAGACAGAAGAGACATTCGTGTCTCCACTCTACGATTGACCCCAAGTTTGTTAGACTCAAAGGACAACATATGGGCCTTTATTGCTGCCAATATACTAAATTCTTCAGATTTTTGTATCACGGATCATTACAACTCATATGACTTGTTCTAGACCTGCCTCTTGGCTGTCCCCACCCCAGCTAGTGTCCTAAAAATCTATTATAGTGCAGTGTGGAATGACACAAGTATGGAGGATTCTGATGTATATGCACATCCAAATCTATACACCTATTGCAGCAACAGATCCTCATATGCACTCACAGAAACCATGGTCAAAATAGATACAGGATATATAACCTCCGCTGAAGTCTGTTATGACATGACCTGCAGTAGGAGTTACATCCCTATGTGCACACAACCAAGTCGCCAGCTGACGTACACAACAGAGTACAACGCCACATGTTTAGGTTCTCGCCAGTGCAAGTCAGTAACCAACAACATGACCTGTACACACACCATAATACAACCCAGTTATGGGAAACATGTCCAGCTCCCTAAGGGATGGTTACTGACATGTGGGACTCATAGTTGGACATATGTCCCAGGAAATATAACAGGGGGACCGTGTACACTTTCACGGCTCTCACTGATCCTACCCCCAAGATCAGTTACCCACGCCCGATCCCCTAGGTCCCTAGGAGAGACTCTTCCAAGCGACTGTGACTCAGCAGTACATCTATTCTCTGAAGCTGAGTATGTCTCTCTGGCCGTATCCCTAGTAGGAGTCCCAGGCCTTGCAACGGCAAATCATAGACAACTGAGTAAGGTTGCCTGTGCACTTGCAAAGGGGTTAAATCACACATCTAGTGCTCTATCTGAGCTATTGATAGATCTCCAGGGCAGTAGACAGGCAATTTTACAAAACAGACTGACTATAGACTATCTTTTGCTGAAGCATAATATGGGATGTGACTCCTTCGAAGGCATGTGTTGTTTCAATCTGAGCGATCATTCAAAATCAATACAAGGCCATATCAAGACATTGAGTGAACTAGCAAAGGACATCAAGAAGGATATCAGTCAAAATTGGTGGGATTGGTTTTTGGGTGGTTGCCTGGAACTGCATTTATCCAACAGCTGGTGGTCACCATAGTGGGGGTGATCGTGTGCATAATCACTCTATGCTGTTGTGCTCAGTGCATCCCGAACATCCTATCTATGTGTAGAGCCTGCATGCCTCCAGCAACCACACAGATAACGTACCCAGGAGCACACATGGTGCTACTCTCAGAACAACACTGATCCGCTTATTTTATGTGTGTTTATTTCATGTTTTGTGTTCTTTCTTACTTTTCTTTCTTCTTTCTTTTCCACTATGCAGGAGATTTTTTTCCTACTGTGCGCCAATTACACAGAAGGTTTTTTCAAATCTCCTTCATAGTTATTTCAACTTTCCTTTCTCTTTTTCCCCTTGTCCACTATGCAAGATATTTTTTTTCCTCCTTTATGATTTGTACTTTTGTTTCATATGTTATGTACATATACACACAAGGTCTTTAGCCGGAGGAAGACACACAGTGCAGCTCTTAGAATAGAAAATGATCCCGTTCTTTTTATGTATAAAAAGTTGGGATCAATGGTTGGATTGAAAGGGATTTTTAACCTTGCTATTAGATATATATTATATCAGGCACTGCCACTTGTTACAAGACAGGTCATTCCCTCAGAAGACACATCCCCCAGAGGGCTCTTAATTCCTGTATGCGAGCCCACCCCAGCAGACATTGAGATTAGAATTAATGACACACAGGTACCAGTTGGAAATACAATGAATAGCAGGATCTTCATGGACATGAGAGCAACCTGTAACGAGTTTAACCTATTGACACTCCAGGAGATGACACACAGTTATCACTTGGAAATACAATGGACAGCAGGATCCTCATGTGCATGAGAGCAAGCTGTAATGACTTTAACTTGTTAGCATCTAGACTACCATTGTAATATGTAAAATACCCTTTCATGTATTGTATATGGCAGATACCAGTATTGTTTACCGACTTCCCTAAATTAACCTGTCATCTGCTGAACTCAAGTTGGTACTCCCACCCCCAATGTCCTATAAATACATGTACTATGAAATAAAGACTTCAGATTGTAACTGTCTAAGATTGAGTTCTGACTTTTACTATCTCCCAGCTGGAGGAAAAACTATTCACTGAAGGGGAAAATATACCGGTGGAGGTCTGATGCCTCATTGTATGACCATCTCATAACCGCCTCAAATTGGAAAGAGCTATCACCTATCCTATCCCTAGTGCTAAAACCTGTCTCTCCATCAAGCAATCCAGTCTACCTAACTAAATACATATTTGTTCCTGTAAGTTTTCAACTGACTGCCTTATGTCTAATTGCTGTGTTTGTGACAGATTTGTCCTATAACATCTGAGCTCAGAATGGTGTCTCTGGTTGGGTCCTTAGTCCCAAATGCCCAATTTGATACATAGTCAAGTCAATATCCTCCCTCCTTATTGGCTCTGAGGCTTACTGCATGGCATTATGAGCAAACGTGCTTGCCAAGGACCCACCCAGGGTCAGGTGATTCTCCGTCTTTATATCCCTGCCCTATTTCCTTCACTAGTGTACTGAAATTGACATGTAAAACAGAGGGCACCAATTTACACAATGTGTTCAAATTTAATTGCTAAAACTTAGCCTTCATTTGGAAGTAGAATTTTTGGGAAATTCATACCTAATTCAATTTGTTTAGAATAGATTGGCTCATCTCTACTTGTGAGACTCCTTTATTTAAGTACTAGTGATTAGACTGAGTATCTGAAGGAGAGCTGATTGGCCATTACTGAAGGAAAACTAAATCACAGCACACTAGAGTTTGAAAAATATCATCAGCATCTAACATACTTCGCTTGCCAGCTCTAAGACACTTCCCCTCCCCACTCTGCCTTAATGTTTATATTGTCGTAGTTTGTGCGTGCTGCGTGCAGAATCTCAAATTTATTTTTATGAGATCCATGACAGCTTCATACTGCTCCCCCTGCCTCCTCTATGTCACAGATGCATCATTGGCTACCCTTAGATAGGAAGCAGAGTAAGTGTAGGATGATGAGACTATGTCCTTCTAGCTCTGCAAATTCTATAGTTCTATCTCAGTATAGTTCTATAGTACAATAGATGCAAACATTATATATGGACTAAGCCCTCACTCTGATATGATAAAATCTGAGATTGTCAACCAATATATTTTGACCAAAACACATCTGTGCCCACCTACCCACTCCAAGGTGGTCTCAGTCAGTCTGAGTACACAGTAATGTTTAGAGATGATGGCGCAGATTTATCACATTCTGGAGGTGCATGCTGGGCAAAAATAACCAGGCGATCTAAGGGATGCTGCGCATGATTTATAACAAAAAGTATGCCTCGTCATAAGTTAGGTGCAGTATCTGGCAGTTCATTTACCTGACCTGAAATCTACTACAATGTTCTTCAACACCAAAAAACTGGCATAGAATATGATAAACATAACAGGGCCACCAGCCCCCTCTTTGCTCCCACCACACTCATACATTGACCCTGCTGTCATGGTCGCAAAACATGTTGCAGCAGAATCTGTGACTTCTTCCCCACTCATGCTAGATCTAGGAAAGGGGGCATGGTTTGGGCTGGGAAGAGGATAAGTCTGCAGGCCCCTCTCATTCATCATTTTCTACACTTGGTTTAGGCATAGAAAATGGCCAAAATGTAAGAAATCGGCGGTGGATGCGCTGAAGTTATGTAGAGGCCAGTGCCTCGAGAGGGTGCTGCGTCAGTTCGGGCCACTCTTCCAGTCTGCCTGTCCAGAAATCCAAAAGGTCAGGGAACTGGGTATGTTACAAAAACTGGCAATAGTTTAGGTAGGCCTGAGACTTGGCCTTGAGGCAGGAGCTGTCGGCTTTCTGTCAGGTCTCTGCCGGGCACGGCATGTGGATGAACTG
Source organism: Bufotes viridis (assembly GCA_033119425.1). Lineage (NCBI taxonomy): Eukaryota > Metazoa > Chordata > Amphibia > Anura > Bufonidae > Bufotes > Bufotes viridis. Next base: position 341,433,929 of record CM065592.1, on the reverse strand, counting down.
CTCTATCATGTAAGAAGACTGAAATGGCTGCTGCTGCGGCTTCTGCTGCTTGTGGCTGTGTGGGAGGGGGGGTGACTCCATGGAAGGTAGAAGAGGGCCTCCTGTTCAGACACGCTGGCGGCAGGCATCTCCTCGCAGCAAGTCTGGCAAGCTGCTTACACAGTGTTTTATGGTAGTAACGTAATTTGTCCTTTTCTGCAAGAGGAAAACATTACCCCATTTTGCCTTGGCAGTGAGGGTCTAAAAGCATGTCTATCCAGTAATCATCAGACTGCTTAATGTCAACTATATGCCCTTCACTGCATAAGCAAGCCAGCATACAGGTGGCCATTCTGGCCAACGTGCTTGAGAAAACACTTCTTTCCGGCTCTGACACCCACTGAGATGATTGGGTGTCTTGGCCACTGCCATCCTCACTATTGTCCTCTTGCTTCTCCACCTCTGACTTCTCCTTCTCTTGCAGTTGAAGCTCCTCATATTCATCACCCCCCTCCCACATGGCAGATTCCCTTTGTGTGTCCCCAATCGGTAGAGAGCAAGATGTGTCAGCTGCTCTTCCTCTGCTATGGTCCCCTGCTGCATAAGCGTCAGCATCTCTTCTAAGATAAATATGATAGGAATGAAGTTTTTAATGTCCCAGTTGTCCCTGCTGACAAACTCTGTGGCCTCTTCAAAGGGCTCCCGACAGGTGTCTCAGCTGAGTTGCCACTGCCTGACCTTAAAGCATCCATGCTCACTGCTGCTGAGGCTTTCTGGTGCATGACAAAATCATTCACAGCTTTCTGTTGCTCATACAGACACTCGAGCATGTGCAATGTTGGTTGGATTTCAGTGAGATGGCACTTTGCAGGCTAAGTGATGTAGCAGCAGGCAGTTCTGTTGCTTCAGGTCCAAGAGAGTGTTCATCACCATGTAAGAGTTGCTAAAGTGCTTTAAAGGTCTCCTGGGTTTTTCTAGCAGCTTAAGAAAGCCAGTGTAGTCATTTAAAAAGCGCTGCACCACCACTAGGTTGATGATATGCACCATGCAGGGCATATGTTTTATTTTGCCCAGGTTCAGGGTAGCCAGGATGTTGCACCAATTGTTGCTGACCATCTTGCCCAGCCAGTGGGATGTTTGCTGCTTGTTGTATTTGATCAACTGCTCACCAGTGTGGTTACTATCTCCCAGGCCAATCAGCTCCAACATGACATGGCAAAGCTTGACCTGACATATGTGATAGCATGGAGGAATAGCGTGACTGAACCTGTGCCCTGCTGCTATTGGGGACAGGCCCATGTCCAAGGAGGAGGTGGTGGAGGAGCCAGATAAGTGTCTGCTGTGGGATATAGCAACAAGATATGGTGAGAGATGGCCAAAAGGAGCTGGCCATATTGCTGAGGTGCTGCCACTCCACAGGTGAAAAAAACATTGACCCAGTGGGCCGTGTAAGACATCTACTGTTCCTGCCCGAAACAGCTTTTCCAGTTGTCTACTGTGGAGTGCAGCTTTAAGCACAGTGAGAATGACATAGAGTGGCCTGCATTCTCTGCCACTTAAGAGTACAAAGCTATACTGCAATGGTACTACAGTGACTGCACCGCCAACAACTTGGCCAGGTGGAAGTTTAGCTTGTAGACAAACTAATTGCTGGTAGAGAAAAGTTTTTTGATGGCCTAATGTTCCAGTATATATAGATGTCTCATGATGGAGCCGAGGACAAGTAGAAGTTTTAGCAGGAAAAGAAGAAGGTGATGATTATAATGAGAAAAATACCATACTACTTGGGGATGCGGGTTCACTACCACAAAGAGGACCAATAAAAGATGGATAGACTTGTTCTGATAGGAAATGCTGGCCAGTTGTTATTTCCCAAAGGTTTCAGTGATGCAACCTCATGAGCTGCAATAGACCACTGATAAATATAATTGTGATTTAAATGGCCACAGCTAAATTTAATCCTGCAGATCTTGCACAACACTGTGGGTTTTGTCTGTCCGCCTTGTAGAGAAAAAGCGCCATATGGGAGTTTCTTTCACAGAGCTACAGGCAGCAAAGCTGGATTTAGCTCTGGCACATTTTGGGCCTGTAACCCACAGGATCAGTGGCATTGCTAGATCCCAAAGCAAACGTGGCTCTGGCTGTTTTTTTGTGAGGTATGAGGCCTCTGCTCTTTATTCCTCCTGCTACCACCCTACTTCACTGATATTGCCTCCTCCTTTTCTGCACCCTGATCCCAGGTCCTGTCCAGCACTCAATCATCATCTGAGTCGTCACCCTCCCTGCCAATTTTTTTAGACTGTGAGATATCATGGTGGGCTCCTAGGCCCCTCTCCCCTGATCTGCATTTTCCCTGACTCCTACTGTCGCTGCCCCTACCACCAATGCCTTAGCTACAAGTGCCACTATTACCATCACCATTAACACAGGTCACATCATCCAGCTGCAACTGACAGGAGGAGGGAGCCATCCAATCCACAATCTCATCCTCTTACTCCAGCACTACAATGTTGTGCCTTTCTGAAGCCAGCAGGGACAACTGTGGCCTACTGCTACCACTACTTCTGGCCTAGGGGGTGCTGCGACAATCCACACTCTGGCTTTGGGTCATTCATTTGGAATCCTTTGGAAGCCTGGACATCTTTGGATCTCTCAGATAATATTGTGCACTACCCTTTGTCTTGTTGGGGAAAACATGTATCTATGCTGGTTGTTTAAATATAATTAACCCTCTTAGGAGTACAGCAAATAACGAGATAAAGGCTCCAGCACTCACTTTTGTTGAAGTGTCTTTTTCTCCATACTTTATTGGCAAGTGTTCACAGACGTAAGGACACAACAATTTCTCTCTGGTGTAATGGCTGTTGACACGTTTCGAAAACTTCTTATTCGTAACAGTGGTTTGCGTCTGGTGTTCCCAGGTATAAGTAGTCATGTGGGTAGGTGTAGTCAAATGTTGGTTCACTCCCACTCCAAAAAACATGGGAGGGGGAGGTGGATTGTCATTAGCTACTACCCAAGTCATTAGTCATCACCTGGAACACCAGACTCATTCCAACTCGATATCTGACATACAAAGGTTTACATTAAAAACATTGGAATAAGACTGCGGCAGATTAATTCATTTGCCGCATGTCCATTATCTTTAGTAGCATTATCATAAAAACTATGAAACATACAGATAAAAGAAACGGGAAAGGGAAACTCTACTATATACCCTCTGCAATTTTGTAGGTGCCTGTTCACATTGGTATTGCTGTTCACATCTCTGATCTGTGACTTTACTACATTGTATTGATAGCAGCATTAGCTACTTTGTTACTATTCCAGGAATTTTGCTTTCTCTTTTTTTCTTCTTGTTACCTTGTTGGTTTTAGAGGAAACTGAGCTGAGCCAAAATTAACTGTGAATTTAATTTTGAAAAATCCCAGCACTGTATTTAAGCATATGGATATGAATGGATATATATGAGAAGGGAGAGAGAACTAGTAAAAGTGCATGATCTCGCTTCTCATATTCATTCCCTTTGGATATCTTGTTTCCAGCTTGAATATCCAGAATGCCTCTCTGAGGTTTACTAGATGTCTGATATCCCCTCCCCTGATGGGGGTCTTGACGTGTTCTATAGCATATGCTTGAAAGTGTTTTGTGTTGCGGTTATGTTTGTCTATGAAATGTCTTGCTGCATTTGATATATTAGTATATGAAGGATTATCTATATAGTTAAAGTGTTCCAAAATTCTATTTTTAAATTTTCTTGTGGTACATCCTACATACATTTTATCGCATTGTACACAACAGATCACATAAACTACTGCTTTTGTGTTGCAGTTAATATAAGACTTGATGTTATATTCCTGTGTGTGATCTGTGTTAGTGAAGGTTTTTGTATTTTGCACATAATTGCAGGTGCGGCACCACTGGCAACCGCAGCGTGTGAACCCTTTATAGGATAACCACGTATTTGTTTTTAGTGTATTTCTCGTACAAACATAGATGGAGACAGGGAATTCCCTAATGTGGGGGGTCTTTTTGAAACTATTCTGCAGTCCTGTTTGAGTACAGTATTTAATATATTATCCTCATATAGTACAGGCAAATACTTTTTTATTATATTTTGACTTGTATTGAATTGTCTACTGTATGTTAAAACAAGGGTAGGTTGTTTAATTTTTATATTATTCCTATCTTCTTGGTTCGTAAGTTCGTTTTTACACCCATCATTATTTTTATTTTTATATGTTGGATGTTTTTTTGCTTTTGCTTTTTTTTTAATTATTTTGGATAGTATTTTTGAACAATAAATGTTCCCTAGTTTTATTTTTTGCTATGTGAAGACCTCTTTGTATCATCCAATCTGGATATTTTCTTTCCGATAATATCATCCATATCACCTGACTTTCTTTTTTAAATGCTTCAATTGTATTGCAATTTCTTCTAGCCCGTATGAATTCACCCACCGGTGAATTTTGGAACACCTTAACTATATAGATAATCCTTCATATACTAATATATCAAATGCAGCAAGACATTTCATAGACAAACATAACCGCAACACAAAACACTTTAAAGCATATTCTATGGAACACGTCAAGACCCCCATCAGGGGAGGGGATATCAGACATCTAGTAAGTAAACCTCAGAGAGGCATTCTGGATATTCAAACTGGAAACAAGATATCCAAAGGGAATGAATATGAGAAGGGAGATCATGCACTTTTACTAGTTCTCTCTCCCTTCTCATATATATCCATTCATATCCATATGCTTAAATACAGTGCTGGGATTTTTCAAAATTATATTCACAGTTAATTTTGGCTCAGCTCAGTTTCCTCTAAAACCAACAAGGTAAGAAGAAGAAAAAAAGAGGAAGCAAAATTCCTGGAATAGTAACAAAGTAGCTAATGCTGCTATCAATACAATGTAGTAAAGTCACAGATCAGAGATGTGAACAGCAATACCAATGTGAACAGGCACCTACAAAATTGCAGAGGGTATATAGTAGAGTTTCCCTTTCCCGTTTCTTTTATCTGTATATTTCATAGTTTTTATGATAATGCTACTAAAGATAATGGACATGCGGCAAATGAATTAATCTGCCGCAGTCTTATTCCAATGTTTTTAATGTAAACCTTTGTATGTCACATATCGAGTTGGAATGAGTCTGGTGTTCCAGGTGACGACTAATGACTTGGGTAGTAGCTAATGACAATCCACCTCCCCCTCCCATGTTTTTTGGAGTGGGAGTGACCCAACATTTGACTACACCTACCCATATGACTACTTATACCTGGGAACACCAGACGCACACCACTTTTAAGAATAAGAAGTTTTCGAAACGCGTCAACAGCCATTACACCAGAGAGAAATTGTTGTCTCCTTACGTCTGTGAACACTTGCCAATAAAGTATGGAGAAAAAGACACTTCAACAAAAGTGAGTGCTGGAGCCTTTATCTCGTTATTTGCTGTACCCTTAAAAGGAGGTTAAAAAACCTGGCACCATGCACACAGGTACATCCGTATTGCAGACCAAAGTGAGCTGGTATACACACTGTATAAACCTCTTAGGACCCTGCCATTTTTAACTTTAAGGACCAGGCCGTTTTTTGGAAATTTGACGTGTCACTTTTGTGGTAATAACTTTAGAACGGTTTTACTTATCCAAGCCATTCTGAGATTGTTTTCTCGTGACACATTGTACTTCATGATAGTGGCAAATTTCAGCCAATATTTTTCATTTTTATATTAAGAAAATACCAAATTTACAAAAAAATTGAAAAATTCGCAACTTTACAAATTTAAATTTCTCTGCTTTTAAAACAGATAGCAATACCTCATATAATAGTTATTACTTTACATTTCCCATATGTCTACTTTATGTTTGGATCATTTTGTGAATACCATTTTATCTTTTGGGTACGTTAGAAGGCTTAGAACTTTAGAAGCAAATCTTGAAATATTTCAGAAAATTTCCAAAACCCACTTTTTAAGGACCAGTTCAGGTCTGAAGTCACTTTGTGAGGCTTACATAATAGAAACCACCCGAAAATGACCCCATTATATAAACTACACCCCTCCAGGTATTCAAAACTGATTTTACAAACTTGCTTAACCCTTTAGGTGTTCCACAAGAATTAAAGGAAAATGTAGATGAAATTAGAGAATTTCACTTTTTTGGCAGATTTTCCATTTTAATCAGTTTTTTCCAGAAACAAAGCAAGGGTAAACAACCAAACAAAACTCAATATTTATTAGCCTGAATCTGTAGTTTACAGAAAAACCCCATTTGTGATCGTAAACTGCTGTACGGGCACATGGCAGGGTGCAGAAGGAATGGAATGCCATATGGTTTTTGGAGGGCAGATTTCAGTGGGATAATTTTAAGTTGCCATGTCAGATTTGAAGACCCCCTGATGCACCCCTAGAGTAGAAACCACGAAAAAAGTGACCCCATTTTGGAAACTATGGGATAAGGTGGCAGTTTTGTTGGTACTATTTTAGGGTTCATATGCAAAAAATAGCTGTTTTGGCACTGTTTTTATTTTTTGTTATTTACAACATTCATCTGACAGGTTAGATCATGTGCTATTTTTATAGAGCCGGTTGTTAAGGAAGCGACAATACCAAATTGGTTGTTTGTTTCAGTTTTACATAATAAAGCATTTTTGAAATAAATGATTTTTTTTGTGTCGCTATATTCTGAAAGCCATAGTTTATTTTTATTTTTTGGGCGACTATCTTATATAGGGGCTCATTTTTTTAAGGATGAGATGACGGTTTTATTTGTACTATTTTAGGGTGCATATGACTTTTGATCGCTTGTAGTGTTGAGCGAACCCGAACTGTAAAGTTTGGGTTTGTACCGGACTTTAGGGTTTTTGGTACCGGGATCCGAACATAAACATTTCCGTAAAAGTTTGGGTTCGAGTTCATTGTTCGGCCATTTAATAAAGCTTGTTGAAAGGCTGCAGGGCAGCCAATCAACTGCGTTTAAGATGTGTACCCTTAGAAGCCATCACAGCCATGCCTACTAATGGCATGGATGTGATTGGCCAGTGCAGCATGTGACCCAGCCTCTACATAGACTTGAGTCACGTAGCGCCGCACGTCAGATCAGTTCCTACTAGTGTAGGGATAGGATGCATTTGCTGTGAGGGAGAGATTAGGAAAGAATCAGAGCTTGGTGTTAAGTCTACGATCTACAGCAATTTTTTTTGTGGACGCAATGCAACATTTTTGTACCCTGCCCTGAACCCAGTGGCACAGAAAAATAAGTTTTAATCCGTCTGTTAGTTAGGTGGGCGTCGGCGGCCATTTTTTGCAAGTGACAATATTGCCAGGGACAATAATTTGCCAAGGACAATAATTTAATCCTGTTCTTGTAGTTCAGTGGGTGACATATACCCCTTTTTTAAGTGCATCTGCATTGCATATGTACCAGGGGAAGGGAAAATAATATAGGTAATCTGTCTGAGAGTTCAGGGAGCCAGGGGCTGACATATGTTCACATTTTTTTTGTAAAGTACTCCTGCGCTGCATATGTGACAGTGACAATCAATTCAGTAAATCCATCTGTTAGATTCTGGGGGGACAAATTAATTTTTTTTGCCATAAAGTACAGTTGCGGCCTGCACTGCATTTCTGAGAGTGAAATTTATTCAGTAAATCCAGCTCTTAGATTGTGGATGGACATTTCCACGGTTATCAGACCAGTCATTCACAAGTGGCTTAGAGGGTGTGTTACTGCTGCACTGCATACCTGACAGGAAAATATATTCAGTAAATTTGGCGGTGTTTAGATTGTTGGGTAATCTGTACCCCTTTTTTCTTTCAGACTACCCCTGCACTGCATACCTAACTAGGAAATATATTCTGCAAATTCGGCAGCATTTAGATTGTTGGGTGATCTGTACCCCTTTTTTTTCACACTACCCCTGCACTGCATACCTGACTGGGAAATATATTCTGTAAATTCGGTGGCATTAAGATTGTTGGGTGATCTGTACCCCCTTTTTTTTCACACTACCCCTGTCCTGCCTACCGACTGGAAAATATATTCTGCACGCTGGTAAACGCACTGCTGATGCCATTCCCACCTGACACCGGGGCCTCAGTGGAAGCACAAGGCGAAGGCAGAGGACGAGGAAGAGATCGCCAACGCAGCTGGGGCACCGCAAGCACCTTAGAAAGCAGGGTTAACATGGCCAAAATGTGGAAAAGCTTTGTCAGCACGCCACAAGAACCAGCACCACCAGCTGATATGGAATGTCTTAGCAGGAGGAAGCATTTCAGCAACATGGTGGAACAGTATGTGTGCACACGCCTACACGTACTGACTGATGGGTCTGCCCCATTCAACTTCTGGGTATCCAAATTGGGCACATGGCCAGAGCTTGCCTTTTATGCCTTGGAGGTGCTGGCCTGCCCTGCAGCCAGTGTATTGTCTGAACCTGTTTTTAGCTTGGCAGGGGACGTTATCACAGACAAGCGCTTCCGACTGTCCAGAGCCAATGTGGACAAGCTCACTTTCATTAAAATGAACTAGGCATGGATCCCACAGGATTTGTCTATACCTTGTGCAGAATAGACATATATACCGGCCTCACCCAGCCTTTGTTATACTCCAGCACACTTTTTTTTTGTTTTCTTTTCTATATTTCCCAATGTTTTGGGGTCTACCCAAATGTAAAAAACAAACAAACAAACAAACAGTGTTGTTGGTGACTACCTCCGTCACCGCTGCTTCCACCTACATCGCCACGTAAACCGCCTCCTCAACTGCCTACTCCATATGGACCTCCTCCTCCTAGTACAAGATTATTATTTTTTATTATTATGTATTTTATGTTATTTTAAGTCATTTCCCTATCTACATTTGTTTGCATGGCAATTGTCCAGCATTTTGCTTCCTTTTGCAGCCCTCTAGCCCTTTCTATTACCTTTTTAGAGCCATTTTAGTGCCCCAAAGTTCGGGTCCCCATTGACTACAATGGGGTTCAGGTTCGGGGTCAAGTTCGGGTCCCGAACTCGAACTTTGCGACAAATTTTGTCTGAACCCAGCGAACCTGAACTTCCTGGTGTTCGCTCAACTCTAATCGCTTGGTATTACACTTTTTGTGATGTAAGGTGACAAAAAATGGCTTTTTAACACCGTCTTTATAAAAAAAAAAGTTTACGGTGTCCATCTGAAGGGTTAGTTCATGTGATATTTTTATACAGCAGGTCATTACAGATCTGGAAATACATAATATGTATACTTTTTTTATTTATTTAAGTTTTACACAGTAAAAGAGTTTTTGAAACAGAAAATCATGTTTTAGTATCTCTATATTCTGAGAGCCATAGTTTTTTAAATTTTTTGGGCGATTGTCTTAGCTAGGATCAAATTTTTAGCGGAATGAGATGCCGGTTTGATTGGTCAAATTTTGGGATTCGTACATCTTTTTAATTGCTTGGTATTACACTTTTTGTGATATAAGGTGACAAAAAATGGCTTTTTTTAACAATGTTTTTATTTTATTTTTTTATGGTCTTCACCTGTGGGGTTAGGTCATGTGATATTTTTATAGAGCAGGTTGTTACGGACTTAGAAATACCTATTCTGTATTTTTTATTTATTTAAGTTTTACACAATAATATCATTTTTTTTAAAAATACACTTTTTAGTGTCTCCATTGTCTGAGAGCCATAGTTTATTTTTATTTTTTGGGTGATTGTCTTAAGTAGGGTATTATTTTTGCTGTAAAAGATGATGGTTTGATGCACTATTTTGGGGTGCATATGACTTTTTGATCGCTTGCTATTACACTTTTTGTGATGTAAGGTGACAAAAAATGGCAATTTTTTACACTGTTTTTATTATATTTTTACTGTGTTCACCTGAGGGGTTAGATCATTTGATTTTTTATAGATCGGGTCGTTATGGACTTGGCAATATCTAATATGTATACTGTAAGGGATTAGCTCTGGTCTCGGGGATCATTCACACAGAGATCTTCACAGACAACAGGTTTTCATACCCCAACTCATGCTTTATTGCGCACAAGCACAAACAAACGAACCAAACAAAATGAAAGCCTGCCCGTCCGGGCTCTCACTTAACAGAGGTATTCCCTATCTCACCTCTATAGCACTGTTCACACCTGGAACCGGCTGCGGCTTTCTCAGCCACTCACCCAGCAGCCTCCTGGCTGTAAAAATGTCCAACCAAATGTGGCTAGCACCTAGCCCCGTGGCCCCTCAGCCCTCCTCAGCTGAGACCATGCTCAGAGCCTCCCTGGCTCTTCTTCACACACTTTCCCTCTGACACACACAGAGAGGGTTGATTTATCCCTCCCTGATTAACTCTGCTGGCCTCACCTGGGGCCAAGGAACCGTAATGGATTAGGGGTATGGACTGAGAGACTCCCACTACCAACCTGACTCCCAGTCCAAAGAAATCCAGCCCATACAACTTTAACTAAACAATCTCCAAGCTATGCCTTAGGCCTCTTTCACACGGGCGTCATGTTTGACGCCCGGATAGGATGCGGGTGCGTTGCGGGAATATGCGCGATTTTTGCGCGGGTGTGCAAACTTTTGTAGCACGTTTTGCACGCACGTGGGAAAAATCGGCATGTTTGGTACCCAGACCCGAAGCCGGACTTCATCACTGAAGTCTGATTGTGGGCTGAGTATTCTGGAGAATTTATTATTTTCCCTTATAACATGGTTATAAGGCAAAATAATAGCATTTTCAATAAAGAATACTTTGTAGAATGTTGATTAAGTGGTTAAAAATAAAAAACTTACCTTAGCCACTTTATCGCGTAGTTGGCGATGTCTCTTCTCTCTTCAAGCTTTAGCTGCAGTCTAAAGGACCTGTCATGACGTCACATCACATGGTCCAATCACATGGTTCCGTCACTTAGCAACCATGTGGGAAAATCGCACCGCGTCCGCACTTGCTTGCAGGTGCTTGCGATTTTCCCGCAGCCCCATTCACTTCTATGGGGCCTGGTTTGCGTGAAAAATGCAGAATATAGAACATGCTGCGATTTTCACACAACGCAGAAGTGATGCGTGAAAATCACCACTCATGTGCAAATAGAAATGAATGGGTCCGGATTCAGTGCGGGTGTAATGCGTCCACCTCACGCATTGCACCCGCACGGAAATCACGCCCGTGTGAAAGGGGCCTTACTGAAGCAGCACTTTTCTGGATTTCAGCTACCTCACCCAGTGAAACTGAACCACCAGGTGAGATACACACCCCCTCCATATGGCTACCGCACACTTTAGGCCTCTTTCACACGGGCCTGTTTGACGCCCGGATAAGAGGCGGGTGCGTTGCGGGAATAAGCGCGTTTTTCCCGAGCGGGTGCAAACGTTTGTAATGCGTTTTGCACGCGCGTGAGAAAAATCGCCATGTTTGGTACCCAGACCCGAAGCCGAACTTCATCACTGAAGTCCGGTTTCGGGTCTTCTGGAGAATTGATTATTTTCCCTTATAACATGGTTATAAGGGGAAATAATAGCATTCTTAATAAAGAATGCATTGTAAAATGAAGTGGAAGGGGTTAAAAATAATAAAAATTAACTTACCTTAGCCACTTGATCGTGTAGTTGCGATCTCTCCTCTCTTTCCCTGCATCAGCTACGATCTACAGGACCTGTGATGACGTCACATCACATGGTCCAATTACATGGTCCATCACCATGGTAAGATGGACCATGTGATTGGACCATGTTATGTGACGTCATCACAGGTCCTGTAAATCTTAGCCGATGCAGGGAAAGAGAGGAGAGATCGCAACTACGCGATCAAGTGGCTAAGGTAAGTTAACTTTTATTATTTTTAACCCCTTCCACTTCATTTTACAATGCATTCTTTATTAAGAATGCTATTATTTCCCCTTATAACCATGTTATAAGGGAAAATAATAGAGATCAGGTCCCGTTGCAAAGCAACCATGCGGGAAAATCGCAACGCATCCGCACTTGCTTGCGGATGCTTGCGATTTTCCCGCAGCCCCATTCACTTCTATGGGGCCTGCGTTGCGTGAAAAATGCACAATATAGAGCATGCTGCGATTTTCATCAACGCAGAAGCGATGCGTGAAAATCACCGCTCATGTGCACAGCCCCATAGAAATGAATGGGTCCGGATTCAGTGCGGGTGCAATGCGTCCTCCTCACGCATTGCACCCGCACAGAAAACTCGCCCGTGTGAAAGGGGCCTTACTGTTCACATCATTACATATCCCCCCCCCCCCCGTTCAAACCTGTGGGGGTGAACACATATACCAACCGGATGCTCATGACAAGGCATCAGCATTATCTTGTCACCTTCCAGATCAACATTCCCCCTGGAAGATGTGGTCAGCGTCACATGCTTCCCTTTTTTTTGCCAGACACATGCCATAAGAGCTTGGCTTGTCACCCACACTGACATCTTGCCTAAGAGATAAGGTCTAAGAGGTTCCCGTGTCCATATCACAGGCAGACCCTCTCTTTCTATTCTTTTATCTCTCTCTCTCTTTGTCTTACACATTTGCTTCAACCGTGCTCGCTTCTTATGACTCGCTTTTTTTTGTCTCTTTATTTTATTAATAGATAGCATTCATATTTGGCTCCAATTCCAGAGTCTTCTACTTCTTCAGTGGCATGCCCAACTTCAGCAGACTCTTCTTCATCCTTATCTTTGGTCTCTGGAACATCCCAGGATTTCTCCCACTCCAACTCATCGGCCTTAGCTTTTTCAGCCTTTGAGTCTCTTTTGGAGTCTTCATTCACTTTATTAGCCTTCTCATCTTTCTTGGACATGGCATCATATACTTGACTTCTTAACTCCTCCTCTTTCTCATTAAGGTTGGAGGTACTGGGGACACTGGAGGCGGTATCAGACTCTTCATTTTCTGGCAATCCCTCTAGAGGTTCACTCCGGAAACTGTTCTCCACTCGTGCAGGCTCTACAATTGCTACCTCACAGCAGTAGACAGCATCTGTATGGTGGGCGTCAGTCCCCTCGTATTTCTTCCCCAGCAGACCGCTGGCTGAAGTAATGTCTTGCATGACCAAGTCTTGGCTATACACCGCCACGAGTATCTTGGCTTCTGTATCCACATCATCCCCATCAACGGGTTCAGCAGAAAGATCATCCATCTTCTCTGCCTCGGTCGGTACTGTTGCGCCACCATCTCCAGACCCATTCTTAACAGGCTCTGCCTTCTTGGCCTCTTTCAGAGAATCCTCCTCTTCGGGTTTCTCCCTTTCTTTCACCTGCTGCACAAGAGCACCCTGAGACTTCCCCAACTCATAGACGTTCTTCTCGACGTCATTCTTTGAGATCATGAGATCCTCCATCTCTGCTCTAAGTTGCCTGTTCAGCCTCTCAAATTTGTCACACTCCTCAAGCGCTTTTTCAAGGGCTCCAGTGAAGGAGAGAGCCTTGGTCTTCTTCTTAGTTTTTCGCACCAGCTTGTTAGCAGAGCCCCACTCTGCTCTTTACTCTGTTCTGGTGTAACAGCAGTTGTAGGAGTACCACCATTCTTCCTTAGACACTTTGTCGGATTTCCACCCAGGGACTCTTCAAGCCCATTGTTGATGTCTACTATAGATTTTTGTGTCTTTCTGGAGTCTTTTCCCTTCCCCAGGACACCAGGCGGTAGACCCTTCAGTTCACTCATCTTTTCCAGGGTCTCCTCTTTTGACCCTTCTGCAGCCTTCTTCTGTGACTCTGTGATGACAGCTAGTCCCTTCTCTATCGTATCTAGGGACCATGTGGTGAAAGTGAGATCAGCCTCCTGTTTGCAGCTGTAGTGCCCTGTCAGGTCATCTAAGACTGTCTGGATATGAGCTTCAGACACTAGGCTGACGTCACCCGACTGAACTCTTGTCTCGTCAGATATAACTGTCATCTAGTCGCTACTAGTAACCACTTTAGTTTGGCAAGACCCCGACATGGAAGCCTCTCTCTCTGAGTTGCTATCGGTCACAGAACACGCGTTACATATACTGCTCGTGTCATTCTCAATCCTGTCCTCTAGGGGCACCAATGAGCTAATCCCCACCTGGGACATTTTATTAATCATAGAAACCTGTGGAGACTGCATATCCACTTCTATTACGTGTGGTACACCCTCTAGGACTGCCCCATGTCCTTGCACATTCTTTACAGTGGTTTCCCTCAGTTGTGAGCTCTTAACATCAATTAGCATTTTTATACCATCCACATTTTTACCAACAGGGGGAGCTTCTTCCCCAATTACAGCCTGCAAAGGAAAAGGACTGTCATCATCCTCATCACTTCTTGTACTGTACATAGATCCACATTATCATTATATATTTCAACAAACTCTGCACCTTCACTTGGCACCATGTCTGCACCATTTCCAATGGTCATTTCACTTAAACCATTGCTTTCTATCTGCATGTCCCTTACACCTTCATTTAAAGGGACAGGTACAGGTTCTGTAGGAGCTTCATTACTTTCTACAGAAGAGTCTCCATTGCCCCACATTACGTCATGCATGAACCTATTTGCAACATCAAGTCCATTAGTCTCCACCACCATATGTAAGGGATTAGCTCTGGTCTCGGGGATCATTCACACAGAGATCTTCACAGACAACAGGTTTTCATATCCCAACTCATACTTTATTTCGCACAAGCACAAACAAACGAACAAAACAAAATGAAAGCCTGCCTGTCCGGGCTCTCACTAAACAGAGGTATTCCCTATCTCACCTCTATAGCGCCGTTCACACCTGGAACCGGCTGCGGCTTTCTCAGCCACTCGCCCAGCAGCCTCCTGCCTGTAACAATGTCCAAACAAATGTGGCTAGCACCTAGCCTCGTGGCCCCTCAGCCCTCCTCAGCTGAGACCATACTCAGAGCCTCCCTGGCTCTCTTTCACACACTTTGCCCCTGACACACACAGAGAGGGTTGATTTATCCCTCCCTGATTAACCCTGCTGGCCTCACCTGGATCCAAGAAACCATAATGGATTAGGGGTATGGACTGAGAGACTCCCACTACCAACCTGACTCCTAGTCCAAAGAAATCCAACCCATACAACTTTAACCAAACAATCTCCAGCAAGCTATGCCTTACGTAAGCAGCACTTTTCTGGATTTCAGTTACCTCACCCAGTGAAACTGAACCACCAGGTGAGATACACACCCCCACCATATAACTACCGCACACTTTACTGTTCACATCATTACAATACGTTTTTTTTATTTTATTTAATTTTACACAATAATATAATTTTTGAAACAAAAAAAATCATGTTTTAGTGTCTTCACAGTCTGAGAGCCATAGTTTTTTTTATTTTTGGGGCGATCGTCTTAGGTAGGGGCTCATTTTTTGTGGGATGAGGTGTTGGTTAGATTGATACTGTTTTTGGGGGAATACACATTTTTGATCGCTTGGCATTGCACTTTTAGTGATGCAAGGTGACAACAAATTTTTTTTTAGCACCGTTTTTATTTTACTTTTTTGACGGTGTTCACCTGAAGGGTTAGGTTATATGATATTTTTATAGAGCCGGTCGTTACGGATGCGGTGATACCAAATATGTATGTTTTTAAAAAAAAATTAACCATTTTATGTGTTTTATTTTTGGAAAGTGATGTTTGTTTGTTTTTTACTTTAAACTTAATTTTTTTTTATTATGGAAAACTGATTTTTTTCCTTTTTTTTACTTTTATTTTCATCCCACTCTGGAACTTCATCTTCTGGGGGTCTGATCCCCTCTGCAATGCACTACAATACATTGTATATTGTAATGCATTGCATGTCAGTGTGTATGCTGACAGCCTGCCTGTGAGACCCAGCCTAAGGGCTGGATCTCATAGGCTTCCGTAGAAGGCAAGCCCCGATGCCTATGGAAGGCATTTTTCTGCCTCCTCGTCACTGCAGCGCAGGGACCCGATGGTCAGCTTTGGTCAGCTTTGACCGCGGCATACAAGGAGTTAATGCGCCGGTATCTGTGTTTTCACCGATGCCGGCGTATGCAGTAGGTGTCCGGCTGTCAGCGACTCCCAGGCCCCTTCCACTGATTGGGCCAGATCAGCCCGCCATAAATGTACGCCGCTGGTCCTTAAGTCACGTCAACCAGCATCGTACATGTACGGCGTGGGTCCTTAAGGGGTTAAAAACAACCCCCCCCCCCAAAAAAAAAAAAGATTAAAAATATGTGAAATAGGGAACAGATTTAGGTGTAAATTCGTTATCACTCCCATATACTTTTGTGTGAAACCTATTGGTGTAGAAACCATGTATATAGGCTGTGAGTTTGAATATAATGAATCCCAATTACATTAAAAAAAATATATATAATATTGGAAATGTGTTTTTGAACACAGAAATAAAAGGAAACTGATTTAGGACTAAATTCATTATCCCTCAAAGATACTTTTCTCTGCTGGCCTGTGTACTGGTGTTGATTAGGGTTGAGCAAACCCGAACTGTAAAGTTCGGGTTCATACCGAACATTGTGGTTTTGCGTACCCGGACCCGAACCCGAACATTTCCGTAAAAGTTCGGGTTCGGGTTCATTTTTCCTGTGATTTCTTCCCGCTTTTTGAAAGGCTGCAGGGCAGCCAATCAACAAGCGTTTCACTATTTTGCCCTAATAAGCCATCACAGCCATGCCTATGCAGCATGTGACCCAGCCTCTATTTAAGCTGGAGTCGTGTAGCGCCGCACGTCGCTCTGCTCTTCTCAGTGTAGGGATAGGATGCTGCCACTTCTGTGAGGGACAGATTAGGGAAGAAATTTGTTTGAGGCTTGCATTATTAAGTGGCTGCTTTCATAAGTGGAGTTAAAGAAACCGGAGTTTAAGAAAAGGAGCAAGAAACAGAGATTCATAAGATCATCCTTGTATACAGTTGGTTTGATTCTAGCTAGTCTTCCTACTGCTGTAAGGGACCACAGTAAGTAAGAATCTTGTTATCACTGCACTATATTGTATTTTTTTTCCCTTCTCTTTTCCTGCATAATCCCCATTTAGTATGACTTCCACTATTGACAGCGCCATCCAGTGCGCATCTTGTCTGATGTATGCAGTCCTGGAACAGCCATTCAAGGGTGTATATGTTTGTTCAAAATGTGAGCAAATTACCCGTTTGGAATCACACATAGAGTCTCTAAACAGGCGAGTTGCAACACTGAAAGCCACTGACAATTTGGAAAACAGTTTGCTGCTCACTAAGCAAGCACTCTATGGGGTAGATGTGGGGGAGGGTGGTAGCGAGGAGACTGAGAAGAGTGAGGTAGATACTGTAGCTGGGTAACAGTAAGAAGGCAGGGTAGAGGGAAGAGTGCCAGGGAGGCTAGCCCTGATCTGACACACCCAACAAGATTGCACGGTTGGCAGATGAGGGGGATGACAGTTCAGGGATGGCACCGCTGCAGCCAGTCAGGGGAATATCAGCTTCAGTAAGCAGGGGACAAGGAGAGCAGGGCAGGCCAGACAGGTGCTGGTAGTGGGAGACTCCATTATTAGGGGAAAAGATAGGGCGATCTGTCACAAAGATCGTGATGGCCAAACAGTGTGCTGTCTTCCCGGCACTAGAGTTCGACACATCGCGGATCGGGTTAACAGATTATTGGGAGGGGCTGGAGAAGACCCAGCGGTCATGGTCTATATCGGAACCAATGACAAAGTTAGAGGAAGGTGGAGAGTCCTTGAAAATGATTTCAGGGATTTAGGTCAAAAGCTTAGGGCAAGGACCTCAAAAGTAGTATTTTCTGAAATACTGCCTGTACCACGAGCCACACAAGAAAGGCAGAGGGAGATTAGGGAGGTTAACAAGTGGCTCAAGAACCGGTGTAGGAAGGAGGGGTTCTGGTTCCTGGAGAACTGGGAGAACTTCTCTGTCGGCTACAGGCTCTATCGTAGGGACGGGCTGCACCTCAATGGGGAAGGGGCAGCTGTGTTGGGGAGAAAGATGGTTAGAAGGTTGGAGGAGTGTTTAAAATAGGGACTGGGGGGGTGGGTAATTACATTATAGGAGGGGAAGATAGTGCAAATAGAGACCAGGGGTGAGGTAGTGTGACTGGGGGAGGAATGGAAGGGGGGACTAGAACGGCTTAGAATAAAAGCTGTAGGGTAAAAAATTCACATAAACCTCTCAAATGTATGTATACTAATGCCAGAAGCCTGACTAACAAGACTGGTGAACTGGAATTAGTGATGTATGAGGAGGACTATGACATAGAGGGAATAACTAAGACATGGCTGGATGATAGCTATGACTGGGCAGTTAATATAAAAGGTTACAATCTGTTTAGAAAGGATCGTCAAAACCGGAGAGGTGGAGGGGTCTGCCTCTATGTGAAGTCGTGTCTAAATCCCGTAATTCGAGAATACATCTCTGAGGGACATGAACATGTGCAGTCACTGTGGGTAGAAATACATGGAGCAAAAAACAATAATAAATTACTAATAGGAGTGTATTATAAACCACCTAATATACCAGAGTCCACATAAAATCTAATTCTAAATGAGATAGACGAGGCGGCAAATCATAATGAAGTCGTTATTATGGGGGACTTCAACTACCCAGATATAGACTGGGAAACTTAAAGCTGTACATCCCAAAAAGGAAACAGCTTCTTGGCAATAGCCAGATACAATTACCTTTCCCAACTGGTTCAGGACTCCACTAGAGGGACAGCCATACTGGACTTAGTATTAACCAACAGACCTGATAGAACAACAGATGTGCAGGTTGGGGGACACCTAGGAAATAGTGACCATAAAGTAATAACCTTCCAATTATCCTTCAAACGAGAGTTTCTAAAGGAAGGAACAAAAATACCAAACTTAAAAAAAGCTAAATATAGCCAAACAAGCGAGTTCATAGGCCAAACTAACTGGGAAAAAGTCCTCAAAAATAAAAATACAATCACAAAATGGGAGATTTTTAAAAGCATTGTAATAACATCTAATTGGGAGATATACATACCTTATAGGAATAAAAGGCTAAGAAACCATAAGAAACCAATGTGGATAAAGAGAACCGTAAAGATAGAGATAAATGACAAAAAGAAAGCATATAAATCACTAAAACAAGAGGGGAGCCAGGAAGCACTGATAAACTATAAGGAAAAAAATAGAATATGTAAAAAACTAATAAAAATTGCCAAACTAGAGACCGAGAGATTAATTGCCAAAGAGAGTAAAACTAATCCTAAAATGTTCTTCAATTATATAAATAGTAAAAAATATAACTCTGAAGGAGTCAGCCCTTTACATAGCAATGAGGGGGGTGTTGCAGAGAGCGATGAGGATAAAGCAAAACTATTAAATATTTTTTTCTCCACTATATTCACTGAGGAAAATAAACTGTCAGATGAAAGGCAGAATGAAAAAGTAAATTCCTCATTAAAAGTGCCCTGTCTGACCCAGGAAGAAGTACAACAGCAACTCAAAAAGATTAAAATAGAAAACTCGCCAGGACCGGATAGCATACACCCCCGTATCCTAAGGGAATTAAGTGATGTCATAGCCAGACCTTTATTTCTGATATTTACGGACTCTATACTGACAGGGAATGTTCCACAGGATTGGCGCATAGCAAATGTGGTGCCAATATTCAAAAAGGGTCCAAAAACAGAGCCTGGAAATTATAGGCGGGTAAGTTTAACATCTATTGTTGGTAAACTGTTTGAAGGTTTTTTTGGAGTATCTCAATAAAATTAGCAAATAATGCCATATCAGCATGGCTTCATGAGGGATCGGTCATGCCAAACAAATTTAATCAGCTTTTATGAGGAGGTAAGTTCTAGACTTGACAGCGGCGAATCAATAGATTTCATATATCTGGACTTCTCCAAAGCATTTGACACTGTACCTCATAAAAGGTTAGTATATAAAATGAGGATGCTCGGACTGGGAGAAAATGTCTGTATGTGGATAAGTAACTGGCTGAGTGACAGAAAACAGAGGGTGGTTATTAACGGTAGATACTCATATTGGGTCACTGTCACTAGTGGGGTACCCCAGTGGTCAGTACTGGGCCCTATTCTCTTCGATATATTTATTAATGATCTTGTAGAAAGCCTGCACAGTAAAATACCTATTTTTGCAGATGACACTAAACTGTGTAAAGTAATTAACAATGAAGAGGACAGTTTTCTGCTACAGAGGGAACTGGATAGATTGGAGGCTTGGGCAGAGAAATGGCAGATGAGGTTTAACACTGACAAATGTAAAGTTATGCACATGGAAAGGAATAATGCACATATTAAATGGTAAAACACTCAGTAACACTGACATGGAAAAAGATCTAGAAATTTTAATAAATAGCAAATTAAGCTGCAAAAACCAGTGTCAGGCAGCTACTGCCAAGGCCAATAAGATAATGAGATAATAATGTCAGGGTATGGCACTCAACTTATCTGGAATTATGCAGACATCAAACGCTGTTCCAAGTATATATGTCATTTATTAAAACACATAAAAATATTACAAAAAATGTGAGTAAAAATAAAAATAAAAATAAAGATAGAAATAAACAAATAAATTCATAAAAATCCAATATCTCGATTAAACTAAAAAGTCCATTTTACAATATGTCATTGATGTATATGCATTTGGATATAGATTTATAAAACAACCTTAGTGATTATAGGCATATATCCTTAATCGTGTAAGATCCACTCCAGGTAGTTACAATATTAAGGGATGTGAGGTATGTCCGTACCTAATTGAGCCAATTCCCCGTTGGTGTATTTTTCGGATATTCTCTGAATGAGTGGTGGCGTCCCACCACAAATCTTACCTCCGTGGATTAGACAGTGTCGGTACCAGTAATCAGTTTCTTTACAATAAATCGACTCGAATCGACGATTTTTTCCGGAGACGATTCAACATGACCGCTTTGCTTTAAATCGACGACCTCTCCCGGGCATTGATTTAGAAGAGACCACTCAGCTGACGATATCAAGCGGTATACTCTGCCATAGGTAACATCAGACCTTTAATTCGTCCGGGGGTCTATGGGTCCTTTTGAACTCCAGGAATACGTCTTTCTCCACTTCAAATCGCAGCGCTGCAAGGAGGCTTTTTAAATTCTATGTTCAATCATCAAACGCGTTTCGAGGTCTATGTAATGCTGACCTCTTCCTCAGTGGTATATTTTTATCCGAATAAACACCTCCTTATATATCCCAAACTGGCCCCAATTAATTTGATTGGATCACTCCTCCCTTTTGGGGGAAGTCTTTCTGGATTGTGGATCAGAACATGACCAAACACAGGTGTATTCTCCTTGTTCATCAACTATTTTACACATTTCAGACCCAAAATAATCTTATCAAAAAATCGAAACCATCAAAAGTGAGCATCATACCCAATATACAGAAAAAAATATATAAATTTTTTGTCGAAAACATGAATAACACATATTCAGATTCTTTGCGTTTTATCTGCGATTTTTATCGGTCAGTGCGTTTTCTTTACCATAACTGCTATTTTGTTAAAATATATATATGCAATAAAGAAAAACTTTGTATTATCCTCTATTAGAATTATATGGTTACAAATTCAAGAACATACTTCGAGCTTTCCATGTTGCATATTATAAAACAACACGTGCATATACAATATTTTTTCTTTTCAATTAGGACACATTGCATCCTTAAGACCCAAGGACCTTTGGCCAGAAACTCCAAATAATAAATACCGCATATTGCGGCTTTTTTGTGTTTTCCTTGCGGTTTTTATGGGTCATCATGCGTTTTCTTTACCATAACTGCTGTTTTATTGAGATACATACTTCCAATGAAATAAAACTTCATAGTACCTTCTACCCAAATTTTACAGTTAAAAACATACTTGAAACATTGCATACACATACAAATGTTCTCTCTTTTATACTTGGAACAGTGATAACCGGGAGAAGAGTCAACTCTTATTCAAAATTTTCATAACATTGGTACTCGTGAAAAAGGAGTGTGAACCAGTTACCAAGACCCGGTCAGATGTACGTATAATACCAGCCGACCAAGTGTCGATGACTGGTCCCCACCACTTATAGGAAGCCAAAAATTTCCAAATCTGTGTTTAAACCATAAGGTACCCGAGAGTCCAGATCAAAGATCCATCTTGACTCAACTCGAGACATCCTATCGATGTGGCATCCACCTCTCCAATCATATTTCACTTTCTGAATTGCACTGAAGGTAAGATCCCCAACCTGTTGTGAATGGAATTCCTTAAAGTGCCTAGAGAGTGGGTGGTCTACCTTACCCTTCTTAATATTATTAAGATGTTCGGCAATTCTAATTTTTAACATTCTTTTGAGTACGTCCGACTTAGATCTTATTGCATGGGCATTTTATTTGGTAAATCACACTCGTCGTACTACATGTCAAATATTATTTCTGTAGTTTTCCTTGGAAATTTAGTTAGTTTGCAATTAGAACAGGTACCACATCTATAAAAGCCCTTCCAGCCCAGCATATCCTGTAACAGTGTGCCTCTTCCTTTTTTTATTTTGAATGTGGGTGCTACTTTTAATCCCAGATTGGGGGCTCTCGTGTATATTACTTTAGGTATTGCTGGGATAAGTGGGCCTATTATTTTATCCTTTTTCAAGAAATGCCAATGTCGTTTCACACTCTGCTGGATCTTTCGATATTGTACATTATATGGTAATATAATTCTCATTTCATCATCAGATTTTTTCTCCTTTTCTATAGATTCAAAAAAGGACTTCCTCTCCAATTGACAGACCTTTTTTAAGGAAGACTCAATTACAGGTAAGGGATAGTCTTTTGTCAGGAATTGTTCTTTCATTTTATTAGCCTCTTCCATAAAGATCTCACCCCTAGTACAATTTCGTTTTAAGCGTCTAAACTGTCCATAGGGGATATTTAATAACCATCTAGGTAGGTGTCCACTAGTGAATGGTATAAAACTATTTCTCACCACATTTTTTTGAAAAGTTCTACATGTTACTTTGTTGTTCTCTATTCGAATGTCCAAGTCCAAAAATTCAAGATGGTCACTATATTCCTTGGGGGAAAGTCTTATGTTTTTGTCATTCCCATTTAGTTTTTCTATAAATATATCTAGGGACTCATCGTCCCCTTTCCAAATCAGTATCACATCATCGATGTAATGGTACCATAGCACCAGGCTCGCCCCGAGGGACGGTAGTACGCATGAATCCTCCCAGTTGGCCATAAAGAGGTTTGCGTAACTCGGGGCGAACCTGGTGCCCATGGCCGTTCCACATTCCTGAACATAAAAATGTGGTTCAAAATCAAAGTAATTATGTGACAAGATGAACATTACACTTTCCTCCAAAAATTTAATTTGTTCATTATTTAACCTGCCCTCTTTAAATAACTGTTCCCTCATGGCACATACACCTTGTTGATGTTCAATAATCGTGTATAGCGACTGTACATCTAATGTACATAGTCTCCAATTAGGATCATAATCTAGATTTTCTAAAATTTCTATAATTTGGGTTGTGTCTCGAATATATGTTTTCATCTTTCTGACTGCCGGTTGTAGTAATTTATCAATATACATTGACAAATTACAAGTAATTGAGCCAATCCCAGATATAATTGGGCGCCCTGGTGGTTGAACAGGGTCTTTATGTAATTTCGGCAGACAATAGAACATTGGTGTTCTTGATTGCACATCCACAATAAATCCATATTCTTGTTTGTTCAATATATTCTTAGACAAACCCATATCACAAAGTTGTTTCAATTCCTCTTGGTACATTGCTATTGGGTCTGATTGTAATCGTAGGTAGGTAGTTGTGTCCTCTAATTGTTTTAAACATTCATTATTATATTCATTCCTCCCCCATAACACTATAGTCCCCCCTTTATCTGCTGGTCTAATGACCAGATTATCCTTATTTTGTATTTCTTTTATCGCCTTCATTTCCTGATTAGTCAAATTATTGTACGGTCTATTGGTTTTAATTCGCCTTAGATCATATTCTACATTTCGTCGAAATGCAATTATTTCATCACTTAATTCTTGTACTGGGTAATTTTTAGATTTTTTCTTTAGACCTGTATGTATATAATCTCCTATATTAATTGTGGGTCTTTCCACTGGATTTTTTATATAGTACTTTTTGAGACAGAGCTTGCGAACAAATTTTTCAATCCCTACATATGCATCAAATTGATTTAATTTATTAGTGGGTGCAAATTTTAATCCTCTATTAAGGAGCCTTTTTTGTGCATCAGTTAATATAGTGTCGGTTAAATTTACTATTACATCCGATACATCATCTATCTGTGTCTGTATCTCCTTCTTTCTTCCTCTTCCCCTTCGTATTTTCCTCTTCTTCCTCCCCAGTGTGTTTCCCTGAAATACCTCTCCTGTGATCTGTGTCGATTCTGTGTAGATTCCATCTCTTTCTGTGATTGGACCTGATATTGATCGTGATGTCTGTGTCTGAGATTGTATGTATGTGATTCCCCCGATCTCTGCTGATAATTGTGTTCCGGGGTTTGCTGTGACCTCACACGTTGTGTTTTGTGGTGGGGTGGAGTCTTGTCTAAAAAATGATTATCCCTTAGTGCCTTAAATTTATTTGTAACCGGTATTGTGTATTCATTTCTATTTCCCTGTCTCCCATTATCATTATTTATTTGTTCGCAATCCCCCTCTCTATTTTGTAACACTGTCCCTTGTGGTTCATCGGGGAAGTTTAGATCTGATCTTAAATGTTTTATTATTTTTTTAGATTTTTTGCTTATTATTTCTTGTTCAGCTTTGTCTAAACTCCTACACAATCTATTTTGCCAAATATCGAATTCTTCATTTTTTGGAAATGTTTCAATCTTTTCTTTAATTACATTCAATTGATTTGTGACCTCTTCCAAAATTTCAGTTCTACATTCAATTACAAGTTGTATCAACAGTTTCGATTGCTCCTTTAGTAAAGTATTCCATTTTAGTTCAAATTTTGGGTCCCATAAATCCTGAGCAGGAGATTTGGTCAAAAAAAGACCTTTCGGTATAATATTCTCCCGAATATATTGCTGCAGGGATTTAATTTCCCACCTTTGACGTAGCTGTTTTATTAATAAAACTTCTGTTTCTTTAAACAGCTCAGTCAGTGATTGATTATGATTTCCTCTAATATCATTATTTGGAGAATCAAAATTGTACGATTCAACATTCAATCTTTTATTCTCTGCGTAGCTCCAGATATCCATTACACAGACTCAGTGAGCTCAGTCTCAACTGAAGCTTTAAAGGTAAATGGACTAAAATAGTTTAGAGACGGCTCCACCAATCTGTGATTGGACTATGGTGCTCAATACCCAAATGGTGTGAGCTTCCAAACACCACAAAAAATAAAAATAAGATAATAATGTCAGGGTATGGCACTCAACTTATCTGGAATTATGCAGACATCAAACGCTGTTCCAAGTATATATGTCATTTATTAAAACACATAAAAATATTACAAAAAATGTGAGTAAAAATAAAAATAAAAATAAAGATAGAAATAAACAAATAAATTCATAAAAATCCAATATCTCGATTAAACTAAAAAGTCCATTTTACAATATGTCATTGATGTATATGCATTTGGATATAGATTTATAAAACAACCTTAGTGATTATAGGCATATATCCTTAATCGTGTAAGATCCACTCCAGGTAGTTACAACATTAAGGGATGTGAGGTATGTCCGTACCTAATTGAGTCAATTCCCCGTTGGTGTATATTTCGGATATTCTCTGAATGAGTGGTGGCGTCCCACCACAAATCTTACCTCCGTGGATTAGACAGTGTCGGTACCAGTAATCAGTTTCTTTACAATAAATCGACTCGAATCGACGATTTTTTCCGGAGACAATTCAACATGACCGCTTTGCTTTAAATCGATGACCTCTCCCGGGCATTGATTTAGAAGAGACCACTCAGCTGACGATATCAAGCGGTATACTCTGCCATAGGTAACATCAGACCTTTAATTCGCCCGGGGGTCTATGGGTCCTTTTGAACTCCAGGAATACGTCTTTCTCCACTTCAAATCGCAGCACTGCAAGGAGGCTTTTTAAATTCTATGTTCAATCACCAAACGCGTTTCAAGGTCTTAGTAATGCTGACCTCTTCCTCAGTGGTATATTTTTATCCGAATAAACACCTCCTTATATATCCCAAACTGGCCCCAATTAATTTGATTGGATCACTCCTCCCTTTTGGGGGAAGTCTTTCTGGATTGTGGATCAGAACATGACCAAACAAAGGTGTATTCTCCTTGTTCATCAACTATTTTACACATTTCAGACCCAAAATAATCTTATCAAAAAATCGAAACCATCAAAAGTGAACATCATACCCAATATACAGAAAAAAATATATAAATTTTTTTCTCGAAAACATGAATAACACATATTCAGATTCTTTGCGTTTTATCTGCGATTTTTATCGGTCAGTGCGTTTTCTTTACCATAACTGCTATTTTGTTAAAATATATATATGCAATAAAGAAAAACTTTATATTATCCTCTATTAGAATTATATGGTTACAAATTCAAGAACATACTTCGAGCTTTCCATGTTGCATATTATAAAACAACACGTGCATATACAATATTTTTTCTTTTCAATTAGGACACATTGCATCCTTAAGACCCAAGGACCTTTGGCCAGAAACACCAAATAATAAATACCGCATATTGCGGCTTTTTTGTGTTTTCCTTGCGGTTTTTATGGGTCATCATGCGTTTTCTTTACCATAACTGCTGTTTTATTGAGATACATACTTCCAATGAAATAAAACTTTATAGTACCTTCTACCCAAATTTTACAGTTAAAAAAATACTTGAAACATTGCATACACATACAAATGTTCTCTCTTTTATACTTGGAACAGTGATAACCGGGAAAAGAGTCAACTCTTATTCAAAATTTTCATAACATTGGTATGAATTTTTAGCCTCTTTATGGAAGAGGCTAATAAAGTGAAAGAACAATTCCTGACAAAAGACTATCCCTTACCTGTAATTGAGTCTTCCTTAAAAAAGGTCTGTCAATTGGAGAGGAAGTCCTTTTTTGAATCTATAGAAAAGGAGAAAAAATCTGATGATGAAATGAGAATTATATTACCATATAATGTACAATATCGAAAGATCCAGCAGAGTGTGAAACGACATTGGCATTTCTTGAAAAAGGATAAAATAATAGGCCCACTTATCCCAGCAATACCTAAAGTAATATACACGAGAGCCCCCAATCTGGGATTAAAAGTAGCACCCACATTCAAAATAAAAAAAGGAAGAGGCACACTGTTACAGGATATGCTGGGCTGGAAGGGCTTTTATAGATGTGGTACCTGTTCTAATTGCAAACTAACTAAATTTCCAAGGAAAACTACAGAAATAATATTTGACATGTAGTACGACGAGTGTGATTTACCAAATAAAATGCCCATGCAATAAGATCTAAGTCGGACGTACCAAAAGAATGTTAAAAATTAGAATTGCCGAACATCTTAATAATATTAAGAAGGGTAAGGTAGACCACCCACTCTCTAGGCACTTTAAGGAATTCCATTCACAACAGGTTGGGGATCTTACCTTCAGTGCAATTCAGAAAGTGAAATATGATTGGAGAGGTGGATGCCACATCGATAGGATGTCTCGAGTTGAGTCAAGATGGATCTTTGATCTGGACTCTC
Source organism: Bufotes viridis (assembly GCA_033119425.1). Lineage (NCBI taxonomy): Eukaryota > Metazoa > Chordata > Amphibia > Anura > Bufonidae > Bufotes > Bufotes viridis. Next base: position 341,406,277 of record CM065592.1, on the reverse strand, counting down.
GGGTACCTTATGGTTTAAACACAGATTTGGAAATTTTTGGCTTCCTATAAGTGGTGGGGACCAGTCATCGACACTTGGTCGGCTGGTATTATACGTACATCTGACCGGGTCTTGGTAACTGGTTCACACTCCTTTTTTCACGAGTACCAATGTTATGAAAATTTTGAATAAGAGTTGACTCTTCTCCCGGTTATCACTGTTCCAAGTATAAAAGAGAGAACATTTGTATGTGTATGCAATGTTTCAAGTATGTTTTTAACTGTAAAATTTGGGTAGAAGGTACTATGAAGTTTTATTTCATTGGAAGTATGTATCTCAATAAAACAGCAGTTATTGTAAAGAAAACGCATGATGACCCATAAAAACCGCAAGGAAAACACAAAAAAGCCGCAATATGCGGTATTTATTATTTGGAGTTTCTGGCCAAAGGTCCTTGGGTCTTAAGGATGCAATGTGTCCTAATTGAAAAGAAAAAATATTGTATATGCACGTGTTGTTTTATAATGTTGCAACATGGAAAGCTCGAAGTATGTTCTTGAATTTGTAACCATATAATTCTAATAGAGGATAATACAAAGTTTTTCTTTATTGCATATATATATTTTAACAAAATAGCAGTTATGGTAAAGAAAACGCACTGACCGATAAAAATCGCAGATAAAACGCAAAGAATCTGAATATGTGTTATTCATGTTTTCGACAAAAAATGTATATATTTTTTTCTGTATATTGGATATGATGTTCACTTTTGATGGTTTCGATTTTTTGATAAGATTATTATGGGTCTGAAATGTGTAAAATAGTTGATGAACAAGGAGAATACACCTGTGTTTGGTCATGTTCTGATCCACAATCCAGAAAGACTTCCCCCAAAAGGGAGGAGTGATCCAATCAAATTAATTGGGGCCAGTTTGGGATATATAAGGAGGTGTTTATTCGGATAAAAATATACCACTGAGGAAGAGGTCAGCATTACTAAGACCTCGAAACGCGTTTGGTGATTGAACATAGAATTTAAAAAGCCTCCTTGCAGCGCTGCGATTTGAAGTGGAGAAAGACGTATTCCTGGAGTTCAAAAGGACCCATAGACCCCCGGGCGAATTAAAGGTCTGATGTTACCTATGGCAGAGTATACCGCTTTATATCGTCAGCTGAGTGGTCTCTTCTAAATCAATGCCCGGGAGAGGTCGTCGATTTAAAGCAAAGCGGTCATGTTGAATCGTCTCCGGAAAAAATCGTCGATTCGAGTCGATTTATTGTAAAGAAACTGATTACTGGTACCGACACTGTCTAATCCACGGAGGTAAGATTTGTGGTGGGACGCCACCACTCATTCAGAGAATATCCGAAATATACACCAACGGGGAATTGGCTCAATTAGGTACGGACATACCTCACATCCCTTAATGTTGTAACTACCTGGAGTGGATCTTACACGATTAAGGATATATGCCTATAATCACTAAGGTTGTTTTATAAATCTATATCCAAATGCATATACATCAATGACATATTGTAAAATGGACTTTTTAGTTTAATCGAGATATTGGATTTTTATGAATTTATTTGTTTATTTCTATCTTTATTTTTATTTTTATTTTTACTCACATTTTTTGTAATATTTTTATGTGTTTTAATAAATGACATATATACTTGGAACAGCGTTTGATGTCTGCATAATTCCAGATAAGTTGAGTGCCATACCCTGACATTATTATCTTACTTTTATTTTTTGTGGTGTTTGGAAGCTCACACCATTTGGGTATTGAGCACTATAGTCCAATCACAGATTGGTGGAGCCGTCTCTAAACTATTTTAGTCCAATAAGATAATGAGTTGCATCAAAAGGGGCATAGATGCCCGTGATGAGAACATACTCCTACCACTTTACAAAACACTAGTCAGACCACACATGGAGTACTGTGTACAGTTCTGGGCTCCTGTGAACAAGGCAGACATAGCAGAGCTGGAAAGTGTTCAGAGGAGGGCCACTACAGTACCCTGAAAGGTTATCAAAATTAGGGTTATTCACTTTAGAAAAAAGACGACTGAGGGGAGATCTAATAACTATGTATAAATATATCAGGGGTCAGTACAGAGATCTCTCCCATCATCTATTTATCCCCAGGACTGTCACTGTGACGAGGGGACATCCTCTGCGTCTAGAGGAAAGAAGGTTTGTACACAAACATAGAAAAGGATTCTTCACTGTAAGAGCAGTGAGACTATGGAACTCTCTGCCTGAGGAGGTGGTGATGGTGAGTACAATAAAGGAATTCAAAAGGAATTGAATTCACGTATATTTAGAATATAGCGCTGTATTCGCATGCACGCACGAATATTTCAATGACAATTTTTGCGATAAAAATCCATTTCACGAATATAGCAAAGTCACGAATTTGGGAATATATAACAAATATTTGGTGAAATATTTGTGAAATAGCGCAAATTCGAGTATGGCACCTGCCACTCATCACTACTCGTCAGCTTATTCCACATAGATGTCTACAGAACATGTTCTATTAAACTATTATACAAGTAGAGCCCCCGAACAGAGTGGATAGGGTGTCAGCAGTAAGTTTGTGTTGGTGTCACTGATTATTTTGCCCTTCCTCTGAACCGTCAGAAAAACAACCCCCAAAAAACGGATCCTGTCTGAGGAGCATCCGTCTTCACTCAGTCAGCATTTGGTCAGTAATCCATAGATATTCAATTGTCCCTGCAGTGGAGGCTCAGGACACGGTGAAGGATGAGGAGGTAGAGACGACATTGTCGCAGGATCAACAGTGTGAGAACGTGGAGCCGGAAGCGGTGTCACCTGGCCAAGTTGCTGGTCTGGCTGGGCAGGAACCACATTTACCCAGTGGACCGTAAAGGACATATATTATCCTTGACCATAGTTACAGCTACCGACTAAATTTCACAAATAAGGCTGCATCACAAACAAATTTAACCACTGAATGGATAATCGACAAATTCAGTTCATACAGAAAGTCCACAATCACACATCAATTTTCCCAAAAAGGGCTGTATTACAAACAAATTTCACCCCTGGATGGCTAATCGACGTAATTCGGGTCATAAAAAAGAAAGTCCACAATCACTCATCAATTTCCCCCGAAAAAAGGCTGAATGACAACACTTACTTATTTTTCCCATTAATACACGCCAACAATAGCTGTATAACAATGTCGGTTCCCTGCAGACCGGCAAATAAGATGTATTAATACACCCCAAAAAAATAAATAACAATCACAATTCACCGCTGAAAAAAGGGTTTTACAATAAATAACTGCACCGCTAAATGGCAAATATATCTTTTTTTGTGCCACTAATACACAGCAAAAAAGGCTTTACAACATATAACTGCACCGATGAACGGCAAATATATATATTTTTTGGTACCACTAATACACTGCAAAAAGGGCTTTACAACATATAACTGCTCCTCTGAACGTCAAATATATATCTTTTGGTGCCACTAATATAAGGCAAAAAGGGCTTTACAACATATAACTGCACTGCTGAATGGCAAATATATTTTTCTTTTTCCACTTTTCCACACCACAAAAGGCTTTAGAACAGGGATCAGCAACCTTTGGCATTCCATCTGCTGTGAAACTACAACTCCCAGCATGCAAACAAGGTCGGCTGTTCTGACAACTCCCATAGAAGTTAATAGAGTATTCTGGGAGTTGTAGTTTCAGAACATTTGGAGTGCCGGAGGTTGCTGGTCCCTGCTTTAGAATATATAACTGCACCGCTGAATGATAAATATATTTTTCTTTTGATACTAATAGACGACAAAAAGGGCTTTCATTTTCTCACTTCACCACACAACGGCCAATAAGCCATTTTTTCCCACTAATACAAGCCAAAAAATGCTTTAGAACAAATAAATTCACCGCACAAGGGTAAATAAGACATAGAAATATTTCCTTGTAATAAACCCTGTTAATGGCTGCATCAAACAGCACTTGCTCCCCAATGACAAGAACGGTTTGCTGGTATTACAGAGCTGTATAAAGACAATTTGGGTCCCCAGTCAGTGCAACAAGGTGTAATAGGATTGTTCCTATTACCCAGGCTGTAACCTCCCTTACTGAACCCTGTTCAATATAAATGCTGAGAAATGATTCCTCCCTATCCTTTTCCTACACCTTGAATAATCTTTCCCTTCTCTTGTAAATCTTTTTTTAGCACAATTAAGTTTTTTCTAGCACTTTCCCTAACGCCGGCTTATGTCTCTCCTTGCACTAAGTACACTGGAATATGGCAGAATCCAAGATGGCTGAGGCTATTTATAGGGCTGTGACATCACAGGGCTGGCTGGCTGCTGATTGGCTGCATGCATGGCATTAAGGGTGATCCCACCTTCCCAGAGTTCCATGGTCCATGTCCTCACACGTGCAGCAGCCATTTTAGGAAAAAATGTGATTCGTTACCATGAAGCATGATTAAATTCGGCTTTGTTGCGAATCAAATTTTTCCTGAAATTTGGATCTATTTCCACTTCATCAGCTTCGATTCGCTCATCTCTGGTTAGGTTCAATTTGTGTCAGTTATGTGCCAAGTCCGCAACTTCTGTTATATCCATCCCTCTGCTCTTATAACAGAGCAGAAGAATGGAAAAAAGTAGCGGTTATGGCAAACAAGCCCTTAATCTGCAGACTGATAATTCCACAGCAGAACACAGTACATAGATTGGCAATTTCAGCCCTGTAGGATGATGTGGGGGGGAGGCTTTATACTGAGGCCATGTAACACTCCTCTGAAATTTGTCAGTGCCTGTCCTGTGTACAGCTGCAGAATTAATACTTTGCAGTGTAAATAATACACATCAGAGACTTAGCTTTCTGTTCTTTTTAGAAGGAAACCTAATTTACCTGCCCAAAGTAGGCTTGTCCAGGCTATAAGACTCCTTATGCTATATTTTGCACAAAAAGTATCAAGTCAACTATAGTCCCACTGGTGGAGTAGAAACTGAAGGAACCATTAAATATAATTTTTTTCTCCCTGCCTTCCAGGAACCTTAACCACCTGAGGACCACCCACTGCCTTTTGTCATCAATGTTTCAGAGGAAACAGAGTGTTTCTGTGAACTCTGTCTGACGAATTAACAGTAACAGCTCCAGTGTTAGAGCAGCCTTTCGCTCTACAGCAGTCTGTGCCCATGGCATGATCTAAGGGGCTTTCCCCCTCTAATTGGATCCCAGTGGGAAAGCCCTCTGAAGTCAGCCCTGGGGATCTAGAATGCACCTCAGGACTTTAAGTTTAATACATTATAGGTAGTGTTGAGTGAATCAAAGTCAAGTGAATTGACTTTAATCCAAATTTCAGGAAAAATGTAATCCGCCTTGAGGCTGAACTTCCTAGTGCTTTGTGGTAACAAATTAATTTTCCCTGAAATTGTGGTAAAAAAAAAATCACTCATACTCACCTCATCCATTTGTGCACAAAGAGGCTGTCGCGGGCATCTTTATTGCAGATACCATGCAAATTCTCCCGCAGGATGACATATGAAGTGACCACACCGGCACACTCGCTCAGTGTCTTCAATCAAGATAGCTGCGACGGCCTTTATGTGAGCAAATGGATAAGGTAAGTATTTTTCTTTTTACTCTGATTAACCCCTAAATGGTAGCCTGAGATGCAGCGATCAGCAATGAATGCGGCATCTAAAGGGTTGACGACATTCCTGTCAATGGGCCCGCTACATACAAAGAAATGCTCTTTGTGACTAAGTAATTCATCACGAATTGGCAAAGCAGCCGAATTGAATTTTCCATAACTTTTCTCACCTCTAATTATAAGTATGCAATAATTTTGTAAGATTATAATTCAGTATGAAATATGTATGCACAGCGTCAAAAATAGCTTTTTCTATATCTGCAAACCACACAAAAGAAATTATGCAACAACCGGAGTTAATCAATCACTATATCTTTATTATTACAAAACATTAAAACCATATTGAAATGCTTTTTCTGGTGGTGATAGAGAATAAGGGACGGATTGCCCTGATGGGATACGTGGATCACTTATATTTACACTAGACAATTCATGAGTTACATAATCACAAACATTGCATACAAAAGTTTCACAAAATAAGGTGCATAGTGCAAGCCGACAGCAACTATATCAATCACGATATACAGAAACAGTAATACCATGAAGTAAAGTACATAGGGCAAGCCAACAATGGCTACATTAGTCATGGTATACAGCGCTATTAAATCATACAATAAAGTGCATAGTGCAAGTCGGTAACTGCCACATCAATCACGATAAGCAAGATAGTTATACCATACCAGCCACGTATCTTACGTCCCAACGTACGTTTCGCCTAATGCTTCCTCAGGGGCAACACATCAGTGTAAACTCGAAAGTAATTTATCTGTACTCCAAAACTGCTCAAAAATGTGTTTTTTAACATAAACCCCTTATACAGCTATGTCAATTTTTTTTTTTAAAAAGAAAAAATTAAGGGATCTGCTCCCCTTCTTCAATAGCCAATTAGTTTTGGCTGCTGAGGAAAGGGACAAGAACCCTGAAACGTGTTTAGCCCATGTATTTATGTGTGCTATGCCGAACCATAACTGCTACAATTACAATATGTTGCACTTTTTTTTTTCTGCTTTGATCATTTTTGCACAACTTTAGTGCTTAAAGATAAATGAAATTGCCTACTGTATAAGGGATACCCACCGACCTATTGTGCTTCAATAAGGCTGACAACAACTTGTGCCATTAAGAGTCTTAGCTAGCTCATACAGACAAGGAACAAAAGCATGACCAACTGAACAAGTCTGACACTAAATTAAGAGGCACTCCAGAGCTTTGAGAGTGTGAATGCAAAGGCGGAAAGTCTTCATCCCAGCAGCACTCTCTCGGGACGACGAGATCACCGCTATCACACTTCTACAATGTAGAAACATCGGGAGGGATGAGTGAGACCAGCACCACTGATTACAGTATAACTCATCCAATTAGGTCATTATTACTTCATAATTTATGAACAGTTACTATTAAAAGAGCAGGATTTCTTCTAGGTGCTTCTTACAGTCTGTTCTAACAGGATTCTATGAATGAGACATACCTTATAGGCATGTTGTTTTGTAACATGGTGCTATTTAAAGAGGACCTTTCACCAGAAATTTCATGTCTATATTAATATCTGACATTACTTGCCTGCCCCCAGTGGTGCTTATTCCGGTATTCTTATTTTCTTTTGTGCCCCCGTTTGTCCGCGGTGCCCCTCGCAATATTTCCCGCCATGTATGGTAATGAGCCATTCGGCTCAACTGGGCGGGCCTGCAAAAAGTCTCTCAGGCGTGTCTGCCTTCCCCCTGGCACGGAGCGCAACTAATCAGCTTGAAAAAGATCGCAATGAGCGATTGAAACGTTGCAAGAGGTGAATAAAGGGATCCATTTTTTCACTTATACGGAGTGCTGCCTTATCTTCACTTTATAATTATTGGCTCATATCCAAGGGCAACAGGATTTGCACCCGCCGGTTTTTCTCTGGAGTGCTGCTACCTTTTTCTCTTTTTTACCTATATATATATATATATATATATATATATATATATATAAATTCCATGGCACTCCCAGAAAAACTGTGTAGTGAAAGTAGTGCATTTTGAACTATTTCTGGGAGTGCCGTGGAATTCATTTTCTACTCAAATTTGCATGCTGGATTGCTTCCACTCGCTCCTGCTGGCATACCTCTTTAGGTCTCATGCACACGAATGTATTTTCTTTCCGTGTCCATTCCGTTATTTTTTGCAGACCCTATGCAGAACCATTCACTTCAATGGGTCGGCAAAAAAAAACTAAAGTTACTCCGTGTGCATTCCGTTTCCATATGTCTGTATTTCCATTCCGAAAAAAAAAATAGAATTAGTCCGATTATTGTCCGCATTATGGACAAGGATAGTACAAAATACAAAGATACCACAAAATACAGAATGCACACGGATGTCATGACACGGATGTATTTTTTGCGGATCCGTTTTTTGATTACCAGAAAATACATACAGCAGTGTGCATGAGCCCTAATACAGTCTCTTCTGCAGCCTCACTTATATTTTCACACTATATATAGATAACTGGTTCATTGAGCCATGAGAGTCATACCTCATGTTTTTTTATAGTGGTCATTTTGATGTCACATGAGCTGTCGAATGTTGGTTTATCCAAATCTGTATAGTTATCTTAAGGCTTTCCCATATGTGGTAAGATATCTAGCAGACTGTTTCGGCAGAGAATAGCCTGCTGGAACTCTCTGGATCCTGCTTTGCCAGAAGGTAATGCAATGCACGCCGGCCCCATTACCTATAATAGGGTGTGATGGAAATATTGCCGTTACTTGGCAAATATGCTGGGATCCGGACAGAAGAATAAAACGCTGCTTGCAGCGTTTTTTGTCTGACCAATTGCCGGCATGCCAGGATAGCCTGTTGGAAGGTTGTACCCTGTATGTAAGAGTAGCCTAACTATGTATTTTAAGGGAAAAATTATACTGTAAAATCATTCTGGAGTAAAATGGGTTTGAAAAAAAAAAAAAAAGATGAAAGCATAAGCGTGTGTGGCATGTGGTTGCATCTGTTATGCATAAAGGTAAGCAGTTACATTTTCAAAGAGCTGAAATTCAATCTGTTACATTAAGATAAAGTGAAATGTATCTTCTTTGCCATCTGTTAGTTCTCAGTAGGCACTGTGAACAGAGTATATTCAATCAAAATACCAACACAGTAGGGTCATAAGTGGAGCCATGAAAGCATTTCATCTGTAGCCAGTAAACCAAGTATTATACCACCTTCTTTTTAATTATACAATTGGTATCACAGCCATGTTCAAAGAAATTGGAGAATATTGAACATTAAATCAGGTCTTGTCTAAGCTCCAGTGTGTATAGCAAACATTGATTCTCTGTAAACAATATTCATTTGGAGATGGCTCCTGATTGACTTTCAGGGTATGCTGAAAGGACACGAGTGTTAAAAAGTAAAATCCATAGTTTTTCCTAAGTTCAAAACTTAAAATCTTGATTGGGGATCGTCATTTGTTAACGGGTCACAAGTGCAGGATCTGCTCCCCTGTATATATATGCACAACTGCATTTTTGGGTTGAGCACATCCTGCTTCATGCCATCTTTCAGTTGGTTTGTGAATATATAATTGTTTGGAGGTGTATAAACTCCCATGTAAATGTAGCCTGTTTTCCATCCACAGGCTATATTTAGGTGCACCTGTGAGGCCTGGGCCATATCAGCCAGTCTTGGGTGGGGCTCACAGCCTTCTCCCTCCTCCCATTGCAGGCATGGTTACATGCTGGAGGTAACTGAGGAGTCTGCTGCGAGTCGGCCTCATACATTCCTGTAATTTTGCCCACTGGCCCCTGGTATTGCCCATATGGCACAGGTAGGTGAGTTTTAGGTCCCGAGCTACTTGAGAGACCTTGGCGTGGTGCTCGGGCTTAAGACATGTCCTCCACTGTAGGACATGTTGACTAACCTCTCAATTGTAACATCAGTTTTAGGGCTTAGTAAGACCGCAGTGTGCACCTGTTTTGTCATTTGTTATTGCTTGATTGATATTAGTTATATAGCCTTTGATAGTCAGTATATAGGGTATGCAGAAAAAAACGTGTTACATTCAAGATACGTAACTGTTGTTGACAGATCTTATTATGTACATATTAGCATTCCAATTATGTGTTAATAAACACAGGGGTTTGGGAACATAATACCATACCGCATAAACATGGTTTCTTGGGATTTTTTTCTTTTATGTTTAATCTAACGTGTTTGTGGGTGCTACATGAATGAATTTTAAGTAAATGTCTTTAAATCCCATTTTAGTTTTTAATCTGAATATGTTCAAAATTTCGTGCTGGTTAAGTTATATCTTTGAAACATTCAAAGCTTTGTTTTTCTGAAACAGGGTTTTATATCAAATTCATTGACATATATTTTAAATAACATGCCGATTACTTGTAGCTGCCAGCACATTTAGACGAGTAGATAATCATTACAATTAGACCACTAATGACTCATGGTCTGGTATGTAGCGACAGAAAACACTGGATCAACGCTTGTAAAATAATTTAGGAAAACAAATAAATTATTTGTTATTACTGAATTGTGTAAATGCTTATTGTCTGATTTTTACGCGATGTGAATGATATTAACGAGGCAAGTTTGGTGTAAATCCCTGCTGTCTAAATGCAGTGAATAATCATTGAGTAAACAATCGCATGCAAATAAATTTGTACATAATAATCTTTGCACGAAGATGCTGGTCTGTCATTGGCTTTAAATTGCTAAATGTGACTGTGTTGTTAATCACATAAATGGTTATCCACTCATCTAAATCCCCCATTAGATTTGGAGTTCACTGCATACTGTTACACATGACACAAATTGTGACAGATTTACTAACACTACAAGAAAATCTAGACTAGAATACTCTGAATCACAGGTGCATATCCATCAAGCAAACATGGTTAATAAAAAAAATGGCTGCGCACCATTATACATGCAAACAATAGAGATAAGAAATGGGGATCATTCTCAATAAAAGTGGTATTATATAGTGATGAGCCGCAGCGGCAATATTCGAATTTGCGATACTTTGCGAATATTTGGGTGAATATTCGCCATATATTCAAGAATTTGCAAATTCGTGATCTCGAGTCATTATTTTCTTGATTGCAAAAATTTGTGTACAAATTAGCATAAAAGTGTGCATAACAATTTGCATAAACTGGTATTTAAAAAAAAAAAGAATATTCACGATTACGAATATATTTCGCGATATTCTAAATGTTTGCAAATTCTCGAAGTGCCGATATTCGCAATTAAAATTAGCAATTCGAATATTCGGGATCAACTCTAGTATTATACCTACTATAAATAAGTTAATGGAAGCTCTTAGCACATACTTTAACATGTCGGGCCCATCTACAAGGCATCAAGGTGGCTTCCGTAGATGGGTCCCTAACACTAATATACTGCCTCTTTTGGACTTACCTAAGCCTACAATTTTCAGGGCAGTGTAGGAACCAGCTACATTAATACTCTGCTCAGAAGCCCCAGGTAGATGGCCGTTGTTCAGTCTAAAAGAGGCCGCTACCCTCAATATATACTACAAGAAAATCTAGACTAGAACACTCAGAATCAGGCCCCTTTCACACGGGCGTGATTTCCGCACGGGTGCAATGCGTGAGGTGGATGCATTGCACCCGCACTGAATCCGGACCCATTCATCTCTATGGGGCTGTGCAAATGAGCGGTGATTTTCACGCATCACTTGTGCATTGCGTTGGACCATGTGATTGGACCATGTGATGTGATATCATCACAGGTCCTTTAGACTGCAGCTAATGCTTGAAGAAGAGAGGAGAGATCACCAACTATGCGATCAAGTGGCTAAGGTGAGTTAAGTTTTTTATTTTTAACCCCTCCATCCACATTTTACTAAGCATTCTGTCTTGAGAATGCTATTATTTTCCCTTATAACCATGTTATAAGGAAAATATTGAAAACTCCAGAATACTCAACGCGAAACCGGACTTCAGTGATGAAGTACGGGTTCGGGTCTGTGTACCAAACATGACGATTATTCACACGAGCCATCATTTTTTTTATTTTTCCATTCACATATCCATATAAAGTCCTGTTTTTTGCAGGACAAGGTGTACTTTCTGATGTCATCATTTAATATGGAATATAATGTAAATGGGAAGCAGGAAAAAAGTTCCAAATGGGGTGGAATTGGAACAAAAGCACTATTCTTCCACCGTTTTACTGGTTTTGTCCTTGCAGAAAAGTTCGAAAAATTTTTTTTTACATCACCATTTTCTTACCTCCATAGCTTCTTTATAGTTACAGTATGTCTAGTGAGCTTTTTGGGTCTAATTTTTTGCAGTACGATCTGTAGTTTTTATTGATACCATTTCGGAGTTTGTGCGACTTTTATTTCCAATGTTAGAAATTTTTTAGGGGGTACGAGAAGCAATGAAAAAATGTTGAATGTTGAATTTTGATACTTTTTTCTAGTAAGATATTCGACATATTGGAAAAATAGTTTTATATTTTAATAGTATGGGCGTTTTTGGACACTGTGATGCCCAAGATGTTTATATTTTTTACTATTTATGTATTTATTTTATATTCTAAGGAAAGGGGGTGATTTAAAATTTAATGAATGTTTTAATATATTTGTTTACTTTTTTTTTTACTTTTTTATGTTTTTGTAACCAGTCTAGGAGGCTACAACATTATTATTATTATTTTTTTTTTATTAATTATTACCATATTGCATACAGCAGCATGGTAATATGTGAATTGCTGATTTCTTATGTTGACCAGCCACCTGTTGACCATGACACACATATAAGTGGGCACCATGTTTATACATCGCTCCAGCGCCGTACATGTAGCAAAAGGGTTAAAGGGAGTCTTTCACCTCAATTTGACATTTTACACCACTTGCATAGCGCTGTAGCATGAGTCAAATGTTTAACTTTGTTGTTATGTACTGAAGTCCACCAGAGACAAAAATGTTGTTTTCTTCATATGCAAATGAGGGCTTGCAGGTGCCCAAGGGCGGAGTTCAGGCTGTAAGTGCCCAGGATGTTCTGCCTTCTTCTCACATAACTCCTCCCCAGCCTTTCTTGGCCGGCCGTGTAAGCCCTTGCGTCATCTAGTGTACTGGCCGAGATCCTGACGGTGCATGCGCCCTGCGATGCCACTGCTCATAATAATCATCACAGTGCACATGCCCGGGCCTGGCGGTGAACTGAGCACTCGTAGGATCTTGGCCAGTACACTGGATGTTGTGAAAAAAATAAATGTTAATTTTTGGCAGCCAAGACAATTTTTATAGTGATGAGCGAGCATGATCGGCCAAATATCTGTTCTGCTCAAGCATCGCTATGCTCAGCACATGGTGGTACGCGGCCGACTACTGCATGTGCTCGAGTAAAATGGTCGAGTCTCCACCCCGCACGTTTCGCGGGTTTTAAGCAGCCAATAAAGGTGCAGGTAAGTACTGCCCTCACTGTAATGCCAGTAGCCATGTGTGTGTGTTTTAGAGCAGCAAACTATTTACCTCCTGCAGTCTCAGGGACAGTGCTTCTGAAGGGACAGATAGTGCAGGGAGAGAAACTTGCTGTTTTTACTACCAAAAGCTTTTCAACGACCCCAAAGTTCTTTTATGGACTACTGTGTGTTGTTTGACAGCAGAAAGATATTTTTATTTTATACCTATTAGTGACATATACTGTACATCATCTGCAGACTGTGTCTTTAATAATCTGGGCCACATTTAGTGTCCATAATCTGTGGTGTTCTGTAACCAATACTGTAGAACAACTGCAAACAGTTTCTGTATTACAAATTCCAATATTCTGGGCCACATCTAGTGTCCATAATCTGTAGTGTTCTTTAACCAATACTGTATAACATCTGCAAACAGTTTCTTTATTACAAATTCCAATAATCTGGGCCACATCTAGTGTTCATAATCTGTGGTGTTCTTTAACCAATACTGTAGAACATCTGTAAACAGTTTCAGTATTATAAATTTCAATAATTTGGGCCACATATAGTGTCCATAATCTGTGGTGTTCTTTAACCAATACTGCAATTACAAACACTCCATGGAACACATCAAGCCTCTTTTATCCCTGATACAAATAATATAAAATATAACCTTTAATCATCAATCTAAAAATGGGTGATATGTGAGCACAAAATAGCTAAAATCACTGCCGATTTTACTGAAGGGAACACTACTCAATAACCACTGTGGTCATGGATGTGCACTATACCATGGCCACTATCGCGATAGTGTTACTATATTAGGCTCATCCACACTAGGTTAATGGATGTTGTTATTCTGCAGCTTGGGTACAATAATCGCACGGCCCATCTTTAATCAAGATAGCGGCATCCACCCCGTCGCAAGCAAATGGAGGAGGTAAGTATAATTTTTTTCGTTTTTTTACGCTATTTCAGGTTAAATTGATTCATTCATAAAACGAAGCACGAGGAAATTCAGCTTCGCGGCAAATCAAATTTATCCTGAAATTCATATCGAATTCCACTTTGTTGGAGTCGATTCGCTCATCTCTATTCGTTAACAATATAACTTATGTACATGAACAAACTGGGTTTAGACACAACAGGCCGAACCAAGTTTTCTCATCACTGTCATATATGTAAACCTTATCATATGTACAGTGTCGTGAAATTAATGGAGTTAATATGAATTATAATAATAGCAATTATTATTGTTATTATCATAAGTTCATACGTTTCATAACCTGCAGTTAGGCATTAATTCAAAATGTGCTACTGTTTCTTTGCAACATGATCTGTCTTATGCTTAATGGATGAAGTTATGAGTAAAAGAGATTTGTTGTTTCTTTTTATGCCTATTGTGATTTTGTACAACAACGGATCTGACTTGTTTCAAAAACCAAAATTACTTTTTTTTACAATTCGAGCTGCATCCTACTCTGCAACAAGTCCTATATGAATTTTGAAAAAGCAAACATATTTCACCAAAGACGTGAGGATTGGGAATTCTGTGACTGGGTTGATTTTCATCCCACACTAAAATGATAGTGGCAGACACTCTCAGAAAGTCTTTCCGTTATAGAGAGTGCAGGACAAACTGAGCTGATTAATGGATAGTTTTGTATTAAAAGATTCAGTAAGTCTTGTAATTTAATTATTGAATTTGCTGCTCATTCTAAGCTCAGTTGCAATGTGGGCGGTCTTATCATTGATTCACAGCCTTCCCTGAATGAGTGTGTATGCAGAGATAGTTGTCACTCATTAATAGCACCAACTACATACATGGTTACTTATTATGGTTAGTGGACTAAGGGCATTAATGTCAGTCGCTGGTTTTAGCCCTTTGACCGCTATACAAAAATCTGGCCTTTCCTGCAGGGGAGCCACCAGGCCGCTACCTCTTAGAATAGTCCTGGTGTAGTTAGCAGCTTAACCATAGGAGACAGAGACATTGTTGCAAGGCATAGAGAAGTCAGGCAATACTCTGAGTGAGAAAATAGGCAGTGGTATGGACAGACAGCATACTCGCAAATCTGTTAAACAAGTCTGAGGTCAGGGCAGGTGTGATAAATAGATGGCCTACCTTGAAGTATGTATTATGTGTCATGTGATTTTATGTCTTACACCCCTATTTTGAAATATTGTCTTTAGCCAGTATTAGGTAGATGATTATAGAAGCCCTCCGCCTATCTATTAGCATATATTCTCTGTTATGCGATTCCATGAGTATGTCATATGTCCGCTTGTTTGATATTGTACTGAAACTTTGGATAATGGAGGGATTATGATTCAGACTGCAATGGTTTGTCTTGGGATATACATCCCCTATGGTAATCCAATTAGCATCTGACTGTCAGATTCTACCTTCAGGTGGTGAATCTAAGTGGGCTTTGGAACAGTTAGCCCCCTTGCACACGACAGTATTTTGCGGACCGTATACTGGCAGTTTTTTCAGTTCAGTATACTGACAGTATACTGAACCATTCACTTCAATGGGTCTGCAAAAAATACTGAAATCTCTCTGTATGCCTTCCGCTTCCGTTTTTCAGTTTTTTCTGTTCCGTTTAAATATAGACCATGTCCTATTCTTGTCCGCAAATCACGTTCAGTGGCTTCATTTAAGTCAATGGGTCTGCAAAAATCCGTATGTCTTCCGTATCCATTCCGTTTTTTGCGGAACCATCTATTGAAAATTTTAAGACCAGCCCAGTTTTTTCTATGTTATTACTGTATACTGTATATGCCATACAGAAAAACGGAACGGAAAAACGGAACCAAAATGGAAACAAAAAACGGAACCACGGATCCGATAAAAACGGACTGCAAAACACTGAAAAAAAAATACGTTCGTGTGCAAGAGGCCTCAATGAGATGTGCCCTGTTCTGGGACATAATGGCTCCGGGCACAGTACGTGGTCCAGGGGCTGTTGGACTACGTACAGGAACATAAATAAAGACCTTTGTAGTTAAGACCTACATGTTGATAATTTTCAAAATCGCATTCGGCACATTGTGGGCATAACAAAAAGTGCAAACCCCCCCCATAAGTGACTGCATGTGTTTCCATTTAATAAGGAAGTTTTTGTTTTAATTGCCTACTTGAATTTTGGGTAAAGGGGGTGGGGGGATTTGAATTTGTATATATATATATATATATATATTAATATATTTCTAAAAACCTTTTTTTTTTTTTTTTTTTTTGCACTTTTTAATAGTTCCTCTAGGGAACTTGAACAAGCAATCATTAGACTTTCTTATAGACTCCAATGCATTAGCATTGGAAACAATGAGCATTTCACTATGTTCCTAAGGAGCCCTGCCCCAGGTAAGATCTCCATAGGAACCTATCTACAGCAACCTTGGCTCATTCAGGAGAACCAAGGCTGCTGCACACACTATGCAGCTCCCGCAGTCCCCGCCAGGGGGATCCTTTGCATGACAGTCACCCTGTTCTCCCAGGTTTTTAAGCTCCCTGATGCCATGGTCACATTTGACCATGGTATTTGATGGGTTAAATGTATGAGGGTGCCATATTTAAATACCCGAATTACACTGTAAATTTTACGACGGTTAGTCAGGAAGGGGTTAAAGGGCATCTGTCAGCAGATCTCTATGCAACTGCCTATCCTCTCCACTTTGATTGACAGGGACAGGTAGTGAAAACATTATCATGCCTGGCCCTCTCAATCAAATTCGAGAGGACAGAGCAGTTGCAGAGAGAGCAGAGCCTCTAGGTATAATGGCAACAACCCTGTTGCTCCTAGAGATGCATTAGCATATATTAACCCCTTGAGGACTTAAGGCCTTTTTTCACCTTAAGGACCCGGCCTTTTTTTGCAAATCTGAACAGGACCAGTTCATTTCTGAAGTCACTTTGTCAGGCTTACATAATAGAAACCACCCAAAAATGACCCTATTCTAGAAACTACACCCCTCAAGGTATTCAAAACTGATTTTACAAACTTTGTTAACCCTTTAGGTGTTCCACAAGAATTAATAATTTTTTTCTAGTTACAAAGCAAGGGTTAACAGCCAAACAAAACTCAATATTTATTGCCTTGATTCTGTCGTTTACAGAAACACCCCATATGTGATTGTAAACTGCTGTACGGGCACACAGCAGGGCGCAGAAGGAAAGGAATGCCATACGGTTTTTGGAAGGCAGATTTTGCTGCACTGGTTTATTGACATCATGTCCCATTTGAAGCCCTCCTGATGCACCCCTAGAGTAAAAAATCCAAAAAAAGTGACCCCATTTTAGAAACTACACTCCTCAAGGTATTCAAAACTGATTTGACAAACTTTGTTAACCCTTTAGGTGTTCCACAAAAATTAATAGAAAATAGAGATAAAATTTCAAAATTTCACTTTTTTGGCAGATTTTCCATTTTAATAATTTTTGTCCAGTTACAAAGCAAGAATTAACAGCAAAACAAAACTTAATATTTATTGCCCTGATTCTGTAGTTTACAGAAACACCCCATATGTGATCGTAAACTGCTGTACAGGAAGAGCGGCAGGGCGCAGAAGAAATGGAATGCCATAAGGTTTTTGGAAGGCAGATTTTGCTGGACTAGTTTTTTGACACCATTTGTCCCATTTGTCCCATTTGAAGCCCCACGGATGCACCCCTAGAGTAGAAACTCCAAACAAGTGACCCCATTATAGAAACTACGGGATAGGGTGGCAGTTTTGCTGGTACTATTTTAGGGTACATATGATTTTTGGTTGCTCTATATTACACTTTTTGTGAGGCAAGGTAACAAGAAATAGTTGGTTTGGCACCGTTTTTATTTTTTGTTATTTACAAAATTAATCTGACAGGTTAGATCATGTAATATTTTTATAGAGCAGGTTATTACGGACGCGGTGATACATAATATGTATACTTTTTTTATCTATGTAGGTTTTAAACAATGATTTCATTTTTGAAACAAAAAAAAATCATGTTTTAGTGTCTCCGATGATGATTATCTTGGTTAGGGTATGATTTTTGTGGGATGAGATGACGGTTTGATTGGCACTATTTTGGGGTGCGTATGACTTTTTCATCGCTTTGTATTATACTTTTTTGTGATGTAAGGTGACAAAAAATGGCTTTCTTTACACCGTTTTTTTTTTTCACAGTGTTCATCTGAGGGGTTAGGTCATGTGATATTTTTAGAGAGCAGGTTATTACGGACATGGCGATACCTAATATGTATACTTTTTATTTATTTATTTTATTTTAACACAATAACAGTATTTTAGGAAAAAAATTATGTTTTAGTGTCTCCATAGTCTGAGATAAAGAAAAGAACTCCAGTTTCGTTGCGGTGTGTAATCTTTTTATTTTAGGAAAATACGGCTATATCACTTGTCACAAGTGATATTGCCGTATTTTCCTAAAATAAAAAGATTACACACCGCAACCAAACTGGAGTTCTTTTCTTTACTTCACCGGGGCGGAAACCCAACTTCCAGTGGCGGAAACAAGCAGTGTGCCACAACGTTATTCTTCGTGTCCATAGTCTGAGAGCCATTTTTTTTATTTTTTTGGGGCCATTGTCTTATGTAGGGGCTCAGTTTTTGCAGGATCAGATGGTGGTTTGATTGCTACTATTTTGAGAGGCATACGCCTTTTTGATCGCTTGGTATTACACTTTTTGTGATGTGAGGTGACAAAAAATTGCTTTTTCTACATCGTTTTTAGTTTTAGTTTTTTACGGTGTTCACCTGAGGGGTTAGGTCATGTGATATTTTTATAGAGCAAGTTATTACGGATGCGGCGATACATAATATTTATACTTTTTTTATTTATGTAAGTTTTACACAATAATATCATTTTTGAAACAAAAAAAAAAATCATGTTTTAGTGTCTCCATTTTCTGAGAGCCATAGTTTTTTCAGTTTTTGGCCGATTATCTTAGGGAGGGTCTAATTTTTTGCCGGATGAGATGATGGTTTGATTGGGACTATTTTGGGGTGCCTCTCACTTTTTGATCGCTTTGTATTATACTTATTTGTGATGTAAGGTGACAAAAAATGGCTTTTTTTTACACCGTTTTCTTTTTTTTTTATGGTGTTCACCTGAAGGGTTAGGTCATGTCATATTTTTATAGAGAAGGTTATTACGGACATGGCAATACCTAATATGTATACTTTTTATTTATTTAATTTATTTTAACACAATAACAGTATTTTAGAAAAAAATATAATGTTTTAGTGTCTCCATAGTCTGAGAGCCATATTTTTTTTATTTTTTTGGGCCATTGTCCTATGTAGGGGCTCATTTTTTGCGGGATCAGATGGCGGTTTGATTGCTACTACTTTGAGAGGCATATGCCTTTTTGATCGCTTGGTATTACACTTTTTGTGATGTAAGGTGACAAAAATGGCTTTTTTTACACCATTTTTTTACGGTATTTACTTGAGGGGTTAGGTCATGTGATATTTTTATAGAGCAGGTTTTTACAGATGCGGCGATACCTTTTTTTTTTTTTATTTTTTTTTTTTTATTAAATACTTTTTTTATTTTATCAATTTGCATCATAACATAGAATTTATAAAAAAGAAAAAACATAATTACAAAAAACATCCCACCCACCCCCCAACCAGTTCCTCCCCCCTGCCTTGCAGAGAAAAAAAAAAGAACCAAAAAAATTATTAAGCCATTTAGCTATCGTCCCATTCCTTCCATATATTATGCCACTTTTCATAGGATCCTCGCTGTCTATACAGAATCTTCTCATAACTTCTGACCTTGTTGACCAAGTTAAGCCAGTTATTGCAGTCTGGAGCGGAGGGGGAAAGCCATTTTCTAGATATAAGAAGCCTAGCTAAAAAAAATCACTTTAGTCAGCAGTCGACCCTTCATAGCCTGACAATTAACCTCCGATAAATCCCCCAAAACCCATAGTTTGGGAGATAGGGGAATATCGATGGTAAGTCTTTGGGTTAAAGTTCTTTGAACCAACTTCCAGTACTTGCTCACCGTCGGGCATTCCCAGAACAGATGTAAATGATCTGCCCCGGGATCCCCACAGCGGGGCCACCCAGAGGATGCTGCAAGTCCTCTCCTGTGGAGCCACATGGGTGTTATATATATTTTGTGCATAATATTGAACTGAACCACAGTGTGATTGAAATTATGTGAAACCTGACTTAAACTATTACCTACATTCTCCCAATTCGGGGGACTCAAGCCTAACAGTGAAGTGGACCAGGATTTTTGTCCTGGAGAAAGACTATCCAAAAATAAATTTTCCATCAAGTGTCTGTAACAGTGTGATATCTTAACTTTCATATCATCCTTATTTTGGATCAAATTTTGCAAGAATACAGGGGTGTCTATATTAAGTGAGTGATTGTCAGAAGTACTAAAAAGTGCAGACCGCAATTGAAAATATACATACCAAGCCACCTCACCTACATTTTCCCTTTTTATTAACTCCACAAGGGTCAGAATTTGTCCATTTTCAACCACTTGACTCAGGTAGTTAATCCCTTTATTCCTCCAGTATTGCTGACAGTTCAGGTCCTCGAGATTCAAAAGCTTCAAATTGTGCCACAGCGGGGTACAAGTAAGTGATGCCCTAACTTTAAACCAGCTCTTAATTACCATCCAGGCTTTCATAGCCATTCTGCAGAAAGGTTTATAGTGATTCTGAAAATTAAGTAAATAGTCAGACTCCAGTACTGTAAAAAAGTCCGGAAAGCCTGGCTATTTTCCCAGTCGTCAAAAAGGCAAAGTTGAGATTCCATAAAATAACCTTTAAAGTAGGGAAGATTAAGACCTCCCTGCTTATAGGGCATAGAAAAATAAACTGCCTTTAATCTTACCCGTTTCCTCCCCCATAGTAGATCATTGATCAGCCGCTCTATCAGTCTAAAGTACTTATCTTCAATCCATATAGGAGAATTACGAAGAACATAAAGGACCTGGGGCAGCACCACCATTTTTATTAACGAAATTCTATCCGCTCTTGCAGACAGAATTCTTTGCCATATCTTAATTTTTGATCTTAACTTTTGCAATAGAGGGATCAAATTCAGTTGTAGATAATCTTGAGCCTTGGCGGAAGTTACTATCCCCAGGTACTTCATTGTCTCGGAGATCGATAATCTATTGATCAGATCAACAGGAAGTCCTCACAATTCATCTATTGGAAGAAGAGTAGTCTTAGCCCAGTTAACCTCCAGACCGGAGGAGTGACAAAATAAATTAACTAGCTCATAACTCGAGGAAGTGTGCTATCTGTTTGATGGAGAAAAAATTTAATATCATCTGCATATAAAGATATGCGATCCTGCTTCCCCATTACCCCGAAACCAGCCACCCTTAGATCCTGCCTTATACTAACCGCAAGAGGTTCAATATAGATGTTAAAGAGAAGAGGAGAGAGAGGAAAGCCTTGACGGGTGCCTCTCTCTAGTTCAAAGCTCTCAGTCTGCATATCATTAATCCTGATCCTAGCGGCCGGGGACTTATATAGCAGCTGTATCATTGCGATAAATTTAGGGCCAAAGCCCATTTTTTTCATCACCTCCCAGAGAAACGGCCACTTGACTCTGTCGAACGCCTTAGTGGCGTCTAACGACAGGATGGAGCGGGCGCCATCCCCGGGAGACTGAATATTAGTGAAAAACCTATGTAAATTATAGTGGGTGCCCCTTTTTGGCATAAAACCATTTTGATCTGGATGAATAACAGAGGGCAAAACCCTATAGAGCCTCTTTGCCAAGACTTTTGATAGTAACTTAACATCCGTATTTAACAGAGAAATTGGTCTATAAGAGCTCAACTCTACCAGATCTTTATCTTTTTTTGGGATCAAGACTATTAACGCTTCCATCATGGATCTTGGAAGATCTCCTCTATGTAGTGCTTGAGAGAACACTTCTAATAAATGAGGGAGAATAAAATCACCATATTTACGATAAAGTTCATATGAAAGGCCATCGGGGCCTGGCGATGAGTTCCCAGAGATAGCCTTTAGGGCCTCCTGAAGCTCCAGGAGGGTTACTTCTTTCTCCAAAGAGTTTTTTTGAATCTCTGTTAGCACTGGGAGAGAAATTCTCTCCAGGAACAGCCTCGCCAGGTCTGATTAAATACCAGGGAGGCCTTATATATCTGAGTAAAGTATTGCAAGAAAGCGTCTCTATTTCCCTCTGGGTCGCGTGTAATCACCCCATCCAGATTGCGAATAGAGACAATAACTTTCTTTTTCCTCTCCTGCTGTGAAACTATTCTAGCTAAAAGCTTACCGGGGCGCCCAGACTCTGAGAAGTACTTTTGTCCTTTAAAAAATAATCTATGGTTTGCTTTATCAATTAGATATTCCTCAAGAGAACGAGTAGCTTTCTGCATCTCTTCCTTATTAAAATCGGAAGGCAGGTTGATAAATCGTTCTGTTGAGGTTGCCACCATCCTAACCAATTCCTCCTCTTTTTCCCTAAAAGTTCTCCTCCTGGTAGTAATATCGCTAATAAGTACCCCTCTCAAATAGGCCTTCAAAGCATCCCATACTGAATTGATATTGGCAGAGGGGAAGTTCACCTCCCAAAAGGAAGATATAAGCAGCTTGGTAGAGTGATAATTGTCCATAATGGTAAGCCAGTATGGATTCAACTTAAAGCCAAGCCCCCTATTGACTTTGTTCTCCCCCATACAAACCTCAATCAGTACAGGTGCATGGTCTGAAATAGTTCTCACTCCGTATAGTATCCTTTTAATATTTTTCAAATTGTTCTCATTGGTGAATGCTAAATCAATTCTGGACATTGCTCTGCCACCCCTACTTACACAGGAGTACACTCTCTTACCTCCACCAAGATGACCCCATATATCCACCAAGCCAACCTCTAAACAAAACTGGCGTAGCGGAGAAGAACCAAAGTTCCTCCCTAAATCTGCATCCAGGGTCAGTCTGTCTGTTTTAGGATCCATAACAGCGTTAAAATCTCCCATCAAGACAAGCTGACCTTCTGGCCTTTTCTCCAAAAATAATAACAGTTGGCTAAGTGGATACACCGAAAAAGGTGGAGGTATATAAAAAAAAGCTAAAGTGTAGTTCTGTCCGTAAAGTCTACCATATAAAAAAATAAATCTACCCTGTTCATCTATGGAGGATTCTACTAAAACAAAGTTTATAGAGTGATGGATTAAGACCGAGACACCCCTTGAAGCAGTACTAAAAGTCGAATGATATGATTGTGCTTGCCAACCCGTTGTCAAACGGGACGCAGTCTCCTTAGTGAGATGAGTTTCCACTATGCAAATAATTGCCGGTAGAAATCTTTTTATTGCATCCATGATGGCTTGTCTCTTAACCCTTTCCCCAAGACCTCTAACATTCCAGGAGACGATTCTAGTTAGCATTAATCAAGAACAAAAATAAATAAATAAAAAAAAATAAAAGCACCCCCATGCCCCTGCAAGGCAGAGTCCCCTCCCCGTTCCCCTCCCCCTCCACTGGTCCGCCCGATCCTGTCAGCAAACCTCTACCATTCAGCCATTCTCCTCCCTCTGCCCCATCCCCCCCCTCTCCCCCAGTCATCCGGACACAAAATTTCAGATGCCCATTCGTTCAATCCAGTCTCGTGCTTGTTCCGGTTTTTCAAAGAAATGGGAAGTCCCATTGTAAATCACTCGTAGCTTCGCTGGATACAATATCGAATATTTAATGTCCTTAGTGGCCAGGTGTTTCTTAATCTCCATAAAGCTTCTTCTTTTTTCTTGGGTCTCCCGAGCAAAATCTGGAAAGAATAATAATTTAGTGCCCTGATGTTCAATAGGTGAGCATTCCCTTGCTCTTCTCAATGTCGTATCTCTGTCCACAGACAATAACTGTCCACAGACAATAACAGCTTCATTAGAATTGCTCGAGGTGGTTTTCCAGGAGTTGATTTCCCCCCGGGAATACGATGAGCTCTTTCTATTTGAAACATGGAGGAGAAATATTCATTCCCAAGATTTTTGAAGTTCACATCTTTGAGTTGTTCCATCAACTGCCGGCCTTCTGGGTATCCAATTATGCGTATATTATGTCGCCTTGATCTATTTTCCAGGTCCTCAAGCTTAACTTGTAGGCTATGATTTTCTGAAGCGAGCGTCCCCATTTTTAATTTCAACATATCAACATCGGATTGCAAAGAATCAGCCATCTTCTCCACATTAAGAACTCGCTCACGGATTTTGGCCAGATCTTCCCTTATTAGAGATATGTCGTTCTGCATTGACCCCAGTTGGGTGGCCATCCCTTGCATTAAGGTGCCGTTGCTTTTTACAGCACCCAAAAAATTTTCTAAAGTCAAATGGTCGTGTTCAGACTCAGTCTGTATTGGCAAGCTCACCTCCCCTCTTTCCTGATCCGCTTCTGATGACCCATCTTCAGAGAGCTCGTCTGTTTGAGGGGCAGTTATGTTTTTCTTAAGATTTACACTTAATTTCCCCTTGAACAGTCCCTTTTCATTTGAAGCAGGGGATTTTAGATATTTATCAATTTTTCCCTCCGGGGCCTTAACACCCATCTTTACTCCAGAGGTATCCACCGACCGCCGTTTCGGAGCCATTGCCCCTTCTTTTTCTTTTTTTTTTTTTATTATTATTATTATTTTTTTTTCCCCTTTTCTTTTCCCTTTTTTTTTTCCCTTCCCCTTTCTCCTTTCCTCTTCCCCCCCCCTTTCCTTCTTAATTTCCTTTCTTTTTTCCATCCCCTTTTTCCCCTCTCCTCTTTTCCTCTCCTCTTCTCCTTTTTTTTTTTTTTCACTTTTCACTCCCCCCCCCCCTCTCCTCTGTTCCAGAATGGCACTAAGCAACATTGCAGAGGGGACAGAGGGGGCAGGGGCAGCAGGAGAGTGTATATAAAATACATTAGGGAGACCTAGGTCAGATGCACAAAATGCCAGGTATAATACAAAAAGATCACTTAGCTGACGTCTTCACCCAGCCAAACGGAATCAGATAGAGGGCACAAGGAAGAGGACAGTTCACCACCATCAGGGGCATCAGAGGTATCGGAGGCAGTCCAAGCCAGCACGGCGGAGAGCGGCCACGGAGCAGGAGGGAGACGAGGGAGGGGCAGGCAAAGCCCGATGCAGCAGAAGGAAAGCCATGTCTAAAGGGGGCAGGAGAGCAGACAGGAGGAAGAGCCAAGCCCCGCAAACACCAGCCGGGCGGGGGGAAACGACCAGAGCCGAAGCCAGTGGATCTGGTGGCTATATAATACAGTACAGTACACCATATAGTGTACTGTACTGTATTTTTTTCACTTTACATAGTCTAATCAGACTTCTGCCTTTAGCAGAAGTCTAATTAGACTTTCAGTACCAGGGAGAGCAGGACGCCTCTGAAAGCGTCCTGCTGCCATGGTAACCATCATCCGCTGCAAGAACTGAGCAGCGGGTGATGGGGAGGGAGGGATCTCCCTCCCTGTTAACCATTTCCATACAGCCGTCCTTAAGAACTGCGGCATGGAAGTGGTTAAAACTGTTGACATCTGCATCACAGATGTCAGCAGTTTTTAGCAGAGTGTCAGCAATGTGCTAAAGCCACTAACCACTAACCAACCGCCCGCGCCGCCCGAAACCACCCCCCCTGCACCCCCGCAGCCACAATATGATTGGGGGCTACAGGGGGGGTTAAAATATAACACTTTGGGAAACATTTAGTCTCTGATCAGAGACTGCAGAAAGCGCTGCAAACCGCAGGTCTGAATTGACCTGCGGTTTGCAGCGATCACTGATACGGGGGCATTGTAACAAGGTACCTGCTGAATGATTTCAGCAGGTACCTTGTTCCGGTCACTGCTGGCTGAGCAGCAGTGATTGGAACTACTCATGACGTACTGGTACGTCATGGGTCCTTAAAAGAATGAGGAATCATGCCGTACTGGTACATCCTAAGTCCTTAAGGGGTTAAAACATCATTTTTCCGAGCAATGTGGGCACATATAAAGCTATTGTAATATCTGACATGCCAACCATTGTCTCCAGTCTCAGGAAACTTCTAGCAGCTTAAAAAATGTAGCAATAGTGACCCATGCATGTATTGCGTGTGCAATACCCGCATATTACGTTGCCGATTTTCATAATAACAAAAATATGAATATTCGCCCAAATATTCGCAAAATATCGCAAATTCGAATATTGCCCCTGCCGCTTATCACTACCAGGCATGCAGGAATTCTCATAGGCCAGTGCTTTTCCTGTAGCAGGGATACCCAACCTGCGGCCCTCCAGCTGTTGCAAAACTACAACTCCCAGCATGCCTGGACAGCCTACAGCAGGGCATGATGGGAGTTGTAGTTTTACAACAGCTGGAGAGCCGCAGGTTGAGCATTCCTGTCCTATAGTGTGCAAATATGGTCACCACTAGTGATGAGCGAGCATCAGAGTATTCGGTGTTCAGCCCGAACACATTGCTATATTCGTGTGCTCGGCCGAGCACCCGAGTATAATGGAAGTCAATGGGAGACAATCAGGCACCCCCTGCTCTGAGGAGGGGAGGGTGCCAGGTCCATTGGAAAAGGTCGGAAAGTTATAGAAACACCACCGAAAGGGATCGGAAACAGCATGGGGAATATGTCTGGATGCATCTTGGACTCCCAGGTCACTGCTGGGAACCATGTTGTCCGAGATGTACGCCACTTTTACAGACTGACAAAAATACGCACTAAGTTAAAGGGTTGCCAAAAATTACAAGGAACCGGCACTACAATATACACTTTATTACACATAAAAGAGGGCATCATACACACCCTTGAAAAATTATGATTGGTGGCCTGCTGGTGACCCTCAAAAACATTTGGAGCAAGGCCTTGCTGGTGACCCTCTAAAATGTTAGGGATGAGGGCCTGGTGTTGAGCTGACCCTCTAAAACATTAGGGGAGAGGGCCTGCAGGTGAGCTGTCGCTCTAAAACATTATATACTAGTGCCTACAGGTAATCTGACGCTCTATAACATTATATGCAAGTGCCTGCAGGGCAGCTGATGCTCTAAAAGATTGCATGCAAGTGCATGCTGTTCAGGTGATGCTCTAAAACATTATATGCGAGTGCCTGAAGGTGAGCTGATACTCGAAAACATTATATGCGAGTGCCTGCAGGTGAGCTGACGCTCTAAAACATTATATGCGAGTGCATGCAGTTCAGCTGACGCTCTAAAACATTATATGCGAGTGCATGCTGTTCAGCTGATGGTCTAAAACATTATATGTGAGTGCATGCTGTTCAGCTGACGCTCTAAAACATTATATGCGAGTGCATGCTGTTCAGCTGTCCCTATAAAAAAATTTGAGTTGAGGGCCTTCAGTTGAGCTGACCCAATAAAAAAATTTGAGTGGAGGGAATATATACAATCTGGATGAGGAGGAGAAGGAGGAGGAGAAAACAAGATTCAACCATATACTCTTTTTTTTGGGTGGAAAAGGTGCATGGGACTGCACTAAAGTAGATTGAGTACATTATAAATAATACATTGAAATTGCCTTTATGTTCATCATCAGCTCAGCTCTCCTCTCGTGGAGTTGAGAAGTCAGGGGCCATCCAGGCCTTGTTCATTTTTATCTGAGTCAACCTGTCAGCATTGCCAGTGGACAAGTGGCTATGCTTATCTGTTATAATGACACCAGCAGCACTAAATACACGCTCAGACAAAACGCTGGCGGCAGGGCAGGCCAGCACCTCCAAGGCATAGAGCGCAAGTTGGTGCCACGTGTCCAGCTTGGAAACCCAGTAGATGTAAGGCACTGAGGGATCATTTAGGATGCTGACACGGTCTGCTATGTATTCCTTCACCATCTACCAAAACGTTTCCCTCCATGCAGCACTATGCCGCGCTTCAGGGTGAAGTTGCTGGTGGGGCTCCATAAAAGTGTCCCATGCCTTGGAGAGTGTTTCCGAGCGTTTGTTGGAACTGCTGTGTGTTCCCCTTGCCTCCTTTCCTCGGTTGCCTAAAGAAGTACGGATTCTGCCGGCCTCGTTGTCAGATGGAAAATTTTGAAGCAATCTCTCAACAAGTAAATTCTGGTAGTGCACCGTTTTACTTGTCCTCTCCACCACAGGAATGACAGATGAGAAGTGCTCTTTGTAGCGGGGGTCGAGAAGGGTGAACACCCAGTAATCCGTGTTATCTAAAATGCGTATAACGCGAGGGTCGCGGGAAAGGCAGCCTTACATGAAGTTAGCCATGTGTGCCAGAGTACCAACAAGCAAGACGTCGATGTCGGCATCAGGATGACTCTCCATCTCCTCATCCTCCACCTCCTCTTCTGCCCATCCATGCTGAAAAGATGGAAGTAAAGTTCCATGGTTACTACCCTCTGTAGCAGAGGCAACTGTCTCCAGCTCCTCCTCCTCTTCATGGCCCAATTCGCGCTGAGAAGACCAACTGGGGTAGGTCTGGCTATCGCCCTGTGTCATCTCCTCCCCCATTACCTTGTCTGCCACATTCAATGCATCCTCCTTAATTGTAAGCAGCGATCGTTTGAGTAGACACAGCATTGGGATTGTTACATTGATAATAGCGCTATCGCCACTAACCATCTGTGTGCATTCATCAAAGTTTTTTAAAACCTCACATAGGTCTGACATCAATGCCCACTCCTCGCTTGTGAATAGTGGCAGTTGACTGGAAAGGCGACGACCATGTTGCAGCTGGTATTCCACAACTGCCCTCTGCTGTTCACTGGTCAACATGTAGAGCGTAGAATTCCACCACGTGCTCAAATCGCACAAACGAACGGTGAGCGACGACTGAAATGGGCACACACGCGGTGCGCCTTTTCTAGTAGCTTCTTCACATTGGGTAGATTTTGATAAACCACTGAACCACTAAGTTTAAGACGTGGGCTAGGCATGGGATATGTGTCAGGTTGCCGAGCTCCAAAGCTGCCACCAAGTTACGGCCATTGCCGCCACCAAGTTACGGCCATGGGTAGCTCCTGTGCCATTGTCAGACATAACCATGTCTGGTTGTAGGTTGAGTGGCGAGAGCCACAGCTCGGGCTGGCCCCTATACCCTGCCATAACTCTGTGGCAATGTTCGGTTTGTCCTCTAAGCAGATCAGCTTAAGCACAGCCTGTTGACGAGGTGGAAGTGGAGGAGAAGGCAGAGGAGGAGGAGAAGTGGGGGTGGGAGCCAGAAACATAGCTGCTGGCGGAGACCCTGAAGGACGTAGGGCTCGCAATCCTGGGCATGGGTAGCTCCTGTGCCATCCCAGGGTACGACTCACACCCAGCCTCTACAACATGCACCCAGTGTGTGGTCAGGGAAATGTAGTATCCCTAGCCACCAGCACTTGTCCATGTGTCCGTGGTGAAGTGGACCTTCGCAGTAAGGCTACTTTTACACTGGCGTAAGGTACTGATCCGTCTGGTATTTGCGTTTGTATCCATTCAGAACGGATCCGTTTGCATTAGCTTTAAAAAAAAATGTCAAAGTCAAAACGGATCCGTTTTGAATTACATTAAAAGTCAATGGGGAACGGATCCGTTTTCATATGCACCATATTGTGTCATTGAAAACGGATCCGTCCCTATTGACTTACATTGTAAGTCAAAACAGGTCCGTTCGGCTCCGCATCGTCAGATGGACACCAAAACGCTGCAAGCTGCGTTTTGGTGTCCGCCTCCAGAACGGAATGGAGACTGAAAGGAGCCGAACTGATGCATTCTGAACGGATCCTTATCCATTCAGAATGCATTGGGACTGAACTGATCCGTTTTGGACCATTTGTGAGATCCCTGAAACGGATCTCACAAACGGAATCCAAAACACCAGTGTGAAAGTAGCCTAAGTGCTTTGGTCAGGGCACGGGTGATGTTCCAGGACACATGCTGGTGTAAGGCGGGCACAGCACACCGTGAAAAATAGTGGCGGCTGGGGACTGCGTACCGAGGGACGGCCGCTGACATCAGGTTGCGGAAGGTCTCAGTGTCCACAAGTCTAAACATTTGAAGGGCCAGTAATTTCGAAAGTTGCACATTTAGTGTTATGGCCTGTGGGTTGGTATTTGCGCTTGCGTTCAAATGTCTGTGTTATCGACATTTGGACGCTGCGCTGGGACAGGGAAGTGGATGTTGTTGCTGGCTGTTCATGCGAAGGTCTAGGTGCAGGGCGAGGGGCATCCGGGCCTGCGTCTTTGACAGTGGATTGGCCAGCAGTGTGTAACACAGGGGAAGATGAGGAATTGGTGTGACCCGCAGACCCAGATAGTGGACCCAGGCATTCGGCCCACTTATTAGGGTGCTTGGATGCCATGTGGCAGATCACGCTGGTGGTGGTGAGGTTGCTAGTGTTCACGCCCTGGCTCATTTTGGTAAGGCACAGGTTGCAAACTACCACTCTTTTGTCATCTGCACTTTCCTCAAAAAAGCACCATACTGCGGAACACCTACCCCCTGGCAAGGTAGATTTATGCATGGGGGTGCTTCGTGTAACGGTTATGGGCCTGTTTGGTGTGGGCTGACTTCTCTCTTTTGAAACCCCACTGCCTCTTCCAGACTGTAGCAGTGCTGCGGATCCCTCCCCCTCTGTACTGCTGTCATCACTCGGCTTTTCACCTTCCCATGTTGGGTCAGTGACCTCATTGACCACCATCTCCTCTTCCATTTCCTCACTCTGCTCATCCTCCTGACTTGACCTAACCACAACCTCAGTGATTGACAATTGTGTCTTATCATCATCCACCTCGTGAACGAATGATTGCCATTCACCACCGTCATCTTCTTGAGATTGTGAAGGCTGAAGAGGTTGGGAATCAGGGCACAATATTTCAGCTACCTCTTCAAGCATGCTGGGCGCGAGGGCCAAATGTAATAGTGGCACTGGAAAGAGCTCCTTGGAATATCCGAGTGTGGGATCACTCGTTTGGCAAGCCTCTCCATGGTGGGACGAAGGATGATCAGAGTGAGGATTCGGTTGACCAGACTCTTGGCTACAGAGACTGGACAAGAAGGTGGTGCTTAACCGACTGGAAGCATTATCTTCAGCAATCCAACCGACCAACTATTCGCACTGGTACGACTTGGACATTGTTGTATTGCGCCGCCCAGCTAAGTTAGACATGAAGCTGGGTACAGTGATGTTTTATTTTTTTCTGCTCCACTGGCAGCAGGCACAGTTTCATTGCGCCCAGGGCCACGGCCTCTCCGTGCACCAACAGCATTACGCCCACTTCCCCGTCTCTTAGTGCTCGCCTTCTTCTTATTAATGTTTTTTTCACTAGATGTGGCACAGATTGGTTTACTGTCCGCTAAAGACACAATTTTCAGATGCAGGACAGTATATGTCACAGAAACCCACAGAAGATGGACACTATATGAGGCCCTTATTATTGGAATTTGTAATACAGAAACTGTTTGCAAATGTTCTACAGTGTTGGTTAAAGAACACCACAGATTATGGACACTAGATGTGGCCCAGATTATTAAAGACACAGTCTGTGGATGATGTACAATATATGTCACTAATGGGTATAAAATAAAAATATCTTGCTGCTGTCAAAGACACACAGAAGTCCAGAAAAGCTTTTGGTAGTAAAAACAGCATATGTCTCTCCCTGCACTGTCTGTCCCTTCAGAAGCACTGTCCCTGAGCCTGCAAGAGTTAAATCGATTGCTGTTGTAAAATGCACTCACACACACTTTTGTCCTTACAAGGACATTTGGGTCTTTGCGAATCTTGTTTCTGATATAAGATCTGGTTAATTTTGCGCCCTACTCTGTCTTTCCCTTCCTACGCTCTGCTCTCCCTGTCTACATCTGAGCCGAACATGCGTCATTGCATGCTATATAGCACCCGATGGCGCGTTCTGGCCAGCCAATCACTGTAATGCCAGCAGCCAACATGGCTACTGGCATTACAGTGAGGGCAGTACTTACCTGCACCTTTATTGGCTGCTTAAAACCCGCAAAACGTGCAGGGCGAACATTTTGCTCGAGAACATGCGCTACTTGGCCGAGTACCGCCATGTGCCCAGCATATCGATGCTCGAGCCGAACAGATATTCGGCCAAGCATGCTCGCTCATCACTAGTCACCGCTGCTGAATTGCAGGGTGGCCTTAACCCCTGGATACAAACAGTGTATAATGCATCATTTTACTGCACATGTCTGTAGGTAAAAGCATGACGGAAGAAGAAGCATGATGCTTACATGTCCCTAAGAGGAAGTGGGAGGGAGGGCTTGCTCTGATTGGCTCACATGCCCACAGACCGTCTGGGTGAGCCAATCTGTGATCAATCATCTAGAACAGGGATGCTCAACCTGCGGCCCACCAGCTGTTGTAAAACTACAACTCCCACCATGCCCTGCTGTAGGCTGATAGCTGTAGGCTGATCGGGAATGCTGGGAGTTGTAGTTTTGCAACAGCTGGAGGGCCGCAGGTTGAGCATGCCTGATCTAGAATGTCATTGTATGTTAGGCTGTCAATGAGTGAGGAAAGGTCTATGCAGTGTCTGACATAAAACAATCTTGATGACAGTGTATAGTTCACAATCAAACTTCTATTCTAGTGTCAAGGGACAGTGAAGGGAAAGAAGAATAATTGCTTAGAATAAGGAAAGGAAGGGCAAGCTTTCAGCCAAGGAATAAGAAGTGAGGAACTGAGGCTGGGTGTGCTAGACAGTGCTTTCTAGCTACAGTTACTGCCTTATAACACAACTGCAGCTGCTATAGAATGTTAAGAGCAGTTTGAGCAGAAATACAGCTTTTTTTCTCAAGTGTTGGTGTGGGGGGAATACGCTTACTATAACTGTAATACATATGTTCTATCAGAGGATAGAAATCATTTTAAATTTCTAGCCTGAAATCTGTGCGCATCTCCAGTAAGTTCAATTTTTTTTTTGTTTTGCATAATTTAGCTATAAAAGCGTGTTACAAGTGTGTAACAATGCTTAGAGTAGCATATTAAAGCTCTGAGTGAAAACACATGAAATTCTAGTCAGAAATCTGTGCCACGGCATCCCCAGACAAGTTCAAGTTGTTTTGTTTTGCGAAATATAGCAATACAAGTGTGCAATACAATACTTAGGGTAGTGTTTTAAATCTCTGCGTTTACAATTCAGAGGGTAGCATTTTAAATCTGTAAGTAAGAACACATGAAATACTAGTCCAAAATCTGTATCATGTCTGTTCATGTTTTTTGTTTGTTTTGCAAAATATAGCTGTAAAGGATATTTTTTATGTACTGATTGGTTCTGTCCCTTTAATTTTGTTCCCTTTTATTATTAACATTCTGTCTTATGATGTGCATTGTAATGTAGTGGGTTAGAGATACCCATTCCCGATTGTGCAGATAAGAATACACTCCTGAATTATCTCAGAGACATACGTGATACACACTGGAGGAGGGGCTGATGGGAATAACTGTGGTCTGCACTAACAATTTATTGGGATTCCACCTGGAACTTCAGACTAGGTAGGCTGTAAGTATTGATTTGCCCTATCTCTTGTATGCCCTGGGGTGTCAGTCATGTGTTATAAAGTGGTAGATAGCCATGTGCTATAGCATGATCGACCGGATCCCTACCTTATATTTAGGCTAATTATGGTTATTTACTTTTTATTATTCAGTATGTGATTTGTTTGTGTTAACTTATATTTATTCACTCATCCTGCGTAAGCTTATTCATTTTCAAATCTTTTGAATTCACATTACATTACACTTGTTGGCAGCAGTGAGATTTGAGAAAATGAATATGCTTATCAATGATGGGGTGTTACATAGAGAGAGGATAGTTCGGACCTGCCACTCCGAATGGGAATCCATACATTCATGGGAATTGTTTCTGTGGGCGGATTATTAGGTGTAACAGCGGTTGCTGTGCACCGCTGTTCCCCTGCTTACCGCCGCAGTCCTAGTCACCATTTTTAGTGGTGATCTACTGCCAGTGTTTCCTTTCAGCCCTGGCCACAGCATGCTTGCTGCTTGTTTCCTGCAGCATTTCCTTAAGGGCCGGGGTGCGTCACATCCTGTGTTTTATGGGTTAGATAATGTGACCTCGCCAACCAATACTAGCCCTCCTGCACATATATAAGTGGCTCAGCCCCCTTCCCAGATGCCTCAGTGTCAAGGTCCTTGTTTCCTGCTAAAGTTATTGATATTCGCTTGTGTTCCTGTCTAGAGATGTCCCGAACTGTTCGCCGGCTGCGGCCGAACATATGCGATGTTCGATTCGCCCCTTATACTTTATCATTGAGCAAACTTTGACCCTGTACCTCACAGTCAGCAGACACATTCCAGCCATTCAGCATACCCTCCCTCCCAGACCCTCCCACCTCCTATCAAAAAGCAAGGACAGCATCCATCTTAGATTCATTCTGAAGCTGCAGTGTTAGTTAGAGCAGGGAGAGTGCTGCTGCTGCTGAATTAATAAGGAAAGTGTTAGTTAGGCCAGTGTTCTGTGTCCACTCCAGTCCTCAAAGACTCACCGGACTCTTTCACACGAGCATGTCCGGATTTAGGCCACATTTACACGTCCGTAGTGTGTTGCAGATCCGCAACACACCGTGCAGGCACTCCCCATAGAGATGCCTATTCTTGTCCGCAGGCTGCAGACAAGAATAGGACATGCTCTATCTTTTGCGGAGCCGCGGCCGGATGTTTTGGGGCCGAAACCCGGAAGTTCTGGGCCGTTCCTCAGCAAATGCGGAAGCGTAGAGCACATGGTGTGCTCTCCGCATCACGTCCGGCCCTATTCACAATGAATGTTTCCGCATCCATTCCGCAGAATTGCGGAATGGATGGGGACAAAAATTGTGAATGTGTGAATGGGGCCTTAGGTCCTTATACGTTGCGGATTAGTTCAGTAAAAACTACGTAATTTCACAGGCAAAGCCATTCAGTCTTGCCTGCGATTGCGTTCAGTTGTTCAGTTTTTTCTGCGCGGGTGCAATGCGTTTTGACGCACATGATAAAAAACTGAAGGTTTACAAACAACATCTCCTAGCAACCATCTGTAAAAAACGTAACGCACCCGCACTTGCTTGTGGATGCAATGCGTTTTTCACGCAGCCCCATGCACTTCTATTGGGGCTAGTGAAAAACGCAGAATATAGAACATGCTGCGGTTTTCATGCAACGCACAAGTGATGCGTGAAAAAAAACGCTCATGTAAAGAGACCCATTGAAATGAATAGGTCAGGATTCAGTGCGGATGCTAAGCGTTCATGTCACACATTGCACCCGTGCGGAAAACTCGCTCGTGTGAAAGGGGCCATCTGCTGAAAGGACAGCGTCCTGACAGCACCCCAAAAAGCCATTTTTAAGGCACATACATCAGTCTGCTTTTATTTTTTTTTCTATATATATATATATTGCAGTTGCCTGCCCGTGTGTGAGAAGCCGCAGGCCCACAGACTATACTGTGTGCACACCACTAATATAGGGTGGCACAGTACCTTGCAGATAAAAAAGTCATTTAATTTTTACCCTTTAATATAATTGCAGTTGCCTGCCAGTGTGTGTCAGGCCCACAGACTGTACTGTGCCCACAGCCCACCACTCATATAGGGTGGCACAGTACCTTGCAGATAAAAAAAAGTCATTTCATTTTTACCCATTAATACAGGGATGCTCAACCTGCGGCCCTGCAGCTGTTGTAAAACTACAACTTCGATCATGCTCGGCTGTAGGCTTACCGGGCATGCTGGGAGTTGTAGTTTTGCAACAGCTGGAGGGCCGCAGGTTGAGCATGCCTGCTTTAATATAATTGCAGTTGCCTGCCAGTGTGTGTCAGGCCCACAGACTGTACTGTGCCCACTGCCCACCACTCATATAGGGTGTCACAGTACATTGCACGGCGCACGCGCAGTGACCTAAGATTCAAACGAAGCGGACCGAGCATGGGTCTTTTTCCATCTCCCGGGTTCCAAAAATTTATTCACTACACCAGCCCTGACCTTGATAAGGAACAAAACAGAGATTAAACTGATAGGAATAGTACTTAGTTAACACTAGTTGCATTGGTGGCATATTCCATTGGAAGTGCCCAAAATTAGAAGGAAGCGGACAGAGCAAACTTTTTTCTCTATCTTCTTTTCTCTATCTTTTTTCTCTATATTATATCCATGCAAGGATATAATTCAATACACATCGACCTGATAGGGGGCTTAACAAAGATTAAAATGGTAAGAATAGTGGTTCACACTATTTGTATTGGTGGCACAGTATATTGCGCGGCGCACGCAGTGCCCCGAATTGGAAGTAAGAGAATCAATCATCTTTTTCCATCTCCCGGTTCCTAAAAGCTATTCGATTCACGTCCCCTGATAGGGGATATAACAGGGATTAAACTGATAGGCATAGTACTACTTAACACACCACTCATATAGGGTGGCACAGTACATTGCACGGCGCACGCGCAGTGCCCCAAATTGGAAGGAAGAGGACCGACCAACCATCTTTTTCCATCTCCTAAAACCTATTCCATACACCGGCCCCTGATAGGGGACAAAACAGAGATTAAACTGGTAAGAACAGATTTTTTTAATTTAAAAAAAGAGGACAGCCTTTGCGGAACTGGGTATTTTTTGGCCGCGTTACTGAACGCTCATGCACAATGGTTGTAGGCTCATGCGTCCTTTTGTGGAGGTGATAAACCTGATCAGTCAAACCCAAGGCAACATCATCGACCTCATCCCATATGCGTTTTTTCTGGACCGTGCCTTGCGAAGAGTGCTGGATCAGACCGTAGATGAGCATGAAGAGAAAGAGTTGTGGTCACCATCACCACCAGATGCAGCCTTGTCGTCGTCGATTGCTGGACCTGCGGCAATGCAGAGAGAGAAGTCTGAAGAAGAGGAGTCAGAGGAGGAAGGTGGCTTGAGGAGGTGGAAGACCAACCACAGCAGGCATCCCAGGGGGCTTGTTTTCACCTTTCGGGGACCCTGGGTGTTGTACGTGGCTGGGTGGAGGAAGAAACCTTCAATGATGTCAGTTAGGACAAGGAACGGGACATGGCTAGCTTGGTATCCAACCTTGTGCAAATGGGGAGTTTGCGGTTGTGCAAATGGACTGTTTGCGCTTGTTTGCGGTGCGTTAAACAGGGAGTTTGGTCTGTCAGAGTTTGGTCTGTCAGAGTTTGGTCTGTTACTAAGAAGCGGGCATAACCCTTACACTACCTGATCGATACAAAATCATACCTGATCGTATACACACTGTGGATGTTTTAAAGCACGTTATTCCAAACAATTTAGGAATGTTAGGCGATTTATGCCCTTTATAGATTAAAACCCGACTCTGCGTCAACTACATAATTTTCCATGGGAGTTTTGCCATGGATCCCCCTCCAGCATGCCACAGTCCAGGTGTTAGTCCCCTTGAAACAACTTTTCCATCACTATTGTGGCCAGAAAGAGTCCCTGTGGGTTTTAAAATTTGCCTGCCTATTGTAGTCTATGGCGGTTCGCCGGGTTCGCCGGATCGCGAACATTTGCGGAAGATCGCGTTCGCCGTTCGTGAACGGAAAATTTTATGTTTGCGACATCTCTATTCCTGTGTTCCTGATTCATACTTGTATTCCTGGATTCTGCTACCTGTTTGATCCCTGCCAGCTTGACTTGACTATCCAG
This sequence comes from Bufotes viridis, assembly GCA_033119425.1. Taxonomy (NCBI): domain Eukaryota; kingdom Metazoa; phylum Chordata; class Amphibia; order Anura; family Bufonidae; genus Bufotes; species Bufotes viridis. The sequence continues at coordinate 341,368,631 of CM065592.1, read as the reverse complement.
TTGCCGACCCGGATTGCCTGACCTGTACCTATTCATCCTGCCCTGACCTATTGCCTGTTTGACTTCACCTCTGCCTCATCCTTTGGTCCTGCACTATTGCTCCTGGTTACGACTCAGCCTGCCTTGTGTGCCTATCCTCCTCAAGAGGTAAAGACCTGGTGTTCCCCTCGCGAAAGTCTATCCCCACCATCAGGGGTTCTGTGAAGATCGAGGGGTTCACTGTCTTAGACAATGCACTTAGAGGAGGTAGGACACGTGGCACAGTGGGTTCACACTGGTTCTTGACATTAGGGTTGCACATGTTGTGCAATTCTGTTACAAGCTGTGAGTGGGGCTGGCTGTAGTAGGCTTGGTAGAACCTAGCAAGGTTCTTTTGGAAGTTGTAGAACTGAGCAAATTTGAATGAAAATCTGTAAGACTCTGAAGTTAGAGCTTGCAGATTGTGGACATCAGAGCTCCAGTAATGTTGAGGGGGTTCTGATGAGTTGATGAGCCAGCGCCTGCAACAGCAAAATGCAGCATCTCTCGCAGAAAGGCCTGGAAATGCTGCATTCTTTCAGCCCTCTGTGATGGTGGTAACATGTTCGCCATTTTGTGTTTCTACCGGATGTCTAAGTACGTTGCCACCCAGTACTGGTCCTTGGCCTTTATGCTTTCTATAGGGGGGTCCCTCTTCAAACCCCGGAGCATGAAGGCCCCCATTTGCACTAAATTGTAAGCAGTGGAGCGCCCTGGCTCCTTCTAATCGCCCAGGAGAATTTCGTCCTCGGTTTCCTCCCCCCAGGGATCCCTGAAATGTTTATTGTCCCCTCAAAGTCTGCTCTTCTTTCTCCTCCTCCCCCCAGCAACCATCCTCCTCTGACTCCTCTTCAGACTCCTTTTAACTTGTCTCAGATGCAACTTCCTCATCATCCAGCTCCTGCTCGATGGCTTCTTCTGGGAGAAATATTTCCTTCCGGGGACCTTCCATTGCGGTGTGCCAATGGCCACAAATCTTCTAAAGGCCTCCGAGTACATCAGTTTATATGGCAGTAGTTGGCAGGCTAGCAGTTCCAACAAGCCAGCGTTCAGCCGTTGGGCAAGAGGGTTATCCGGCGTCATCAACTTTTTACACTCAAACATTTGTGCCACGGAAGCCTGCCTTCTGCCAGATAAACGCGACGATGCCATGGTGGAAGGTGGAGTGAAGGACAAATGAGAGGAGAGAGGCAGGACGTGGAGCGCCAGGAGTGTGGCTTTGTGGGTTCTGACGGCATTGCTCCCACTGGGCTCGGTGATGGGAGGCCAGGTGCCTTCTTAAGGTGGTTGTCCCTAGGTGAGTGTTGAACTTACCGCGACTTATGCATTGACAGAACAGGTTGCAGATAGCAACACTATTGTCAGCACCTGACGCGTTAAAAAAAGCCCACACTGCGGAGCCATGTGCCTGCATCCTAGGAGTGCCATAAGTGACCGTGCATGGTGGATGGCTCACTCCAGATACATTTGCTTTTTGCCTCCTGTGCCCTGCGAGCTCAACCTGCTTCTCCTCCTTCTCTTCCCTCTCTGCTGCTCCGTCTTTCCCTCTGAACTCCCCTCCTATTCCTCTCTTGTGGGTACCCACAAGACGTCCATCAACATGTCATCATCGTCACCTTCACCCACACTGACATTTGAGATCTCAGAGTAGGCAGCATCAGCAGGGACCTCCCTCCTTCGGCTGATCTGGGTACTGTTGTCAGACCACTGAGTGGCGGCCGTTGCTACCTCCTCTTCCTCATCCGATGTCAAGAATGGCTACGCATTAGTAAGGTCTGGGAAAGGATGGGAATATAATTCCTCTGACTCGAGTGGAGGGGCTATGGTGGTAGTGGTGGTGGTGTATTTGGGGGTGCACACAGCAGAGAGTGAGGAGGGTGCAGATACAGAGGATGAGGAGGGTACAGAAGGCTGAATGAGTAAGTTAACCAACTCTGGTGCGCCCTTTGAAGTAATCGCAGGCGCCTTCTCCAACTTCCCACTTAGCTTCCGGCATGGTGCACCTACTCGACCCCTACCACCCCTGGGGAACAGCCTGCCTCTTTCTCTGCCTGTCATTTTCAAAATTACCCTGTGCATAAGTCCCTAGAGAAGAGCAGTATTTGTGGAAGCAGGTATATCGCAGGCCTCAATCAATATTTGGTGGAAACAGGTATATGGAACCCCTTAATCAGTATTTTGTGGAAGCAGGTATATCGCAACCCTCAATCAATATTTGGTGGAAACAGTTATATCGAACCGCTTAATCAGTATTTTGTGAAAGCATGTATATCGCAGCCCTCAATCAATATTTGGTGGAAGCAGGTATATCAAACCCCTTAAATCAGTATTTTGTGGAAGCAGGTATATCACAGCCCTCAATCAGTATTTTGTAAAAGCAGGTATATAAAACCCCTTAATCAGTATTTTGTGGAAGCAGGTATGTCGCAGCCCTCAATCAATATTTGGTGGAAGCCAAACCCCTTAATCAGTATTTTGTGGAAGCAGGTATATCACACCCGTCAATTTTTTATTTTTTTTTGCCACAACAGTCATATTGCACCACCCTGTTTATTTGGGGCAACAGATATATCGCAGCCTTCAATCAGTATTTTGTGGAAGAAGGTATATCACACCCCTCAATCATTTTTTTTTGGGCAACAGGTACATCACACCCTTTGCAAATAGTTGTTCCAATAGCGATCTAACAGTATCGCAGCAGAGCCGCACACAACTGCTGCACAATACAAATGCACTATAATATACTTTCTAACTCATAGTATATCACACCTATTAATAGCATACATATACCAGTCCTTAAAAGGACTTTTGTGGCCCTATTAGCTAGCATTTGGAGTCCCTAACAGTCTGTCCCTGCTCCACAAAGCAACCTCTTCCTACACTGGCAAAACACAGAATGTAAAATGGCTGCCAGATCTGGTTCTTTTATAGGATGGGGGGTGTCCATGTGCTGAAATGTCTCAATTGGCTGTCCTGTCCCACCTGATGGATGTGTCATGGGTCAAAGTTCGGTGCAATGGAAAAGAATATGGCACTGGCAGACATCGCCATATGTTCGCATGTTCGGCGAATTGCAAAGGTACAAAGTTCTCCGCGAAACGACCGCCTGGCGAACCACAAGGCCATCTCTAATGGTAAGTGTGATACATGCATGACTGCGTCAGTTAATAATGAATAAGTATTGTACCTAGTGTCTGCCAATAGATGTGCGGCTGCACTAAGAATATGAAGATGAAGGTGTTAGGAAAATATCTCAATTGAAATAGTGCTGGTTTCTGAGTGTGAGAACATATGTTGAAAGGACAGATTAACTATTGTCTGGCATATGTATAAAGCTCAATAAGGTCAATAAGCTCAATGGTTGATGTGTCTGGGGTGTTAAGGGAAATAGACACAGAGAGAGATATTTTATGTCCACATCCATCCCCCTTCTAGTCTAATTGTTTAAATCTGTTTTCTCTCCTTTTGTTGAAGTCTCAGGAAAGTTGGATGAATTCTTGAGAGAACACTTAAGAAACATATAGTTTGTTAGGCCCAAGAATCCTTAGATAAGGGATTTTGGATTCTGTGTAGGGATGAGCGAACTTGGAACGGAATGTTCAGGCTTGTACCGAATATTATGGTTCCCGGGCACCCGAACACGGACATTGGCGCTAAAGTCTATGTTCGGTGTTGAGATTTTACATAAAGCTTGTTGAATAATCTTTTAAGCTGTGGGCACTTGAAAACCATCACAGTCATGCTTAGTCACCTATAGTACTCACCTTCCCTGGTCTTCCTTGCTGGGACCTGCGCTTTACTGTCCTGACAATGTACAGCGTCAGAACGTAGTGCGCGCACTATGAACTGACGCTGCACGTAGTCAGACGACAGAGCACCGCAGGCCGGGAAGACAGGGGACCGCACCTTCTGCCGGAGGTGAAAAGGAGCCGAGGCGCAGGATAGGTAAGAGGAGGTTTTTATTTTAATCTGATCTGAGGTCTGATGGGGTCTAACATTGAGGGCTGACTTGAGGTCTGATGGGGGTCTAACATTGAAGGCTGATCTGAGATCTGATGGGGGTCTGACAATGTGGGCTGATCTGAGGTCTGATGGGGTTCTGACATGGAGGGCTGATGCGATATCCTGATAAGGGGATCAGATGTGATGTCTTCATATGGGGGCCTGATCTACTGTCCTGATATGGCCGTCTGATCTGAAGTCCTGATATTTATGTGAGGTCTGTTCTGATGTCCTGATATTTATGACGGTCTGATATGAGGTCCTGATATTTATGGGGGTCTGATCTGATGTCCTGATATTTATGGGGGACTGATCTGAAGATCTGATAAAAAAAATATTTTTTTCTTATTTTCCTCCTCTTAAACCTGGGGTGTGTCTTATCATGGGGTGCATCTTATCAAGCGAAAAATACTGTAATCAGTTAATTGTCTAAAGCCATTTCTTGGGGTTCCAAACACCGCCTTTCCATTAATCTTATAGTAATAGGAGAGTTCATCAGTCTAGTATATAAAACACTTCTTCTGGTGCACGCAGGTGACAGGACATTCTGTGTCATTTTGTAGGCCCGAATACCACTCTACGAATGGTGAGGCTAGAACAAGTAGAGCCTGTAGTAGATTGGATGGCTGACAGTGCCTCCAGTTCCTTCACATTGTCTTCTGCCCAGTCCCCTGCTGAAAGTGCAGAATCGGCACCGGCGGCCCACAGGCATCTGCTTTTCACCTCAACCGCTTTCACATCAACCAAGCAGTCTGAGCCCCAAATCATGCAGCAGTAATTAATGGTTTTTGATGACTCTGCTGGCAGGGTTTCTGTAGGCCATCCACTTAGTCCTGCCCTGGAAGTGGAAGAGGTTGAGTGCATTGATGCCCAACCAGTTATGTTTGAGGATGAGGACATTTGAAGTCCACTGCAGCACGCCTCTGATGATAATGACTAAACATAGGTGTCAACTTTTGTGGCTTTCTGCAGTGTGCAGACCGGCAAGGAAGGCAGGGGTGAGGAGTGAAAGATGATGTGGAGGATAATGCCAACCCGCAAAGAGAGGATGAGAGGATGTAACAGCAACACCACCACCAGTGTCACCGAGCATCTTCACACTGTCCCATGGAAGCATTCAGCTGTCCATCCCCCAAACACTGGAGAGAAATGGGAAGTAGCCCCTTATCCACCAGTGAGCCGTGGCCCTGAATGCCAGCATTTCCAAATTCCTGGTCTTTGAAATGCTGTCATTCCATCTGGTGAAGACGGACCTGCACCACCAACTTCAGCACAGCCAGGGGGAAAGGACAACAGGCTGTTCTGAAACTCATCTGCTTGGGGAAAAAACCCCACACTGCACAAGAGCTGTGGACGGGCATGGAAGAACAGACTGATGAGTGGTTGGTGCCACTGAGCCTCAAGCCCGGCCTGGTGGTGTGCGATAATGGGCAAAATCTCATAGCAGATCTTGGCCTAGCCGGTTAGAGACACATCCCTTGCCTGGCGCATGTGCTGAATTTGGTGGTGTGGAAGTTCCTGAAGAATTTCCACGAGATGTCAGAGCTGCTGCAGAAAGTGCAGGCTGTCTGTGCGCACTTTTGGCGTTTTCACCCTGCTGCTGCTCGTCTGTCTGCGCTTCAGCATAACTTCTGCCTTCCTGTCTCATATGCGACGTACCCACAAGATAGTGAAGTTTCAGCTGCAGCGCAAACAGGTGAGTCGCACTGCGGAATAGCACAATTTCACGACCAACGAGCGGGCCTCCATGAGGGAAGTGTGTCCCGTGTTGCGCTGTTTCGATTCGAATACTCCAACAGGGCCAGTGCTGATCAAGCCGTCATCAGCGTTATTATCCCACTTCTATGCTTCCTTCATAAAATGCTTCAAGATTATTATTTCTTATATTGGCAGAGTAGAGAAGTATACCGGCCGCACCCAGCCATACTCCAGTGCAGTTTCTGCATTCTATTAGTCATTTCCCAATGTTTTTGGGACCTGCACAAGCAAAAATAAAATATAAATGGAATTTTTTTGGGGATTGTCAGAGTAGAGAAGTATACTGGCCACACCCAAAAAAATGGCTAAGGGTCGCATACAGAATTAACAGACAAAAAATCCCCACAAAAACAGTGTTGGCTTCCTCCTCTGCCTCTTCCACCTATACTGCCATGTCCACAACCTCCTCAACCTCCTACTCCACTTGCACCTCCACCTCCTGGTTCAAGATTATTATTTTTTTCTATTCTATGTTATTTTAAGTCATTTCCCTATCCACATTTTTCAGCAGGGCAATTATCCTGCTCTTATCCCCATTTTGCATCCTTTTGCAGCTCTCTCCATAAGCAAAATACTGATTCATTGGGTAATAGGATCGTTGGAGCGGTCACCTAAATCATCATTTGTTAGCACTGCAGCAGATCGTGCTGTCTAAATGGCACTCTGCTGCCAGCAAATAATGATTCTGTATGGGGACGAGTGATGACATTGGTGATTGGTGATACTGGGGAGATCGCTAAAAGTAAATGCAGCTCTCTCCTTCACTGATGAGTAGTCGATTGCCAGAAAGGAACGCTTTATTCCTGACAATCGCCTGCTGAATTGAGCAGAAATCATCTAACGCTAGTTTCACACTAGCGTTTACCATCTCTGGCAGGCTGTTCCGTTAGGAAGCAGCCTGCCAGAGATGTCTAGATCCAGCACTGCTGTTTGCTAAATGACTACATTCACTATAATAGGGGCTTGTGGAAATCTGACTGCAACACAGCAAACAGAATTCTCGGCATGTTTTCCAGGTTGTGGCCAGATCTCCGCTTGTCCCTATTATAGTGAATGGGGAAGGACGACGATGACGTAGCTTCTGGCAATGCCAGAATCCTTAGAAATCCAACAGGCTGTTCCGGCGATCTAAAAACGTCAGTGTGAAACAGGTCTAAGCCTGTTGTCTAAAAACATATGGTAATTGCTGTTGATCGCAACAATATTAATATGATTAAAACATTAGATTTCAAATTTTAGATAGCTATTTATTATTAATATTAAACAATTTTGGCATGCCCTTGACAGGCTTAAAAGGAAATCTAAATTAAAACAATATATACAGTAAGTTTTATTGTATGCACAACTTGTGAAATGCTGGCTGTGGAACCATAATCAATTTTTTTTTCATATTACTAAATGCAATTGTGTCTTTTAATGTTTATTTGGCATGTTGACTGGATATTATATAAGCTTTGCACCAGAAGAAAAAAGCAATATTCATATAAGTGGTTTATCAATAATTACTGCCAAAGGTTCTTTATTTGGGTATTGGCTTTTGTACACAGCTGGCAATTTTCTCTTATGTTTACTGGCATTTCTCTTCTTCATGAATTTAATATCTTTTATGTTAGAAGACAGAACTTATTAAGACCATGAATCTTTGCTGTGGTCCTGAAATGCTTAAATCACAATCTCTAGTGATTAAATGCATTGAAAGAGCAAGTGTTCAGAGAACTAACAAGACATGCTTCTAAGGCTACTTTCACATCTGCGTTTTGGCCTAATCCAGCAGCAATCAGCAAAAACACTTCTGTATTAATATTACAATCGGCTGCATGTGTTATGCACAGATCTGGTTAATTATCTCTAAAATGGCTATGACCTATCTGTCTCTAAAACCATTGTAAGTCAATCGGCTCCGCATCCCATGCTGGACAGAAAGATGGCGCTTGCAGCAACTTTCTGCGCGGCATGGGAACACAACCAAACGGAACTGAAGGCATTCTAGTGCACTCCGTTCTGTTCAGTTTTGTCCCTATTGACAAAGAATGGCAAAAAAACTGAAGAGTTTTCCTCCAGTATTAAGATCCTATGACGGATCTTAGTACCAGAAAGGGAAAACGCAGATGTGAAAGTAGCCTAATTGAAGCCACTTTTTTATTTATTTTTTTGCACTCACTTATTTTGAAATTCCAATAATGGTTGGAATAACATTAATTCTATTAAGAGGTCATAATAAAGTTGAATTCACACTAGTGCCTAACAAACCTATAAGCGTTTCTATGTGAAGAGGATTTGACAATGCGTGCTCTTTTTACAATTTTGCTAATTTTTGCAAGAAATGTTTCCAACTTTCCATTGGATCTGAATGGAGGCTTACAGAAATGCATTTTTGAAGGGATCAATAAAAAACAGCAATTTCAACATTATTTTTGAGATTTATTTTTATAGTGTTCACTGTTTTATAAACAACATACTAACCTTTTCAAGACCCTGGGATGTTCCATTTCTGTATTTTCGTTTTTTACTCCCTGCCTTCATGGAGCCATAACTTTTTTTATTTTTCCATTCATATAGCCATATGAGGACAAGTTGTACTCTCTAATGGCTCCATTTGATATTGAAATTGATGTATAGGGAGGCTGGAAAAAAATTCCAAGTGGGGTGAAGTAAAAAAATAAATAAACGCAATTCCACCAAAGTTTTATGAATTTCATTTTTAAGGCGTTCCCTAAGCAGCAAAATTGACATGTGCACTTTATTCTTCAGGTCAGTATGATTAAAGTGATACCACATTTGTATAGTTTTGCTTGCGTTTTAATACTTATAAAATAAAATAGTAATTAATAAAATATATATATTTTTAGGTCTGAGGTCCATAAATTCTGCTCTCCTGTTTTCCTCTGTGGGCATGGATGATGTGCCACTCACCGTACTATCCAGTGTCCTGAACGCCAGTGTCCTATACATGCTGCTGCTTACATGCTCCTGCGTGATGCCCTATTAGGGGGCACACATGCTCACCTCTGCCCTATTAAAGGGCCAGTGTGCACACTCCCAGATTCTTGCCCAGCCAATGACTGAAAGTACCTGTTTATTTAAGGCACCCTCTCCAGGCACAGGGTGCCTGAGCTTTAGGTTCCTTGGTCAATAGCCAAGGTGTTTAGTGCTATTGTATTTTACTTCTATTTATCTTATGTTATTTTCTGCCCACGTTGCTGCTGTTCCCTAATTTACGTTTCCATCATGTCTGTGTGTTCCTAAACATTCAAGTCCAAGTTCAGTTCAGCTTGTGTTTAAGGAAACCCAGTTTATTCTTCTCTGTCGGTGCTCCTGTCAATCCCCAGCCTGCCTGCCTTGTGTGTGCCTTACCACCATCCCACAAGTCGTTGCTGCACCATCTTTCCCCACTTCCACCTTTAATGTATGATGGAGGTCGGGGAGGGGTAAAAGGAGTTGTATGACATTTGGTAATTCAAAATTTTGGTCAAGTTCTCCAATTGGTTTAAAATAACAAATGGTGCTTTACTCATATTCTCTGCATTAGTGGCCCAGTCTTCCTGTCTCTGCTTGTTCACAAAGTGCAGCAGTGTCATGCCGTTATATGGTATGTGACCACTGCAGTCAATCCCTTTCTTCAGAGGCAGATTTTATTGAATAGAAAAGATTCTAGTATTGTTTTATAGATTCTTTTTAACTGTGTTTACTGTGAAGAATAAATTATTAAATTAAGTTTATAGTATGGGTTGTTATGATGGACTCATATCTTTTTAGCTATTTTTTGCAATAATAAAACATTTAATATGGGAGAAAAGTTTACTTATTTATTTATGCCATAATCAGCATTGACCACAGCATCTGATTGATAAAACAGTTAATTATGTGTAGAGGAGTGACTAGATGAGAAAGTACTAATATTCTCACTCCTTCTTTGAAAAAAAAAAGTGCCCCACTCATACAGTATGCAACATTCTAAGAGCAAGTATAAAGGGTTGATAACATACAGTACAGAGTTAACATCAACCCATACAAAAACAGGAGTAGGTTGGTGATCCTCCTCCTTGTACTTTACCCTTCTTCCTCCTCCACCTCCAGAACCCTCTCTTCTTCCACACAAGCCCAAGATAGAGCTGCAAGGGTAGTATTTGCAGCTATCTCCAATCTGTTCTCCTTTTCTTTCCAATATAAATCCAACACATTTTCTTGCAACCCCAACTAAATTCCTATGTACTATGCACTCTAGTTGCTGCTGAAGGCAAGTGGTTTTATATCATAGTATTTTAGGAAAAGAGGATTTATAGCTGTATGAGAGAAATTTATCAGTGTATTCATGCCAGTTGTCTGGTGTAAAAATGGTGTTTGGAATGAACATCAAATGAAGGCGGTCTGCAAACAGTGGCTCTGCAAAAATAGATACTGGCCATGTGCACCCAGGGTCTTATTGGCAAAATGCCTATTTTTGTCCACAAAACAGACAAGAATATGGCATGTTCTATTTTTTGGGGGGATGGATATGCAAACATACAGATTAAGGCAAAGGGTGTTGTTTGCAGCCCCATTGAAATGAATGGATCCACAAAAAATGTGGATGGAATGCGGGAAAAATATGGTTGTGTGCATGAGGCCTAATAAATTAATTGTTCCACTATTTCTGACATGGTTGTGTACATTGGGTGATGCAGAACGCAACTATTTTCTTTTATTAAGCACTTCCGGACAAGGCCATTTACAGCGATTCCTGATCAAACCTAATTTTGTGAATCTGACATGTGTCAATTTATGTGGTAATAACTTTGGAACGCTTTTACTTACCCAAACCATTCCGAGATTTTTTTCTTTCTCTTGACACATTGTAGTTCATGTTAGTGGTAAATTTGTGTTGCTATGTTTTACCTTTATTTATAAAAAATCCAAAATAGACCTAAAATTTAGGGGGAAAAATCACCATTTTCTAGATTTGAATCTGCTTTTAAAACAAGTAGTGATATCTCATAAAATTGTTATTAATTAACATTCACCATATGTCGACTGTCTTTGGCATCATTTTGGTAATGTCATTTACAGTTATTTTTAGAATGTTAGTAGACTTAGAATTTTAGAAGCAATTTTTGAAATTTTCAAGAAAATTTCCAAACTCAACTTTTTAAAGAACCAATTCCCACGATTTTGCGACTTTTCCAGAAAAAATAACATTTCTGGTTGGCAACCCTGCACATGATTACGGGGCCAGAACAGGAAGCAGTGAATTATATTGACTAAAGTTTTTCACTATCATGCACTACAATGTATCGAGAGAAAACATGTCTCAGAATGGTTTGGATAAGTTAAAACATTTCAAAGTTATTACCACATAAAGTGACAAAAAATTCCAAAAAAGGGCAAGGTGATTAAGGTGAAAAATGGTAAGGTCCTTAACCACCTCAGCCCTCCTAGCTTATACACCCTTAATGACCAGACCACTTTTTACAATCCTGCACTACACGACTTTAACGGTTTATTGTTCGGGCATACAACTTACCACCCAAATGAATTTTACCTCTTTTTCCTCTCACAAATGCAGCTTTCATTTGGTGGTATTTAATTGCTGCTGAGATTTTTTGTTTCTCTGATATTAATCAAAAAAGACCGCAATTTTTTCAAAAAAAGTGTATTTTTAACTTTTTCTGGTAAAATTGTTCAAATATAATTACATTTCTATACAAGTTTGTGTCAGAATTTATTGTGCTACATGTCATTGATAAAAAAAAATGCAATAAGTGTATATGTATTGGTTAGGGTAAAAGTTATAGCGTTTACAAACTATGGTGCAAAAAAATGAATTTACGCATTTTGAAGCAGCTCTGACTTTCTGAGCACCTGTCATGTTTCTTCAGGTGCTAGAATGCCAGGATAGTATAAATACCCCCCAAATGACACCATTTTAGAAAGAAGACACCAGAAAGTATTCACGGAGGGGCATAATGAGTTCATGTATGATTTCATTTTTTTTCACAAGTTAGCGAAAAATGAAACTTTCTGAGGAAAAAAAAATAAAAATAAAGTTTCCAATTCTGCTAACTTCTGGAAAAAAAAAATAAAAAATCTCCCACAAACTCACTGTGCCCCTCAGTGAATACTTTGGGGTTTCTACTTTCCGAAATGGGGTCATTTGTGGGGTGTGTTTACTGTTCTGGCATTTTGGGCGGGGCTAAATTGTTGAGCAACCTTGTAAAGCCTAGAGGTACTCGTTGGATTTTACGCCCCTTTACGCACCTAGGCTGCAAAAAAGTGGCACACATGTAGTATCGCCGTACTCAGAAGAAGTAGGGCAATGTGTTTTGGGCTGTATTTTTACATATACCCATGCTGGGTGAGAGAAATATCTCTGTAAATTGTCAACTTTGTAAAAAAAATTTAAAAAGTTGTCATTTACAGAGATATTTCTCACACCGAGCATAGGTATATGTAAAAATACACCACAAAACACATTGCCCAAATTCCAATGAGTACCTTTAGGATTTCACAGGGCATTTTTACGCATTTGGATTCCAAACTACTTCTCACGCATTAGGGGCCCCTAAAATGCCAGGGCAGTATAAATACCCCACAAGTGACCCCATTTTAGAAAGAAGATACCCCAAGGTATTCCGTGAGGGGTATGGTGAGTTCATGTAAAATTTTATTTTTTGTCACAAGTTAGTGGAATATGAGACTTTGTAAGAAAAAAAAAATTTCATTTTCCGCTAACTTGTGCCAAAAAAAAAAATCTTCTATGAACTCGCCATGCCACTCACGGAATACCTTGGGGTTTATTCTTTCCAAACTGGGGTCAGATGTGGGGTATTTATACTGCCCTGGCATTTTAGAGCCCCTAAAGCGTGAGAAGAAGGGCATTTTTATGCAATTGGATTCCAAACTATTTCTGACGCTTTAGGACCCCTAAAATGCCAGGGCAGTATAAATACCCCACATGTGACTCCATTTTAGAAAGTAGAGACCCCAAGGTATTCCGTGAGGGGTATGGTGAGTTCATGTAAAATTTTATTTTTTGTCACAAGTTAGTGGAATATGCGACTTTGTGAGAAAAAAAAGTCTCATATTCCACTAACTTGTGACAAAAAATTAAATTTTACATGAACACACCATACCTTGGGGTGTCTTCTTTCCAAAATGGGGTCACATGTGGGGTATTTATACTGCCCTGGCATTTGAGAGTCTCCGCAATCATTACATGTATAGCCAGCATTAGGAATTTCTGCTATTTTCCTTATATTGAGCATACAGGTAATGAGATTTTTTTTTCCGTTCAGCCTCTGGGCTGAAAAAAAAAATGAACGTCACAGATTTCTTCATTCCCATCAATCAATGTGGATGAAAAAGTCTCTGCCAAAAAATGTGCTAAAAAAAAAAAAAAAAAGGGGAAAGGATATGCTTGAGAAGTAAGGCCCCATTCACACGTCCGCAAAAATGTCTGCATATATTCCGCAATTCTGCGGAATAGATGCGGACCAATTCAAGGCCGGCATTTGCAGAGCTGCGGCCGCGAACTTCCGGGTTTCGGCCCCGAAACATCAGGCCGCAAAAGATAGAGCATGTCCTATTCTTGTCTGCAATTGTGGACAAGAAAAGGCATTTTCTATATAGTTCTGGCAATGTGCGGATCCGCAAAATGCGGAAATCACATTGCTGGTGTCCGTGTTTTGCGGATCCGTGGATCCGCAAAACACATACGGACGTCTGAATGAGCCTTACAGGGGGGTGATTAGTGACAGGTGGAGGTGACAGGGGGAGATCAGGGGGGTGACATGGGGTGATCAGGGGCTAATCAGTGATGGGGGGTGGGGTGTTGGTGTGTGGTGATTGGTGAACTTACATAGCTGCCTGTGTCCTCTGGTGGTCCCAAGCAAAATGGACCACCAGAGGAGCAGGCAGCAGGCATATTAGACGTTTACAAAACAGCGTCTGATATGCGATTTAGATGGCGTTTTTTTAACATCTACCGCTTGCCAGCACATGATCAGCGCTGGCAGACTGTAGTTAAAATTCCTGCTGTCGCGATCCTGTGAACGCTGATGCGCCGATGCGTCAAGGAGGAACATGCCGGCTGCCCGCAGGACGCATCACGGCGTTAGGCGGTCGGGAGGTGGTTAAGGTTTTAACTGTGTTTACTGTTGCCAATAAATTAGTTAGTTTATAGTATGGGTTGTAATTGTAATTCTTTTTATTAAATTTTTTGCAATAATAAAATATTTTATATGGGAGAAAAGTAATTTTTTGTATTTACTTATTATTGCCACAATCAGCATTGACCACAGGATCTGATATATAAAAAAGTTAATTTTTTGTAGAGGAGTGACTAGTGGTGTTGAGCAAACAGTTCGAGCATAGTTCGGGTTTGTACCGTGTTTTGAGGTGTTCGGGACACGGACTCGAACCCGAACACTTTCAAAAAAGTTCAGGTTCGGGTCCGTTGTTCGGCGATTTCTTCCTGCTTTCTGAAGGGCTGCATAGCAGCCAATCAGCTAGCGTTTTACTTCTTGCCCTAAGAGCCCATCACAGCCATGCCTACTAATGGCATGGCTGTGATTGGCCAAGTGCAGCATGTGACCTAGCCTCTATTTAAGCTGGAGTCACGTAGCGCCGCACGTCACACTGCTCTAATTAGTGTAGGCAGAGGACGCAGCTTCTGTAAGGGCGAGATTAGGCAGGGAAAAGTCAGCATTAGCACCTAATGAAGTGATCTATCTACAGCTGTGAATGATTCAACTTCTGCTAGTTAATAGCTCACTGGTTTTTAGGCTGCATAGAGCGTTTTTCTGTCACTTTTTTTCTGGGGTAATCGGCGGACATTTTATGGCTCGTGGTGCACCAGAACAAGCTGCCACCAAGTCCATCAATCCATCAATACTATTTGTTTTTTTTTTTCTATATCCTACATCAGGGGCTTGGCTGTGCTTATTGTCACCCCTAGAAACTCAGGATAGCAATTTCTATATTTTATTATGGGGTTGAATACAATTGCCAAAATACCAATTCCCTAAATCTGGTGTTCCAGCTTTGGATAGCCAAGTATAATACTGTCTGCTGTTTGGCAAAGGATAGATTATTTACTGTGGTGAAATTTAATTGCCAAAATAGCAATCCCCTAAATCTGGTGTCCCAGCACTGGCTGGCAAAGTATAATAGTGTCCGCCAAAATATATATTTTGTTCTGGGGTGAAATTCAATTGCCAAAATAGCAATACCATAAATCAGTGGTTTCAGCTGTGGCTGGCAAAGTTTAATAGTGTCCGCCAAAACACATATTTTGTTCTGGGGTGAAATTCAATTGCCAAAATAGCAATACCCTGAATCTGGTGTCCCAGCTGTTGCAGGCCAAGTGTTATTCTGTCCGTAAAAGGGTACATTTTGTTCTGGGGTGAAATTCAATTGCCAAAATAGCAATTCCCTGAATCTGGTGTTCCAGCTGTTGCAGGCCAAGTGCTAATCTGTCCGTAAAAGGGTATATTTTGTTATGGGGTGAAATTCGATTGCCAAAATAGCAATGCCATAAATCAGTGGTTTCAGCTGTGGCTGGCAAAGTATAATAGTGTCCGCCAAAACATATATTTTGTTTTGGGGTGAAATTCATTTGAAAAAATAGCAATACTCTGAATCTGGTGTCCCAGCTGTTGCAGGCTAAGTGTTAATCTGTCCGTAAAAGGGAATATTTTGTTCTGGGATGAAATTCAATTGCCAAAATAGCAATACCATAAATCAGTGGTTTCAGCTGTGGCTGGCAAAGTATAATAGTGTCCGCCAAAACGTATATTTTGTTCTGGGGTGAAATTCAATTGCCAAAATAGCAATACCCTGAATCTGGTGTCCCAGCTGTTGCAGGCCAAGTGTTAATCTGTCCATAATAGGTATATTTTGTTCTGGGGAGAAATTCAATTGCCAAAATAGCAATACCCTGAATCTGGTGTTCCAGCTGTTGCAGGCCAAGTGTTAATCTGTCTGTAAAAAGGTATATTACACTCAAGGTGTATATACAAGTGCAGAGAGGGTCATCCTCATTAACTTCACATGCTACCGTGCATCTCCCATTGTATTTCTGTAGGTTAAAGGGTGTATTACATAAAGTGTTAAAATACAATTGCTGAAGGCATAATCCTACATATTTTTTCTCACGCTACGGTGCATCTCCAAGAGTAAATCTGTCCATAAAAGGATACCTTTCATCCAGGGCCTAAATACTAACCCTAAAAGAGATATTCCCCTAAATCAGTGGTTACTGCTGTGCCTAGATTAGTGTAATACGCTACATATATAAACAGGCAGATAGTGTTAGGTGCCTGTAAAAAAGTCCTGAATTTGAAATCAATACATTGGGCCAAATATTTTTTTTCTTATTGTGGTGCTTGGTGAACGTTAACAATGAGGAAAACACCTAGTAAGGAACGAGGACGCGGTCGTAGTGGTGTTAGTGTACCCTCTGGTGCTGGGAGAGGACGTGGCCATTATGCCACAGCCACACGTCCTAGTGAACCAACTACCTCAGGTTCCAGTACCCGCCAGAATTTACAGCGATATTTGGTGGGGCCCAATGCCGTTCTAAGGATGGTAAGGCCTGAGCAGGCACTAGTCAATTGGGTGGCCGACAGTGGATCCAGCACGTTCACAACATTATCTCCCACGCAGTCTTCTGCAGAAAGTGCACAGGTGGTGCCTGAAAACCAAGCCCATCAGTCTGTCACATCACCCCCATGCATATCAGGGAAACTGTCTGAGCCTCAAGTTATACAGCAGTCTCTTATGCTGTTTGAAGACTCTGTTGGCAGGGTTTCCCAAGGAAATCCACCTAGCCCTTCCCCAGTGGTGGAAGACATAGAATGCACTGATGCACAACCACTGATGTTTTCTGATGATGAGGACATGGGAATACCACCTCATCAGAGTCCACACATCTCTGATAATGACGAAACACAGGTGCCAACTGCTGCGTCTTTCTACAGTGTGCAGACCGAACAGGAGGTCAGGGAGGAAGACTGTGTGGAAGACGATGCAAGGGACGATGGGGTCCTAGACATCACGTGGAATGAAGGTCGTGCCACTGACTTTCATAGTTAAGAGAAAGAGGCAGTGGTGAGACCGAGAACAGCGTAGCAAAAGAGGAAGCAGGGGATAAAAGCAGACCAGCCGCCACCAAGAGAGTTCACCTGCTACTGGCCACCGCCACCAGGGACTGAGCACCCCAAAGGCAGCTTCAAAGAGTTCCCTGGCATGGCACTTCTTTAAAAAATGTGCTAACGACAAGACCCGAGTGGTTTGCACGCTGTGCCATCAGAGCCTGAAGCGAGGCATTAATGTTCTGAACCTTAGCACAACCTGCATGACCAGGCCTTCTCTGCACAACCAAGTATCCGATAAAATCAAGTGTGCACTGCACAACACCATGTGTGGCATGGTCCACCTAACCACAGATACGTGGACCAGTAAGCACGGCCAGGGACGCTATATCTCCCTAACTGCACACTGGGTAAATATTGTGGCGGCTGGGCCCCAGGCGAAGAGTTCCTTGGCGCACGTCCTTCTGCCGCCAAGGATCGCAGGGCATCATTCTTTGCCTCCTGTAGCCTCCTCCTCTTACTCGGCTTCCTTCTCCTCTGCTTCCACCAGCTCATCCAGTCAGCCACACACCTTCACCACCAACTTCAGCACAGCCCGGGGTAAACTTCAGCAGGCCGTTCTGAAACTCATATGTTTGAGGGACAGGCCCCACACCGCGCAGGAGTTGTGGCAGGGTATTGAACAACAGACCGACGAGTGGTTTCTGCCGGTGGGCATCAAGCCCGGCCTGGTGGTGTGCGATAATGGGCGAAATCTCGTCGCAGCTCTGGGACTAGCAGGTTTGACGCACATCCCTTTCCTGGCGCATGTGCTGAATTTGGTGGTGCAGAAGTTCCTTCACAACTACCGAGACATGTCAGAGCTGCTGCATAAAGTGCGGGCCGTCTGTGAGCGCTTCCGGCGTTCACATCCTGCCGCCGCTCGCCTGTCTGCGCTACAGCGTAACTTCGGCCTTCCCGCTCACCGCCTCATATGCGACGTGCCCACCAGGTGGAACTCCACCTTGCAAATGCTGGAGAGACTGTGCGAGCAGCAGCAGGCCATAGTGGAGTTTCAGCTGCAGCACGCACGTGTCAGTCGCACTGCGGAACAGCACCACTTCACCACCAATGATTGGGACTCCATGCGAGATCTGTGTGCCCTGTTGCGCTGTTTCGAGTACTCCACCAACATGGCCAGTGGCGATGACATCGTTATCAGCGTTACAATACCACTTCTATGTCTCCTTCAGAAAACGCTTAGGGCGATGATGGAAGAGGAGGTGGCCCAGGAGGAGGAGGAGGATGAGGGGTAATTTTTAACACTTTCAGACCAGTCTGTTAGAAGTGGCTCAGAGGGAGGTTATTTGCAACGGCAGAGGTCAGGTATAAATGTGGCCAGCCAGGGCCCACTACTGGAGGACGAGGAGGATGAGGAGGAGGTGGAGGAAGATGAGGATGAAGCAGGTTCACAGCGGGGTGGCACCCGACACAGCTCATGCCCATCACTAGTGCGTTGCTGGGGGGATATGGAGGACGATGACGATACGCCTCCCACAGAGGACAGCTTGTCCTTACCTCTGGGGAGCCTGGCACACATGAGCGACTACATGCTGCAGTGCCTGAGCAACGACAGCAGAGTTACCCACATTTTAACGTGTGCGGACTACTGGGTTGCCACCCTACTGGATCCCCGGTACAAAGACAATGTGCCCACCTTACTTCCTGCACTGGAGCGTGATAGGAAGATGCGTGAGTACAAACGCACGCTGGTAGACGCGCTCCTGAGAGTATTCCCAAATGTCACAGGGGAACAGGTGGAAGCCCAAGGTGAAGGCAGAGGAGGAGCAAGAGGTCGCCAACGCAGCTATGTCACGGCCAGCTCCTCTGAGGGCAGGGTTAGCATGGCAGAAATGTGGAAAAGTTTTGTCTCCACGCCACAGCTAACTGCACCACCACCTGATACAGAACGTGTTAGCAGGAGGCAGCATTTCACTAACATGGTTGAACAGTACGTCTGCACACCCCTCCACGTACTGACTGATGGTTCGGCCCCATTCAACTTCTAGGTCTCCAAATTGTCCACGTGGCCAGAGTTAGCATTTTATGCCTTGGAGGTGCTGACCTGCCCGGCGGCCAGCGTTTTGTCTGAACCTGTATTCAGCACGGCAGCGGGCGTCATTACTGACAAACGCAGCCGCCTGTCCGCAGCCAACGTGGACAAGCTGACGTTTATAAAAATGAACCAGGCATGGATCCCACAGGACCTGTCCCTCCCTTGTGCAGAATAGACAATTATAACTGCCTCCCCCTCAACCATGTATTCTTGTACTCTGGGGCACTTCTTTATTGAATCCTTATTTTTTTAACTTTACCATGATCTTGCGGTGCAAACCAAAGTTGAATGAACCTCTCCTCAATCTGGGCGCCGGGGCATAAATAACTGAAAGTGGCCTTCTCCAGTGGTGGGTGATATAACTCCTTATTCCTTGATGTGGGACCTCTCTCCTCTGTCTGTGTGCTGGGGCCTAAATAACTGAAAGTGGCCTTCTCCAGTGGTGGGGGATATGACACCTTATTCCTTGCTGTGGGACCTCTCTCCTCTGTCTGGGTGCTTGGGCCTAAATAACTGAAAGTGGCCTTCTCCAGTGGTGGGTGATATGACGCCTTATCCCTTGCTGTGGGACCTCTCTCCTCTGTCTGGGTGCTGGGGCCTAAATAACTGAAAGTGGCCTTCACCAGTGGTGGGTGATATGACGCCTTATTCCTTGCTGTGGGACCTCTCTCCTCTGTCTGGGTGCTGGGGCCGAAATAACTGAAAGTGGCCTTCTCCAGTGGTGGGTGATATGACGCATGATTCTCTGCTATGGGACCTCTCTCCAATTGATATTGGTTATTTTTTTTATTTTAATTCCTTTCCCTATCCACATTTGTTTGCAGGGCATTTACCTACATTTTGCTGCCTTTTGCAGCCCTCTAGCCCTTTCCTGGACTATTTTACAGCCTTTTTAGTGCCTAAAAGTCCGGGTCCCCATTGACTTCAATGGGGTTCGGGTTCGGGATAAAGTTCAGGTCGAGTTCGGATCCCGAACCCGAACATTTTCGGGAAGTTCCGCCGAACTTCTCGAACCCGAACATCCAGGTGTTCACTCATCTCTAGTGACTAGATGAGCAAATACTAATATTCTCACTCCTTCTTTGAAAAAAATTACCCACTCATACAGTATACGACAATCTGAGAGCAAGTATAAAATGGAGATAACATAAGGGGTTAACACCAACCCCTACAAGAACAGGAGAAATTTATCAGTATATTCATGCCAGTTGTCTGGTGTAAATATGGTGTTTGGAATGAACATCAAATTAAAACGGTCCGCAAACAGTGGCTCTGCACAATATGGATACCAGCCATGTGCACCCCAGATATTATTGTCAAAATGCCTATTTGTGTCCGCAAAACAGACAAGAATAGGAAATGTTCTATTTTTATTTTTTTATTTTTTAAGGGATAGAGATGTAAACATACAGATATGGACAGCTCTGGGTGTTGTTTGCAGCCGCTTCTTTTGTCCATTGTTTGTACTTTTTTGCAAACTCGAGTCGACGCTTCTTATGACGATATTGAAGTTGAGGCTTCTTCACCTTTTTTCGGGCCACAATTCTAGACTTGTGTAATGTGCATCACACGGTGCTTTCATGGACATCTGTGATTTCACTAATACGAAGCATATGAGCCACCTCCACTGCTGCGTTTCTTGCTCCAGAACTGATAGACCTTGACATGAGCCGACTTATTGACTCTGATATTTTGCTTGGATGTCCACCTCTTGGCTTTGGAATGGATGGACTGACTTCATTTCGTTTTCTTCCATGGTACTCACATGATGCAGTTTGCCAATTTTCTTGGCCAACACACCGCTATCGATGAGCTGGATGAGGCTGCTTCTCTATTCTTCTCTGTCTACTTCGTGGCTGCAAGTCCAATTTATGTATGAGATAGCCAATATGATTGTCTGTAGTGGATGGTGAGATATGGAGCCTGAAAATTCAAAAGTTCAAAACATTATTACCCTTTTGCTTGTCAGTGTAGTAGGGGGTGTACTGAGCACTTTGACCCCCTCAGGCGTTTTATGGAATTTAAAAACACTTTGCTATGAAAATGACAAATCTAATTTCTTTCAATAAAATGTTCCTTTAGGCCCAAATGTAACATTTTCACAAGGAATAGCAGGAGAAAAAGCACCCCATAATTCATTACCCATTGTCTCTTGAATGTGGCAACACCCCATATGTGGTCATAAACTGCTGTAGGGGCACACTGCAGATCTCAGAAGGGAAGGAGCGCCATAAAGCTTTTGCGTCGCAGATTTGATGGATTGGTTTATTGGCACCATGTTGTTATTGGACAGTCTCTGGGGTATAAGTACAGCTGATTTATGGAAACCAGACGTTATTCTCCATGTGAGAACTTATTTTTTGTGGTATGAGTTGCCATCATCATTGGTTCTACTTTTGGATCACTTTTTATTTCGCTTTTTGAAAAGCAGGGTAAAGAAATGCAACAATTCTGCCATTGCTTTTGGAGCTTTGTTATTACGACATACTGGAAAAACAACACGTTATAATTAGCTATATTCAACTTTTTCTTTCACATTTTACAATTTTTACACAAAGCTTTTTTATAAAGAAAAATCCTTTTTGCATCGTCATTTTCTGAAAATCATATTTTTTTAATGTTTTGGACCATTGTCTTATATGGGGGCTCATTTTTGCGTATGAGGTGAAGTGTTGATTTTGGGGTACATATGACTTTTTGATCACTCGATAGTATGCATTTTGTAAGGTGACAAAAATGACTGTTCTGGCACTGTTTTTGTTTATTTATTTGTATGAAACATGTGATATTGTTATAAAGCAGGTTGTTGCAAATGCGGCAATACCTAATATGTTTATTTTTTAATTTTGTTACGTTTTACACAGTAAAAGTATTTTTGAAAAGAAAAATCTTGTTTTTGTATTGCTATTTTCTGAAAGCCATATTTTTTAATTTTTTGGGCAATTGTCTTAGGTAGGGGCTCATTTTTTGTGGAATGAGATGTCAGTTCGATTAGTGCCATTTTGGGGTACATACAACTTTTTGATTGCTTGGTATTGCACTTTTTGTGATTCAAGCTGACCAAAAACAATATGTTTTGGAACTGTTTTTATATTTTTTTAATTTTCTGGCGTTAACTTGACAAGTAGATTTTTTTTATAGAGTTGGTCGATACAGACAGGCAATACTTAACATGTCTATTTATCTTTTTATCCTATTTTTATACAATGTCTTAATTATGAAAAAATGTTTTTATTGAAAATTTTAATTCTTTTATTATGCAAAACACTTTTTTTTTACATTTTACATTGTGGGACTTCAACTTTTGGGGGTCTGATCCCCTCTTCAATGCATTACAATACATGTGTAGAATGCAAGCCCTGATGCTGTACTGTGACAGGAAGCCGATGGAGATGAGGAGGTAGGGAGGCAGCCCTCTCGCTCCACAAACCCTGAACATACCGCGGTCAGTACTGACTGCGGCATAGAAAGGGTTAAGAGTGTATACAGCATTGGTGTATACAGCAGAGGCTCGGCTGTAAGGAAGAGGTTGCCCCTGCCTCTGATCGAGTAAGCACAGTTGCTGAGCAGCAAGTCATGCCAGCTATATATGGAAGATCTTAAGCTGCATTGGAGCTGAGGGTGCTGGGAGTCTGCAGCTCTCACAGATCTGTTTCTTGGTAACGATCTGTGAGAGCCAGTTGTGATGTACCTTTATTTTAAATTTGTTTGAAATATATTGTTGCTCTTAGTGAAGTTTTCACATTTTCTGATGTAAAGTTGTATTTACATATTACATCAACCTAATGTTAAACCTGAATGTCTTCGTATCTGCCTTTGATGAAAGTGTTTGAAGATATTGATCAGAACTTCTCCATAGCTTCTGCAATCCTCCAAATGAAACAGGAACTATACCAACCAGGTCTTGAACAAAAAGAATTAAGTTCCATTGGAAACCTTACAAAGGCCACTATACATTTTCTCTGTCAATTCCAAAGAATTAGCTGGAGCTATCTAGATTCTCTGTTTTACAGAATTCTTCTGACTATCTAAGCAGTGGCTCTACATGAGGAAATTATTGTTCTTAATATTTTCAAGGAGTTTGTAATGCCTCTACTTCTGTTGAGATGAGCGATCTAAAGCTGACGAAGTGGAGTTCGATCCGAATTTCAGGAAAAATTTGATTTGCACTGAATCCGAATTTCCTAAAATGACTGCTGCACGTGTAAGGACATGGAGCAAGGAACTCTGGGATCACCCATAATGCCATGCATACAGCCAATCAGAATCCAGCCAGTCCTGTGATGTCACAGCCCTATAAATAGCCTCAGCCATCTTGGATTCTGCCATTTACCAGTGTACTTAGTGTAGGGAGAGACGTCAGCAGACACTAGGGACAGTGGTAGGAAAAACTTTATTGTGCTAAAAAAATGATTTACAAGTAGAGTTGAGCGAACATCTGGATGTTCGGGTTCGAGAAGTTCGGCCGAACTTCCCGAAAATGTTCGGGTTCGGGATCCGAACTCGAACCGAACTTCACCCCGAACCCCATTGAAGTCAATGGGGATCCGAACTTTTGGGCACTAAAATAGCCCAGGAAAGGGATAGAGGGCTGCAAAAGGCAGCAAAATGTAGGTAAATCCCCTGCAAACAAATGTGGATAGGGAAATAAATGACTTAAAATAAAATAAATAAAAATTAACCAATATCAATCAGCAACTTGGAGGAGGAGGTGGAATAGGAGGTTGGGGTGGCATCAGGTGGGAATGCTATGGGAGTTGATGTTCTCATCACAGCCAAAAAGGATTCATGTCTGCCTGCCTCAGCCACAGGCCTCATTCACAGACTCAGGGCCATGGCACACGCAAAGAGGAGAGCGGTCCCATAACAGTAACACAGGCATTAGGTCAACCTGCAATGGAACAGGCCATTATCATTTATGTAGGCCCCTGACACCCAGACAGAGAAGAGGCAATTTGAAAGTAAAAAGAGTTTAATGTCTCTCACCCAGACAGCAAGCAATTAAACAACATATAGGCCTCTGACACCCAGACAATGGGGCGGTCATTAGACAGTAAAAAGTGTTAAATGTCTGCCACCAAGACAGTATTCAAGTACATGAAATTTAGGCCCCTGACACTCAGACAATGGTGCTGTAATTAGACAGTAAAAAGTATTAAATGTCTGCCACCAAGACAGCAAGCAAGTACGTGAAAGTTAGGCCCCTGACACCCAGACAGAGGAGAGAGGTCCCATAGCAGCAAAAGAGGCATCATGTCACCCACCAATGGAGACGGCCACTTTTAGTTATTTAGGCCCCAGTACCCAGACAGAGGAGAGAGGTCCCAAAGCAGAGAATCAGGCTTCATGTCACCCACCAATGGAGAAGGCCACTTTCAGATATTTAGGCCCCTGGCACCCAGAGACCAAGAAGTTGAATGGGGCTGAACCATCAGTCAGCAAGTAGAGGGGTGTGCACACATACTTTTCCACCATGTTAGTGAAATGCTGCCTCCTGCTAAAACGTTCCGTTTTAGGTGGTGGTGCAGTTAGCTGTGGAGTTGTGACAAAACTTTTCCACATCTCTGCCATGCTAACCTTGCCCTCAGAGGAGCTGGCCGTGACACAGCTGCGTTGGAGACCTGTCGCTCCTCCTCTGCCTTCACCTTTAGCCTCCACTTGTTCCCCTGTGACTTGTTCCCTACGTTCCAGTGCAGGAAGTAAGGTGGGCACATTGTCTTTGTACCGGGGATCCAGCAGGGTGGCAACCCAGTAGTCCGCACACGTTAAAATGTGGGCAACTCTGCTGTCGTTGCGCAGGCATTGCAGCATGTAGTCGCTCATGTGTGCCAGGCTGCTCAGAGGTAAGGACAAGCTGTCCTCTGTGGGAGGCGTATCGTCATCATCCTCCGTTTCCCCCCAGCCACGCACCAGTGATGGGTCCGAGCTGCGTTGGGTGCCATGCCGCTGTGAACATGCTTCATCCTTATCTTCCGCCACCTCCTCCTTATCCTCCTAGTCTTCCAGTAGTGGGTCCTGGCTGGCCACATTTATACCTGGCCTCTGCTTTTGCAAAAAACCTCCCTCTGAGCCACTTCTAAGAGACTGGCCTGAAAGTACTAAAAATGACCCCTCGGCCATGTTGGTGGAGTACTCGAAACAGTGCAACAGGGCACACAGGTCTCGTATGGAGGCCCAGTCATTGGTGGTAAAGTGGTGATGTTCGGCAGTGCGACTTACCCGTGCGTGCTGCAGCTGAACCTACACTATGGCCTGCTGCTGGTCACACAGTCTCTCCAGCATGTGCAAGGTGGAGTTACACCTGGTGGGCACATCGCATATGAGGCGGTGAGCGGGAAGGCCGAAGTTACGCTGTAGCGCAGACAGGCGAGCGGCGGCAGGATGTGAACGCCGGAAGCGCTCACAGACGGCCCGCACTTTATGCAGCAGCTCTGACATGTCTCGGTAGCTGTGAAGGAACTTCTGCACCACCAAATTCAGCACATGCGCCAGGAAAGGGATGTGCGTCAAACCTGCTAGTCCCAGAGCTGCGACTAAATTTCGCCCATTATCGCACACCACCAAGCCAGGCTTGAGGCCCACTGGCAGCAACCACTCATCGGTCTGTTGTTCAATACCCCTCCACAACTCCTGCGCGGTGTGGGGCCTGTCCCCCAAATATATGAGTTTTAGAACGGCCTGCTGAAGTTTACCCCGGGCTGTGCTGAAGTTGGTGGTGAAGGTGTGTGGCTGACTGGATGAGCGGGTGAAAGAAGAGGAGGAGGAAGCTGAATAGGAGTCTACAGGAGGCAAAGAAAGATGCCCTGCGATCCTTGGCGGTGGAAGGACGTGCGCCAAAGAACTCTCCGCCTGGGGCCCAGCCGCCACTACATTTACCCAGTGTGCAGTTAGGGAGATATAGCGTCCCTGGCTGTTCTTACTGGTCCACGTATCTGTGGCTAGGTGGACCTTGCCACAAATGGCGTTGCGCAGTGCACACTTGATTTTATCCGATACATAGTTGAGCAATGAAGGCACGGCTCTCATGGAGAAGTAGTGGCGGCTGGGAACAACATACGGACAGGCATCGCCATCAGCTGTTTGAAGCTATCTGTATCCACCAGCCTGAATGACAGCATTTCAAAGGCCAGTATTTTAGAAATGCTGGCATTTAGGCCCAGGGCTCGAGGGTGGCTAAGTGGGAATTTACGCTTTCTCTCCAAGATTTGTGAGATGAAGAGCTGAACTCTGCTGTGTGACGTGGTGCAGATGCTTGGTGACGGAGGTGGTGGTTTTGGTGGCACATCCTCTGTTTGGTGGGCGGCAGGTGCCAACATTCCTCCCGAGGCGGAGGAAGAGGCCGAGGCAGCAGCAGAAGAGGGAGCAGGGGGAGCCTGAGTGAGTTCCTTGTTTTTAAGGTGTTTACTCCACTGCAGTTCATGCTTTGCATGTAGATGCCTGGTCATACAGGTTGTGCTAAGGTTCAAAACATGAATGCCATCGCTTCAGGCTCTGATGGAACAGCGTGCAAACCACTTGGGTCTTGTCGTTAGCACTGTGTTTAAAGAAGTGCCATGCCAGGGAACTCCTTGAAGCTGCCTTTGGGGTGATCGGTCCCTGGTGGCAGTGGCCAGTAGCAGGCGAACTCTCTTGGTGGCGGCTGTTCTGCTTTTGCCTCCTGCTCCCTCTTTTGCTACGCTGTTGGCTCGGTCTCACCACTGCCTCTTCCTCTTAACTATGAAAGTCAGTAGCACGACCTTCATTCCATGTGGGGTCTAGGAGCTCATCGTCCCCTGCATAGTCTTCCACACAGTCTTCCTCCCTGAACTCCTGTTTGGTCTGCACACTGCAAAAAGACGCAGCAGTTGGCACCTGTGTTTCGTCATCATCAGAGACGTGCGGACTCTGATGAGGTTGTATTCCCATGTCCTCATCATCAGGAAATATAAGTGGTTTTGCATCAGTGCATTCTATGTCTTCCACCACTGGGGAAGGGCTAGGTGGATTCCCTTGGGAAACCCTGCCAGCAGAGTCTTCAAACAGCATAAGAGACTGCTGCATAACTTGAGGCTCTGACAGTTTCCCTGATATACATGGGGGTGATGTGACAGACTGATGGGCTTGGTTTTCAGGCGCCACCTGTGCGCTTTCTGCAGAAGACTGCGAGTCGGCCTAATAAATTCCTGTAATTTTGCCCACTGGCCCCTGGTATTGCCCAAATGGCACAGGTAGGTGAGTGTTAGGTCCCGAGCTACTTGAGAGACCTTGTCGTGGTGCTCGGGCTTAAGATATGTCCTCCACTGTAGGACATGTTGACTAACCTCTCAATTTTAACATCAGTTTGAGGGCTCAAGTGTACATATATGCCCATACTGTAATATACACTTTAACGGAAAGAAATACACTTCAAGATGCACGCTGAATGTAATGTACCCTTTTATGGACAGATTTACACTTGGCCTGCAACAGCTGGCGCAACATTTTGGCAATTGAATTTCACCCCAGAAAATAATATATCCTTTGACGGACACTATGAAACTTGTCCAGTCACAGCTGGAACACCAGATTTACGGTATTTCTATTTTTGCAACTGAATTTCACCCCAGAACAAAATCTATCCTTTGCCGGACACTATTAAACTTGGCCAGCCACAGCTGAAACCACTGATTTACGGTATTGCTATTTTGGCAATTGAATTTCACTCTAGAACAAAATATATCCTTTGCCGGACACTATTAGACTTGGCCAGCCACTGCTGGGACACCAGATTTAGGGGATTTCTATTTTGGCTATTGAATTTCACCCCAGAACAAAATATATCCTTTGCCGGACACTAATAAACTCGGCGAGCCACTGCTGGCACACCAGATTTAGGGGATTGCTATGTTGGCAATTGAATTTCACCACAGAAAATTATCTATCCTTTGCCGGACACTATTAAACTTGGCCATCCACAGCTAAAACCACTGATTTACAGTATTGCTATTTTGGCAATTGAATTTCACCCAAGAAAAAAATATATTCTTTGCCGGACACTAATAAACTTGGCCAGCCACTGCTGGAACACCAGATTTAGGGGATTGCTATTTTGACCATTGAATTTCACCCCAGAAAATTATCTATCCTTTGCCGGACACTATTAAACTTGGCCAGCCACTGATAGAACACCAAATTTATGGTATTTCTATTTTTGAAACTGAATTTCACCGCAGAAAATAATATATTCTTTGACGGACACTATGAAACTTGTACAGTAACAGATGGAACACCAGATTTACGGTATTTCTATTTTTGCAACTGAATTTCACCCCAGAAAAAAATCTATCCTTTGCTGGATACTATTTAACTTGGCCAACCACTTCTGGGACACCAGATTTAGGGGATTGCTATTTTGTCATTTGAATTTCACCCCAGAAAATCATCTATCCTTTGCCGGACACTATTAAACTTGGCCAGCCACAGCTGAAATCACTGATTTATGGTATTGCTATTTTGGCAATTGAATTTCACCCCAGAAAATTATCTATCCTTTGCTGGACACTATTAAACTTGGCCAGCCACTCCCGAGACACCAGATTTACGGTATTGCTATTTTGGCAATTGAATTTCACCCCAAAACAAAATATATCCTTTGCTGGACACTATTAAACTTGGCCAGCCACAGCTGAAAACACTGATTTACGGTATTGCTATTTTGGCAATTGAATTTCCTGGCAATTGAACAAAATATATTGAACAAAATATATCCTTTGCCGGACACTATTAAACTTGGCCAGCCACTGCTGGTACACCAGATTTAAGGGATTGCTATTTTGGCAATTGAATTTCACCACAGAAAAAAATCTATCCTTTGCC
The DNA here is from genome assembly GCA_033119425.1 of Bufotes viridis. Classification (NCBI taxonomy): domain Eukaryota; kingdom Metazoa; phylum Chordata; class Amphibia; order Anura; family Bufonidae; genus Bufotes; species Bufotes viridis. Next base: position 341,339,855 of record CM065592.1, on the reverse strand, counting down.
AGACATCAGACAGTATTACACTTGGCTAGTGACAGCTGGAACACCAGATTTAGGGGATTGCTATTTTGGCAATTTAATTTAACCCCTCAATAAAATATAGAAATTTCTTCTATCCTGAGTTTCTAGGGGTGACAATAAGTTCAGCCAAGCCCCTGATGTAGGATATAGCAAAAAAAAATAACTAGTATTGATGGACCTGGTGGCAGCTTGTGCTGGTGCACCACAAGACACAAAATGGCCGCCGATCACCCCAGAAAAAAGTGACAGAAAAACGCTCTGTGCAGCCTACAAATAGTGAGCAATTAACTAGCAGAAGTTGAATGATTCACAGCTGTAGATCGATCACTTCATTAGGTGTTTTTGCTGAGTTTTCCCTGCCTAATCTCGCCCTTACTGCATCTGCATCCTATCCCTACACTAATCAGAGCTGAGTGACGTACGGCGCTATGTGACTTCAGCTTAAATAAAGGCTGGGTCACATGCTGCACTTTGCCAATCACAGCCATCCCATTAGTAGGCATGGCTGTGATGGCTTTTTAGGGCAAGAAGTAAAACGCTAGCTGATTGGCTGCTGTGCAGCCCTTCAGAAAGCGTTAAGAAATCACCGAACAATGGACCCGAACCCGAACTTTTTTGAAAATGTTCAGATGTTCAGGTCCGGGTCCCTGTCCTGAAAACCCCAAAATTCGGTATGAACCCGAACTATACAGTTTGGGTTCCGCCCAACTCTATTTACAAGTGCAGGGAAAGATTATTCAAAGTGTAGGGAAAGGATAGTGAGTAATCATTCCACAGCATTTATGTTGAAAAGGGTTCAGTAAAGGAGGTTACAGCCTGGGTAATAGGAACAATCCTATTACACCTTGCTGCAGTGACTGGGCACCCAAATTGCCATTATACAGCTCTGTAATTTCAGCAAACTGTGCTTGTTTTTGCAGTGCAATTGCTGTTAGACACAGCCATTAACAGGGTTTATTATAGGGAAATATTTATATCTTATTTGCCCTTGTGCGGTGCAGTTATAAGTTCTAAAGCATTTTGTGGCTTGTATTAGTGGGAAAAAGAGCTTATTTGCCATTGTGTGGTGAAGTGCAAAAATCATTGCCCTTTTTGTCATGTATTAGTGGCAAAAGAAAAATATATTTGCTGCTCAGCGATGGTGCCACACCAACAATTTTACAAAAGAGACTGTTTTCTTCTGGCTACCTGCCTCAGCTACTATTCAGATGCTGCCACCCACCTGATGCAACACATATGATGCCAAGTGCTCCTTCTTTCACCCACCATCTTCAGCTGGTACTGGTATTCCCACCCACCTCCCCACTCTGTCACCAGTCACTCTGTGGTCTCCTGATGCTGCTGCCACCTCCACACTATGTCACCTTGCCACTCTGTGGTCTCCTGATACTGCTGTCACCTCCACATTATGTCACCTTGTCACTCTGTGGTCTCTTGATGCCGCTGCCACCTCCACACTGTCATTGTGCCACCCTGTGGCCTCCTCCTGATGCTGCTGCCACCACCTCCACACTCTGTTATTGTGCCGCTCTGTGGCCTCCTGATTGACCTGTAAGGCTGAGTTCATACTTGAGTTATATGGTCAGTTTTGACACATGACTGCCCATATAAGTGAAGTGTGCAGTGATTCTAAGAGTGACACCTGTCATCTGCATGTCATACTGACTCACAGTATTATTTCATTGCTACAGAAGACTCCCTATGCGTGTTCCTGCAAGGCACAGTGCTCTGCACCACCATAAAAGCTCTTTGAAGCCAGGAAATAGGCGTTTTTAATTAGATTCGCTGCAAATGAATTTGGACCGTACCATTTTTTTCCCCAAAAAATCAGCGAACCGGCGAATCGAATTTTTGAAAAATTCGCTCATCTGTAACAGTGATTTAACAGCTAACCAAAGGGATTGAAAAGCATGTGTTTGGACTGCCATCACATTCATTAAAAGAACATTTTTTTCTCCATTTATTGGCACTGCCTCCATGTCTTTATTTTGTTCTTTTTATTTGGACATAGCTCCTGCAGGGATGCACACATTTTTTTTTTGCTTTACTGAAGGGTGCGGTATGCATTTCTTTATGTTTACCAGAGGGGATTGTCAATGAATCTTGGTGCACACTGTTACTGAGATTGCTGCTGATGACGTAAATCTTGGTGCACTGCACAGTTAAGTCCATGATTATAAATTAGATCTGATGCTTTTATTGACCTGTAATACTGACACACAGTAATTAAACAGCTAACAGAAGGGATTAGCAATGAATCTTGGTGTACTGCACAGTGATGTAGACAGCAATAAATTATAACTCCCTGTAATACTGACGGCACAGTACCTACAGAATGGATTAAAGAGGTATTCCCATTGCAGACATTGGGACCCGCACCTACAATGAGAATGGAGTGGGGAAATGAACGGAGGGTGCACTGCCCTCCATTCATTTCTATGGGACGACCGAAAATAGCAAAGCACTGGTTCGGCTATTTCCATCTGCCCCATAGAAATGAATGGGAGCGGGGGCTGCACGTGCGTGGTGCACACCCATTCACTTCTATTGGAGCAGCGAGGAGCAGCGCTTGGAGGTGGACAGACCCCTGGAAATCTGGGGTCCACCAGTCACAGCTCTCCCCCCTCCATTCTTGTTGTAGGTGCGGATCCCAGAGGTGGGACCCTCACATATCAGAAAATATGGGCATATCCTAGTGATATGCCCCCATTGTCTGTGATGGGAATACCCCTTTAAGTATGAAAGTGGGTGCACTAGAACATAATGCACACAGTGATACACTCCCCCTGCAGTCTCCCTGCAGGTTAAGTTTCAAGCCAGATTGGGCCACCAAGTGGGATGAATATGATTAGGCAAAGGAGCTTCGGTATACCAGATTCATCACAATTTGTGACAAACTGATTTGGAACAAATCACATTTCTTGAAGTTCAGCGAATTGTCCAAATCAAATTTTTCAAAACATCTCTTGTCTCTAGTTATAAGTAACAATGCACAAATAGTTTTCCCTATAGATGCATAACTTATATGTATGCATACATTATTTTACATGGATAAATTATTTTCACAGCATTTTATGTTCTTATTCAATATTTCTGTAGGTTGTAGTTTTATTTTTATTTTCAATTTTACTCTATATTAAAATAAGTGCTAACTGTGACCAACAGGCTAATTATTCAAGCTCTTACACATGGAGAACATGTAATGCACTAGAGAGGTAATTTAATAAGGTTATTTTGAGGTTATAATGTAGTATGTTTCATATCTGATTACAAAGAGTACTACAAATCTCCAGAAAATAGGCCATGCAATTTAATTCTTATTGAAAATATTCTGCAGCTTGAAGATAATGAGAAAGGGAATTAACCACTCATAGAAGTCTTGGTTATTAAATGACTGTATATAGAATTACTGAGAGACATACAATGTTCAAAAAATGCCCATATATGTACCACAAACTGCTACCTGAGCTGGCAATCTACAACACTTCCATATTTCCCAGTACTGTATAGTTATTCACATTAGTCCATGTCCCAAATGAGACTCACTGTCTAATTTATTTATCTCGATTGTGGAATAAAATTAAAATATTCATTGGGGATCCATAAGAACATAAAAAAATTATTGCATAGGGTCAGATTCAAACTCAGTGCAGTAAACCTAGTAACAATTTTACTCTTAATGAGGGAAGAAGTGACACTGGAACGCTCAGTTGCTAACAGATTGGAGTCAGTTATCAGGTCTGAGTTTAGTAATGAAACAGGACAAAAACGAATGGGTTTATCAGGGTTTTTCTGTTTTAGACAGTGTCACAATAGAATAACAGAATAAAGTGGTCTTAAATGGCAGAAAATGCTTTAAACCTCATATGCTTTTGCACATTTCTAACTGGGGGAGAAAATCCTGCACATGTGATATGTTGCTAACAGAAATCCCCAGCACAAATGCATACAAAGGAGGATGCCCGCAGCGGACCACATGTACCACAAAGACATCCTGCACAGGATAGCCAAATGTGCGGATGTGATTGGCTAAATAAAACAGAAATCTACAAAGAAAAAACGGTGCACTACAATGGTAAATGTAATTGACAATATATGGCTAAATACACTGATATTAAAATGAGACTTTCTCCAATATATTCTTATATCAAGAACATACCGGAGCCCGCACACCCCGTCAAAGAATCTTGAAGTGGCACGGGATCTAACACTAACCTACCTGCGCCGTATGTGCAATTACAGGGGCCGTATGGGCAATTACAGGGGCATAAAATCCGACACACAGCGAACAGCTCCCAGGTTACCTCCAGAGTGAAATCACACATACAATGGGAGGAGGGAGGTGGCTGTGAGTCCCACCAATCACTGACTCATGTAAATTTGGCGGCATTTAGATTGCTGGTTGGGTGATCTTTACCCCGTTTTTCTTTCAAACTACCCTTGCACTGCATACTTGACTGGAAAATATATTCTGAAAATTCGTCGTCGTTTAGATTGCTTGGTGATCTGTACCCCTTTTTTCTTTCCAACTACCCCGACACTGCATACCTGACTGGGAAATAAATTTTGTAAATCTGTCTTCTAGTTTGGTGGGTGAAGGCAAATAAGGGACCATAGTCAGCTGATTTCACATAGATGGAATCATTTAGATTGCTGGCTGCGTGATCTGTACCCCTTTTTTCTTTCAAATTACCCCTGCACTGCATAACTGACTGGGAAAACATTTTGTAAATCCGTATGTTAGTTTGGTGGGTGTACACAAATAAGGGACTGTTGTCAGCTGATTCCACATAGATGGAATCATTTAGATTGCTGGCTGGGTGATCTGTATCTCTTTTTTCTTTCAAACTACCCCTGCACTGCATAACTGACTGGGAAATACATTTTGTAAATCCATCTGTTAGTTTGGTGAGTGAACGCAAATAAGGGACGTGGCCCTGGTCGTGGTGCTGCTGGTGGTGGTGGAGCTCCTGTTGCAGAGAGATGACGTGGTCGGTCTGTGCCAGCTACACACACAAATGAAACACCTTCCTCAGGTGCCTGTAGGAGACAGAACGTTCAGTGTTATTTTGTAGGCCCGATTGCTCCTCTATGAATGGAGAGGCCGGAACACGTACAGGTGATAGTAGATTGGGTGGCTGACAGTGCCTCCAGTTCCTTCACATTGTCTCCCACCTGGTCCCCTGCTGAAAGCGCAGAGTTGGCACCTGGAGCCCATGGGCATCTTTTTTTCACCTCACCCCCTTGCAAATCAGCCAAGAAGTCAAAGCCCCAAGTCATGCAGCAGTCTCTTATGCTTTTTAAAGACTCTGCTGGCAGGGTTTTCGTGGGCCATCCACTAAGCCCTGCCCCAGAAGTGGAAGAGATTGAGTGCACTGATGCCCAACCACTTATGTTTCAGGGTGTGGACATGGGAGGCCATCGCAGCATGTCTCTGATGATGACAAAACACAGGTGCCCACTGCTGTGCCTTTCTGCAGTGTGCAGACCGACAAGGAGGGCCGGGGTGAAGAGTGGGTGGAAGATGATGTGGAGGATGATGAGGTCCTAGACCCAACATGGAATCAAGGTCATGTGAGTGACCTGTGCAGTTCGGAGGAAGAGGTGGTGGTCGCACAGAGCCACCAGCACAGCAAAAGAGGGAGCAGGGTGCAAAAGCAGAACGTGCTGCTGTGGAGTAAACACCTCAAAAACCAAGAGAGGTCTCAGGGTACCCCATCTGCTCCCTCTCCTGCTGCAGTGTTGACCTTTTCCTCCCCCTCTGGAGTGACAGTGGCACCTGCCACCCAGCAAACAGAGGATTTGGCAGCAACGCCACACGTTTGTCACCATCAACAAGCATCTCCATAATGTCCCATGGAAGCGTTTAGCTGTCAATCTCCCAAAGACTGGAGAGAAAGTACCCCCCTACCCAGCCACAATCCCTTGTCCTTATTGCTTGCAACATTTCTGGCCTTTGAAATTCTGTCATTCCATCTGGTGGAGACAGCACTTTTAAAAATCTTATGGCGGTGGCTGTTCCACAGTACGTGGTTTCCAGCCGCCAATACTTTTCCAGGTGAGCCATCCCTTCCCTGCACAATCAAGTGGCAAACAGAATCAGGTGTGCACTGTGCAACACCATCTGTGGCAAGGTCCACATAACCACCGATACTTGTACCAGTAAGAACGGGCAGGGACGTTATATCTCCCTAACAGCACACTGGATAGATGCAATGGTGGCTGGGCCTGAGGCGGATAGCAGTTTGACGCATGTCCTTCCAGCACCGAGGATTGCAGGGCATTTCTCTTTGCCTCCTGTTGCCTCCTCCTGCTACTCCGCTTCCTCCTCTACCATCTCCTCATCCGCTCAGCGTAACACCTTCACCATCAACTTCAGCACAGCCAGGGAGAAACGACAAAAGACTGTTTTGAAACTCATTTGTTTGGTAGAAAAACTCCACACCACACAGGAGCTGTGGACAGACATGGAACAACAGACCGATGTGTGGTTGGTGCCACTGAGCCTCAAGCCCGGCCTGGTGGTGTGCGATAATGGGCAAAATCTCATAGCAGCTCTGGGCCTAGCTGGTTTGATGCATATCCCTTGCATGGCGCATGTGCTGAATTTGGTGGTGCAGAGGTTCCTGAAAAATTACCCTCTAATGTCAGAGCTGCTGCAGAAAGTGTGGGCCGCCTGTGCGCGCTTTCGGCGTTCTCATCTTGCTGCTGCTCACCTGTCTGTGCTGCAGCATAACTTCGGCCTTCCCGCTTACCGCCTCATATGCAACTTGCCCACAAGATGGAACTCCAATTTGCACATGCTGGAGAGACTGCGAGCAGCAGCAGGCGATCATGGAGTTTCAGCTGCAGCATGCATGGGTGAGTCGTTCTGCGGAACAGCACCACTTCACCACCAATAAGTGGGCCTCCATGCGAGACCTGTATACCATGATGCGCTGTTTCGAGTACTCCACTAACATGGCCACTGCCGATAACACCGCGATCAGTATTACTATCCCACTTCTATGTCTTCTTAAAAAAACATTTTGGGCGATGATGGAAGAGTATGTGGCACACGAGGAAGAGGAGGAGGAAGAGGGATTATTTCCACGGTTATCAGGCCAGTCATTCACAAGTGGTTCGGAGGGTGGGTTCCTGCACCAACATAGGCCAGGTACACAATTGTCCAGCCAGGGCACAGTTCTGGAGGAGGAGGAGGAGGAGGAGGAATCGTGTTCAGAGCAGGGTGGCACCCAAAGCAGCTCAGTGCCATCACTGCAGCATGGCTGGGGGAATACGGAGGACACAGACGATACACCTCCCACAGAGAACAGCTTGTCATTGCCTCTGGGCAGCCTTGCACACATGAGTGACTACATGCTGCGCAATGACCGCTGAGTTGCCACATTCTAACCAGTGCTGATTACTAGGGGGCCACCCTGCTGGATCCCTGTTACAAGGACAACGTATGGTAGTAGGAAAATAAAAAATAGGGTTAAACGCAGACCTTTCAAGGACTGAGAGTAACTGGTGGGGCGCCATAGGAAGAACCAAAGTGGTGGGAGAACCAAAAGTTATGGAGTACAATGGTGTGTAAGATCAGTTGGTGTCTAGAACATGTTGGTTTATAAGGCTGAGGCTGCCAAGGGGCACATACATCTGCTGGGGAAAACCCAGTGCATATATTAGGATCAGAGGTGTGTGTATACACTATTGTGTATAAAAAGAAAAAGAGCCCCCTTAGAAAACAGCGTTAAGAGCTGAATGTTGTAGGTAGAAGCGTCTGTATAAGATATAGCTGGTGAACTATAACGAGATAGGCACTATAATGGTACAATGTATCAATACGTGCATCACAGGTAATATAGAAAGTTCCCTGGATGCAACACTCTAGATCAGGGATGTCAAACTCGTGGCCCTCCAGCTGTTGCAAAACTACAACTCCCATCATGCCTGGACAGCCTACAGGTATCAGCCTACAGCAGGGCATTATGGGAGTTGTAGTTTGGCAACAGCTGGAGGGCCACGAGTTTGACATCCGTGCTCTAGATAAAGTAATATATATCAATGGGTTAAAAATAATAGTCACACTCACTTCACCCAGGAGGTTCCGAGTGGGATAACCTCAAGACACCCACCGGAGTGCCTCCTGCACCTGGGTCGCCTTGTAGATGTCCGGGAATGACTGCAGTCCAATACAGTCTTCTGGTCAAGCACCTTTATTAACCACAGGGTGGGGGTGAGGAGCGGATCAACGCGTTTTGGGGAGTATAATCCTCTTCATCAGGAGCATAAAATACATTCTGTGCGTCCAATATTTAAAGAGAACTGAATCAGGCTCCAAAAGTAAGGGCTCTTTCACACTAGCGTTTTTGCTTTCCGTCCTAGAGTTCCGTCCTCGGGGCTCTAGGACAGAAAGATACTGATCAGGATTATCCTAATGCATCCTGAATGGAGAGAAATCCGTTCAGGATGCATCAGGATGTCTTCCGTTCAGTATGTGAACGTTTTTAGGACGTTGACAAAAGCGCAGCATGCTGCAGATTTGTCTCCGTCCAAAAATCCGGAAGACATGTCGTAACGCCGGATCCGGAATTAATGCCCATTGAAGTGCATTAATCCGGATCCGGCCTTAAGCTAAACGTCGTTTCGGCGCATCGCCGGATCCGACGTTTTGCTTTTTCTCAATTGTTACCATGGCAGCCAAGACGCTAAAGTCCTGGTTGCCATGGTAAAATGTAGTGGGAGCGGGGGAGCAGTATACTTACCATCCGTGCGGCTCCCGGGAGCGCTCCAGAGTGACGTCAGGGCGCCCCACACACATGGATCACGTGATCGCATGGATCACGTGATCCATGGGCATGGGGCGCTATGACGTCATTCAGGAGTGCCCCGGGAGCCGCATGGACTGTAAGTATACCGCTCCCCGCTCCTACTATGGCAACCAGGACTATAATAGCATCCTGGCTGCCATAGTAACCTGAAAGCATTAGAAGACTGATCAGGATCCTGATCAGTCTTCTAATGCTTTCAGGCGACTTGCGTTCTGATGGATCCGGCGGGACGGAAGTGCCCGCCGGATCCTCAGACCGCAAGTGTGAAAGAGGCCTAAGAGAAACACGTCACTTCCGGTTTGCGTCTCACCCGTGGAACTCACCGGTAGTGACGTCCCGGAAATGACACGACTCTTCACACCGTGAGTGGATGAAGAAATATTCAAACTAAACTATGAACAACAGAGATTGACTGTTCTAGCCAAATAAAATATATTACATAAAATATATTAAATAAAATATGTAAAATGTCCATTGTTGTAAGAGTTGCGTTGATTCTAGTAAAGGCAAAATGGCAGAGGAGGGGGTTGTGGAATCTGGCTTCTTTTAATGGGGGCTACAACCTAATGGGCAAGTAGTTTGTGGTATAGGGGATCGTGAGGAAAATTGCAATATAAAAAATACAAAAAATATATATAAACAAGAAAAGAACGACAATCCGGTAGTTCCGCTGTTGACCATGCGGACCGGAAGTGAAGTATAGGTTCATATATAGGTTCATATCTAACCCATTTTTTTATTTATTTATTTTTTTATTCATCAATTTTTTTTGTCTCTGATGAGGTTTTTAAACTTTATGACGATGGATGATCCCTATGAATTAACTGTGTATAATTATATATTTATGTATCTATCTAAAAACACTATTTTTTATTAGGCTTTGAAATACACAACCTGTCCTCGGTTTATAATTTTCTAACCCTTTAGGTTTCTGTTTTCAGCTAGCAAAATAGACCACTTCCAAACTATTCGTGTCACTTCTGATTTGTATGTTTAACAGTGGAAGTACTGCTGTCACTGCTTTATTATTATTCTTTATTTTTTATGTGCGCATCAATTCATTCCCATTTGCACCTATACTCAAAAAACACTAGCATCTTTTAGACCATAGAATATTCTACTCATCCTTGACTCATGATCTTTTTAACCTTTCCGTTTTTCCTAATCCTTCAGATTTTAGCTTTTAGCCAGTTTAATAGACCCTTTTCAGATTACACACGTCACTTCCGGTCCACAAGTTTTAACAGCAGAAAACACTACTGTGACTATAATTAATAATATTTTTTGTCGAGTATTAGTTTCTATCAGAATGTGGAACACACCACTCACCTCCAATATATGATTTTTTTAGCTCTTCAGATTTTAGATCTTAGCCTCTAGTTAGCATAATAGACCGTTCTCAGGTTATACGTCGCTTCCGGTCCGCATGGTCAAAAGCGGAACTACCGGATTGTCGTTTCTTGTTTATATATAAATTTTATATCGCAATTTTCCTCGCGATCCTCTATACCACAAACTACTTGCCCATTAGGTTGTAGCCCCCATGAAAAGAAGTTAGATTCCACAACCCCCTCCTCTGCTGTTTTTTTTGCCTTTACTAGAATCAACGCAACTCTTACAACAATGGACATTTTACATATTTTATTTAATATATTTTATGTAATATATTTTATTTGGATAGAACAGTCAATCTCTGTTGTTCATAGTTTAGTTTGAACATTTCTTCATTCACTCACGGTGTGAAGAGTCGTGTCATTTCCGGTACGTCACTCCCGGTGCGTTCCATGGATGAGACGCAAACCGGAAGTGGCGTGTTTATCTTACTTTTGGCGCCTGATTCGGTTCTCTTTAAATATTGGACGCACAGAATGTATTTTATGCTCCTGATGAAGGGGATTATACTCCCCAAAACGCGTTGAGCCGCTCCTCACCCCCACCCTGTGGTTACTAAAGGTGTTTGACCAGAAGACCGTATTGGACTGCAGTCATTCCCGGACATCTACAAGGCGACCCAGGTGCAGGAGGCACTCCGGTGGGTGTCTTGAGGTTATCCCACTCGGAACCTCCTGGGTGAAGTGAGTGTGACTATTATTTTTAACCCATTGATATATATTACTTTATCTAGAGTGTTGCATCCAGGGAACTTTCTATATTACCTGTGATGCACGTATTGATACATTGTACCATTATAGTGCCTATCTCGTTATAGTTCACCAGTAGAGT